>CM046448.1:74556401-75092032 GCA_025506515.1 Flaveria trinervia
CTCAACTAACAAGAGATTATGTGTAAGCTTTGAAGAGTTGATGAAATTTGAGTTTAGATGAGTTCAATGAGAGATTTAACTTTCTTCCTTGGTCTACAAGTTCATCAGAAGACAAATGGCATTTTCATCAATCAAGAGAAGTATATACATCAAATATTGAAGAAGTACAACCTTGCTAATACATCTTCATGCAAAACACCAGCCTCAACAATTGATAAAATTGTAAATGATCCTATAGGAAAATCTATTGATTAAAGATTATATAGATCAATGATAGGATCATTTATGTATTTAACTTCCAGTAGACCTGACATTATGTTTGCTATGTGTGTTTGTGCTAGGTACTAATTAGATCCAAAAAGAGTGTCATCTGAATGCTGTGAAGAGGATTTTCAGATATCTGAAAGGAAAACCTACTCTTGGACTTTTTTAACCAAAGGATGGTGATTTTAATCTTTACTCATATTTAGATAGTAACTTTCGAGGTTGGAACAATAATAGAAATCGACAACTGATGGATGTCAAATTTATAGGACCAAGACTAGTTTCATGACAGTGCAAGAAGCAAACAAATGTATTTGTATCCACAGCTGAGGCCGAGTACATAGTTGCCTCAGCTGGTTGCTCTCAAGTGCTTTGGTTGCAAAACCAATTACTTGATTATGGTTACACTTCCTTCATACTCTAATTTACATTGACAACTCAGCTGCTGTTTACTACTTCTAATCTAGTGCAACTAGTAAAACAAAACATATTGAAATAAGATACCATTTTTGAGAGATTGCTTAGAAAAAGGTTTTATCAAGTTAGTCAAAGTGGATACAACAAATCAGCTTGCTGAGTTATTCACTAAAGCCTTTGATTCAGTTAGATTTAATTATCTAATTAAGTCTTTGGGTATGATTATTTAGATTAATCATTATAAACAAGATAAACATGTGTCTATCATTGTAAATTCTTATAATAATATAATGAAAATAATAACAATAATAACAATAATAATAATAATAATAATAATATAATAATAATAATAATAATAATAATAATAATAATAATAATAATAATAATAATAATAAAAATAAAATTCTTTGGAAGATTTACAATTACATTCGGAAGAAACTTCTGAAACAACTTCTGAAGCTTAGAATAAAAATTTATATTATCTTTCTATCTGTGTTTTAATTCTGCATGACATATGTATGGGAAATGATAGTACACTATGCCTTTGCTTCTTCCCAAATTCTTAAGAATCATTAAAATCTGATCATGTTTCTTGATATGTGAGTAGGTTCATCTTGAGTGGAAACTACACTAAGTGCATGCCAAACATAATATAAAGTAACTATTTGTGGGAGACTTCATTTTGAGGAAACAAGTAAATCTTATTCTGATATGACCAAATCACTATCTAAGCACACTATGTACCAACACTTTATAATGTCTATATTTGCAAATCATATTCCTTATGTTTTGTGTAAACAAACACCTGGGTGTATGAAATGATCATGTTCCTCATCAACCCTATTTTTGTAAACAAAGACCTTGGTTAATGGCACCTTTGTTTTACGAAAGTAAATACCTGGTGACCTGTTGATGATCATACCTAAGCTCTCAAAAGAATCCTCTGATCAACTGTATATTAAATTAGGGTGTCTACATCAATGCATTAATAAGATGTCAAATGCATCTCAGGATAGAACTTATGACTTAAAGTACATAGTTTCCAAGTGTGAAAAAGTGATGATTTGACTCAACAAGGGAGGACAAGCTCTAAGTGAATTGAATGTGAAAGCCCATATCAGTTACCTCTTAATAGACATGAAAATATGATAAACAACATGCCTAGTTGACATAATACTCTTGTATGGATTTAAGTGGACAACCATACTTGCAATCAGAACTAAATTCAGGTATCAATTTATCAAACAAATAAATCAGGAAGATGCTTAGGGTTATAGTATGATCCCATTCTATGTGTATATATATACTTGTACATAGTACTCATTTCAATTTTATATATTTTAACTTGATTTCTTTTTGTTTAGCATGTTTGGACAGACATGTGTCTTTCATGAAATTCTTCTTATAAATTTATGATAAATGCCTTTAGTCATCATTAATCAAAATTTAAGGGGAGTAGAATCATGAAAACAATTTAACAACAAAATTGTCAAATGTATTGCCAATATAAAGAATTTGGAACCTGAGCACTAACTTCGCTTTTGGATGCATGAAGTTTTTTTTTAAATATAAACCTTCTTGTGCATAATTGTCATGAATACAAAGTCAACAAGATCCAATAGAAACAAATGGTTCTATCAGTTGATTACAACCATACAACAAAATAACTTATAATCGTGGCTTGTTAAACATCAGCAGAAGCTATGTGCAAAACTAAGTATCAGAAGAAGCTACAATGCAAAACTTACGGGAGAATAAATATGACAATCCCTAGATTAGTAACCTACGGTTAATACTTTACAAGTAAATTAATTTCCATAGATTGGTAACCTATGGAAAATCAAGTTATACTTCCATTCAAACTTTCAGTTTTAAGTTAGGCATCCACAGATATCCTACGGATGCTCTATGCACTAAAATCTGCGAACAAATAAATTCCACGGAAGAAAATAATATAAGAATAATAAGAAAATGGGACCCATTTCATTAAATAAATGAAATAAATGTGTCCGAGGGAGTATGAATGATGTTTCTAACTTGGAATTCAATATTCACTTTTACAGAACCTTTTTGACCTAGAAGTTCGTTAGTCAAAAACTCTTCCCTCCCTCATCTAATTTCAAAATTACTCAAATATTAAACCTCAAACAATGTTTAAATCTGAGTGCAAGTCTTAAATCAAGGTAAATCATATCATAAACATCAGTGTTAACCTATTGATTCATCATGTTCATTTTAACTCTTCGTATTCTTAAAACATGATGACTTAGTTGTAACATACTCATCTTCATTCTTATGAACAGATGACTAATCGATTTGCAAGGGAGCACAATGTCTGTGCATTCTTAAATATAGATGACCCTGTGTCGGAAGGATGCAGAGACATAATAATATACTTATGACGATCCAGCCATTCTATGCTTTATCAGTGGAGCCTGTGATTCATCAAGATCATATAATCGATTTCTGGAACTCAACATAAATTGAGGAAGATAGAGAATCATAAGTGATTGTGGCTGTCATTAAGAATGAGAGACTAAGGATAGATGAGCAGACCATAAGAAGGGTGGAGTTTGGAGAACAAGAAGTTGGTCACCCTGATGTATTCGAGAATGAATACATAGAGAATGTGTTCTACTTGATGGGGTATGATAGTGACTTTGACAATGGTGAGATAACAAAAGGGAGATTATGTAAGGAATATAGATTCTTATGTCACACTTATCTAAAGTGTATCTCCAACAGAAAATCTTGACTTGACGGATTCTCAAGGCATATTTCATCTGAAATTTGGTATTTTGAGGGGAGGACATACAACTACTCAAAGTACATTTTCAGTAGTTTGTGTGACCAAATTAGGGTGCAGAAGGCAAACAAGATGTATATGTTTCCCAGGTTCTTGTATTTAATCATCAATGCTGATCTGCCAGGTATTGTTATAGATGGTGATGTGTTTGTTCAAGCACACCTAGGGAGATCTCTTCTGAATAAAATAAGTGGAAGGTATGAAGGAGAAGACATGCCTATGTTTGTGCATGTAGCTGACCCAATGACAACATTCCCCAAGAACTAATATGGGAAGAAGCTAAGAGATTTTATCAACGAACTCTGTGAAAGCCTCATCTTCACCTCCTCAATCACCCATTCACCAACAACATCAAACACCCTAATCACAATCACTAGCCAACCAAAACACTCAACCAATCTCTCCAATCCACCCTATCACCAAATCAGCCTCAAACACCCCCAATCACAATCACCATCTAGCTAAAACACTCAACCAATCTCTCCATTCACCTTCTTTCACCAAATCTTTCTCCAACTCCAGAAAAGAAATCTACTGAGAGCTTTTACACGACAGCCTTGGCTTCACAAGCTGTACAATTCAATTGTCACCAACCAAGACTGAATCCCTTGTCTATTGAAATGATACTAAACCTGTCTCTCTAGTCATTGACCATCAGCAACAACAACAACCAAATCAAGAACAGGCAGAGCAAGCTGTTGAGTCTCGTTCAAGCTAATCTAGTGTAGCACCTGAAGAAGTGAATGATGATGAGATTGATTCTCAACATCAAGATGAAGAAGAAGAAGCCAACATTGTTAATGTGATTGATTACAATGAAAAAAATTTAGTGATGATGATATCCTAGTCAGCAAGAGTTATTTGGTTGCTGAATACAACAAGCTTGTTGTCAAGTCAAAGTGTAGAAGGCAAAGAATTCAAGAGTTGAAGGGGATGATGAAAGAAAAAGATTTTAGCTGAGCAAGAATCTATTTAGAAAAGATTCAGAGAAAGCATACAAGAAAACAATGAAGTCATTAATGCTCTGCATGAGCTTGTCAAAGAACAAGAAGAGTCAATTGCACGTGAGAAGGCCGAAAAGGAAATACTTGTGTTGGAGAACAACAAAGCAAACAAGACTCTACAAGAACAACTGATCAGTTGAAAAGGAAGGATGAGGAGATTGAAATTGAAAAATAAGATAAGGGGCATTGAAACTAATGCTCCTGCTTCAAAACCAACAAAAGCATCTCCCAAAACCTCAATGCCTATATTCAATAATCAAAGAAAGGGAAGCACTTGGGTCTTGTAAAGAAGGAAGTGATTGAAGTACAAGATTCACCTAAGAGATCAAAATCTATTGAATCTTCAACCTTAAAGCCTATGTCTTTTGCTGAACCAGAAAGTGATGTTGAATGGATTGAGCTCACTAAAGATGAGTCTCCTAAAGAACAAAAAGAATCACAAGTTGAGGAGCTACTGACCACCAAAGACATATTAGAAGAAAGGCCTGAGTCAAACAAGTTTATGACTCTTATTAACCATGGGTTTCCTTTTGATATGGTTGAAATAATGAATGTGACTAAGATGAAGGATCTACCGAAAGAATTTGAACTTGCTTGATTCATGATCCCAAATTGTGACTATGAAGCATTCACTACATTCTAAGCCATTCAGAAGATCAAGAAAGAACTAGGCCACTATGATACAGCAAAACTAGGCAAGTACAATATGAGCTATTGGATACAAGGTCACAACTACAAGGCATATGAGCTTAAGGAAGAAATGTTGGTGAACTTAGGAGAATGATGGAAATGTAATGGTGGTTGAGCTTGACATAGGAGTGTGATTCTGAACAGAAGGTCCAAATTATCATATGAGCAACAATGCAAACTCCCTGCTGATCCTATAACTGTTGAACCTAAAGATCAGCACAAAAGGAAAGAAAAACTAATCAGAGAGCTAAGAGCTGTTATACCAAAAAAGTGTGGCCTTTGGGAACAACAATCAGAGAAATTGTAGAGCAGAAGTCTACATTGATAGAGCTGTTTGATCACATCACAAGTCCTAACTCTATTGAAGATAATAGGATAATGGCATGGATGTATGATCAAGAGTGGGATTGTGTAATCATCAAGAGATCATCTGGAAGAATTGAATACTTCCATGATGTAGAAGCTTTACTCAGTCTTCCTGAGAGAGACATTAAAGATTTGAAAAGCCTAATCATCTCAAACTATCCAATTCATCTAAGGGGAAGAGATTTCTCTATGTCTGTGGGTAGTCAGAAAACAAGATTTATAGATGATGTGCTGAAGGAGGCTAAAAGAGAAGACGCTGAACATAAGAAAAGGCTTCAAAAGGAAAGAAGGTCAAACACTAACTCCTCCACATTACTTGATGTTGAATTCTTAAGGAGGGTGGTTATACTAATAAGAAAAAACCATCAAAGTCATAGCAGGAAATCAATACACTACTACCATAACTAAGTGGGGATATGTTGAGAAAACAAAAGAAATGGTGCTACTGAGGAATCTGATGGGAAGAAAGGTGACAAGATAAGAATCTTTGACCCAGTAGAGATCAAACTGCTCCACCCAAGCTACACATCATACTTACATGACAAATTCTACTGTAGAATGCTGATGGGTTGGACTCAGTCGCACACTATCAGGCGCATGGCCTCAGTCACACACTGTTCAGGCGCATGGCCTCAGTCGCATGGCCATCATGCGTATGGACCTCAGTCGCATGCCACCCATGTGCATGGACCTCAGTCGTATGCCTTTCGGTCGTATGGCCTTCAGTCGCATGCCATTCGGTCGTATGGCTTCCAGTCGCATGAGCCCTAGCTGATCCAGAATGCAGTCTTCCCAACCTAATCTATAATTTTCGGCGTCCAAACCCTCTCAAACTGTTCTAAGCAAATCAACCATCCTAAACCTTAGAAACACCTACCACAACACCGATCAAGAACAACCAAGCCTGAAATCAAACCCCACTTGAGTCACACACAACACATACACATACATACGGGTTTTTTAAGCAAAAACACCAAAAAGATTTGCCATGTGTTCCAGCCCCAAAATCAGTTGAAAACGTGTAAAAGAGGGGTCCTAGAACTCATATTGAAAGCCTTTTCGGGTATAGTTTCTCACGAACCCGCTTGACTTTGACTTTTGCACCTCAAATCCAAGAAAACCCAAAGTTTTGCCCTTTCTCCTCTCTTCCTCTCCCTTGGTCGATTGAATGGTGAATGGTAGACTGGTGTGGGCAGCCATGCCCCTTTATACACCCACTCTTCCAAAGATTTTCTTGTTTTGGCAAGATTGGTCCTCAACATGGACTTTATTTCTGTTTTTTCTTTTCTTCTTTTTCTTCTTTTTTGGCTTCAAAGGAATAACCGGGTGTTACAAGTCTATCCTCCTTATATAGGTTTCGTCCCCGAAACCTGTTATTCCTCAAACAATTATGGGTAATGCTGTCTCATCTCTTCTTCAGTCTCCCACGTAGACTCTGATCTCTTTCTGTGCTTCCACTGTACGCGCACAATTAGGACCACTTTATTCCTCAATCTCTTCTCTTTACGATAGATGATCGCCACTGGTTGCTCCACATAATTAAGCCATTCATCTACTTTGACATCCAATGGAACAATCATATCTTCATCTGCTTAACACTTCCTCAGATGAGATACATGGAATGTCGGGTGAATTCCACTTAACTCATCTGGTAGTTCCAGTCTATAGGCCAGCTCTCCTATTTGAGCAATGATTCGGAAAAACCCTATATACCTTGGGCCCAACTTGCCCCACTTTCTGAATCTGATGATACCCTTCTAAGGTGAGACCTTCAACATAACCCGGTCACCCACCTGGAACTCAATCAATCTACGTCATTTATCAGCATATGACTTTTGTCTATCTTTGTGTAACGCCAAGTTATTTCCCTTAAAGCCAAAGAAAGAAGAAAAAGAGAAAGAAAAGAAATAAAGCCCAAAGTCAAGGAACCAAACTTGCCAAAATGGAAGAAGGTTTGGAAGAGAGAGGGATTAAGAGGGGAGGGCAGCCCACTCCCCTCCCCGACACTTACAAAATCAGCCAAAGAGAGAAAGGGGGAGAAAAGAGGGTTCAAGCTTTGGTTTTCTTGGTTTCGAGCACAAAAGTTGAGGCGTAGTGGGATGGATTGAAGCTCTACTCTATAGTGTTTTTGTGTGAGTTCTAGGACCCCTCTTTTACATGTTTTCAACTAATATGGGGCTGGAACACATAGTATAACCCGTTTTTGAAATGTGTGTCTTGAACCCGTGTGTATGTGTTTGTGTGTGATGCGAGTGGGGTTTGTTTTTGGGCTCATGTGTGCTTGAATGGTGTTGTGGTATGTGTTTCTAAGGTTTAGGATGGTTGATTTGAGCGTAGAATAGGTTTGAGAGGGTTCGGAGGTCGAAATGTGTAGATTAGGTCTGGGATGCACTGCATTCAGCGTCAGCTAGGGCTATGCGACCGAATGGCATGCGACTAAGGTTCATTCGTATGCGAGTCGTGCAACTGGGGTCCATACGCATGTGAGTCATCTAACTGAGGTTCAATCGCATGAGATTCATGTGACTGAGGGTCCATACGCCTAGGTACTCATCCGCATTGGGTTCATTCGCCCATACTGACCATCCGCATAGGTCCATTCGCATAGGTCCATTCGCACAGGTCCATTCGCATAGATCCATTCGCACAGGATTCATTCGCCTAATATTCATTCGCCTAAGTTTTCAGTCACCTGGGAGGCCATGCGATTGAAGGGTGTCCATACGCCCAAGTAGGGCTCGTGCACCCGTAGGAGCATAGTTTAACTTTCTGGCTTTCGGGGAGATGCGTAGAGGTAGGTTTTGACTTGGGAGGTTCCTGGGGGTTCCTGTAAGTTGATTTCGGAGGGCATAGATGGTATGTGTGGCATGTATGTTGATGTAAGATTGTTGCTTATGCATGTTTTTATGTATGTATGATTTATGCCTCGTATGATGATGTTGTATGTTTATTATGTTCCTTGCTTTGTATGATTGTCTTCCCTTCGCTTTACTTGGCATGATTAATGAATGAATTGAAAGTGTTATGTAATGCAAAGTGGAAGATAACAAAAAGAGGAACCAACTGAAAGAATGCGTGCATAAATGAATGAACAAACAAAAGGGTTGCAAGCAAATGTATGGAGGTTCACACTCAATGCGGAGTGTTAGCTTAACCGTGTGTGGGTTAGCTACCCCATGAGGATGCACACTGGGGCTTAATCCGTGTGATTAAGCAATGTATGGAGGTTCACACCTGATGAGGGGTTGTCAGCTTAACTGCGTGCGGGTTATCTACCCTATGAGGATGCACACAGGGGTACAATATTGGTGATTGACCATATGTATGGGGTCCTTGTTGCTTAACCCTAGATGAATTGCTTGGTGCTCTAGAGGGGGGTTAAGCACATGAAAAGACCTAGATGAAATTGAAAGATAATAAAAGTACAAAATGAACGATGATGAAGATAATAACTATTATCTATGTGTACGTACGATGTGTGATTACGTTCTAAAGCCTGGTATGATTTGAAAGAAAGTAAAGCATGGTTTTAAATGAAAGTAAAGTATATTTTATTATAAAACAAGAACTCACTTAGCAACACTGACTTTTATGTGTTTCTAGTTGGCAGATAATGTTACTAAGGATGGCACGGGTGGCTACTCGGCTCTTTTTGGATGGTATTCTTTTGTTTAATGTTTTTGCATTATAATGCGAACAAACTATGTATGAAATGAATGTTGTAATAACTTCCAAACTCATTTATATAGAAATGAAAGTTTTTTAAATGTTCCGCTGTGATGTTTTATGAAATACAAGTGTAATTATATATTTTATGGGGAATGATTGGCCAGCTGTAAACGTCCTGGGAACGGGGCCTTACAAGTTGGTATCAGAGCAAAAGTTTAAGTGAAACGGGTAAATTTTCAAAACAACCTTAACTTAAATGGAAAATGGGATGGAAAGGGATGGGATGCCAGTCTGAGTAGTTGTGTGCCATCCGGTATTTTCTTTAATGTTAATCGGTATTACGTGCGCATGTTATGTGGTTTATATGCTGCTTGTAGATTTAGATACTGATATAGTCAGGATAGGTAATGCTCGGAGTATGAAGAGTAAAGTAAGTGGCTAATCACAACTAGCCACTGTAATTAGGGACTTACTATACTTGACATAAACTGAGGTGTTTTCTTGAATGACCGTGTTGGTGTTTGAGTCCTTCAGTGTGTGTGTGGATGGCCGGTGGTAGGTCTTCTAAAGCTTTACATGGTGGAGGTTGTGGTGCTGAACCACGACCCAAAAGAGGAAGACCCAGAGTGGAAAAGATGGTTCATGAAGAACCCGAGACCCCTCATCCGAAGGGCGTGATGAGAGTGCCAATCTGAGAGCCTCGGTAAAGGAGGCTGTTGTGGAAGAGGTCCACCAGGTCATGCAGACGATCTTACCATCTATGGTGATCGAGGTTATCAAGGAGGTACGAGAAGGAGAAGGAAAGGAGAGGAACAGGTCCTCGGGAGGCCGGCAACGACCAGAGCCTGAAACAGTTCTCTCCGATGATGAAGAAGAGGAAGAGGAAGACTCTGTGCTGGAGGTGGCACAAGGTTGTAACTATGGGGCACTTCAAAGGTGTAAGCCCCATACTTTTGATGGTAACGGCACTGCTGCTACTGCTCACCATAGGTGAGAGAAATGGAAGCTGTTTTAAATATCAACGAGTGCTAAGAGGATCAAAAGGTGAAATTTGCTGCCCACTCTTTCGTGGACTCAGCTCTATGCTGGTGGGACAATATTGTCCAAGCTGAGGGTAGTTGGGCTATTAGGAGAATGAAGTGGCGTGAGTTGAAGAAGATGGTAATTGAGGAGTTCTGTCCTTATCGGGAGATGGATATGGTATAAAGGGAGTTCCTGCAACTGGAGGCGTGAACGATGACACATCAACAATGCACCACCAATTTCAATGAGATAGAACGTCTTGGGATGGATTGGTTAGCGGACTTCGAGGCAAACATTGTGTGTCGCAATAAGATGATTTGTTTAACAGCGTGCGACGGTAGTTTGGTGACGATTTATGGTTATCAGGTTACTATGATTCCGAAGGTGATTTCAATGCTGGTGGTGGGAAAGTGCATGAGGCGCGGATGTAATGCCTATCTGGCTTATGTAAAGGATGTGGATAGACCAACACCACAACTGTCTGATGTACTGGTTGTGTGTGACTTTCCAAATGTGTTTCCTGAAGACTTACCAGGAGTGCCACCTGACCGTGAGATCGAGTTTTAGATTGACTTCATACCGGGTGCCCAACCTGTTGCTAAGGAACCGTATTGGTTAGCTCCGACAAAGATGAAAGAGGTGTTGGAGACATTGAGAAGAGAGAAACTGTATGCTAAATTCTCCAAGTGCGCGTTCTGGTTGCACGAAGTTCAATTCTTGGGTCATGGGGTGAATCCCTAGGGGATTATGATGGACTCGACAAAGGTAGAGGTGGTGATGCAATGGAAGTCTCCTAAGACGCCATCCGAGATTCGTAGCTTCTTAGGTTTGGTGGGCTACTACCGAAGGTTTATTCAAGACTTCTCTAAGATCGCTTCTCCACTAACCAAGTTGACCCGGAAAGATGTAAAGTTTGTATGGGGTCAAGCTCAAGAGGAGGCGTTTGTGGAGTTAAAGGAGAGGTTGACTCAAACTCCTGTTCTGTCATTACCCAATGGAAGTGAAGATCTGGTGGTTTATTCTAATGCTACCTACTTGGGGTTGGGGTGTGTGTGTTAATGCATAGGGGAAAAGTTATAGCCTATGCATCCCGACAGCTAAAGGTTCATGAGGTTAACTATCCCACTCATGACTTGGAGCTAGCAGCTGTGGTCTTCGCTTTAAAGATTTGGAGGCACTACCTGTATGGGATGAAGTGCACCATATTCACTGAACAAAAGAGCCTGAAGTACTTCTTCGAGCAAAAAGACCTAAACATGAGGCAAAGGAGATGGTTAGAGCTCATAAACGATTATGATTGTGAGATCCATTAGCATCAGGGAAAAGCCAACATGGTGGCGGATGCCCTTATCCGAAAGGAGAGACCCCGAGCCAATTCGGGTGAAAGATTACCAGTTGATCATGACCTCTGATGTGATGAAACAATTCAAAGAGTTTCAAGACAAGGCATTGAAATAAGGACATCTTAACTCCGAAAGAATGAGAGGTCTGATTGCGGAATTGGGTGAAAACACACTTGGTGTTAGAACCCGATTCGGGCGGATGTGGATTCCTCGTTTTGGGGATCTACAGGTGAAGATCATGGATGAGGATCATAAGACTCGATACTCTATTCATCCCGGTGTTACAAAGATGTACCAAGATATGAAGAAGGATTATTGGTGGTCGGGTATGAAGCACGATATGGTGGAGTATGTGAGTAAATGCCTTACTTGTTTGCAAGTGAAGGCCGAGCATCAGAAGCCATATGGAAAGATCCAACCTTTGGATATACTGGAGTGGAAGTGGGAGCACATCACCATGGATTTTATTACGAAGCTGCCACGTACCGCGCGAGGGTATGATGCTATATGGGTGATAGTTGATCGTTTGACAAAGAGTGCTCACTTACTGCCGATTCACGAGACATATTCATCCAAGAGGTTGGTGGATCTTTTCATCAAGGAGATCATAACTCGTCATGGTGTGCCTGTGTCTATTTTGTCTGATCGTGACACCCGTTTTACATCTAAATTTTGGAAGAAATTCCACGATGCTGTGGGGACGAGGTTACATATTATCATGGCTTATCATCCTCAGACAGATGGTCAGTCAGAAAGGACCATCCAGACGCTAGAAGATATGCTTCGTGCATGTGTTATCGATTTTGGAGGAAGTTGGGATGACCACTTACCATTAGCTGACTTCTCATATAACAACAGTTATCTTGCCAGCATTGGTATGCCCCCTTACAAGATGCTATAGGGTAGGAAATGCAGAACACCCGTGTGTTGAGGTGATATTGGTCAGAAAGAGTTGGGGAGCGTCAAGGTGATCAAGGCTACGACCGAGAAGCTTGAAAGGATCAAAGCCTTCATGAAGGTAGCCAAAGATAGACATAAGTCGTATGCTGATAAACGACGCATATCAATTGAGTTTCAGGTGGGTGACCGGGTTATGTTGAAGGTCTCACCTTGGAAGGGTATTATTAGGTTCCGAAAGTGGGGCAAGTTGAGCCCGAGATACATAGGGCCTTTCCAATCCATGGCTAGAGTAGGGGAGGTGGCCTACAGATTAGAGTTACCAAATGAGTTAAGTGGAATTCACCCAACATTCCATGTATCTCATCTGAGAAATTTCCTAGCAGATGAGGATATGATTGTTCCACTGGAGGATCTCGAAGTAGATGAACGGCCCAATTATATTGAGCTACCAGTGGCAATCATTGATCAAAAAGAGAAGAGGCTAGGGAATAAAGTGGTTCCACTTGTGCGCACATAGTGGAAGCACAGAAAGGGATTCGAGTCTACGTGGGAGATAGAAGAAGAGATGAGACAACATTACCCATGTCTGTTCGAGAAATAACAGGTTTCAGGGACAAAAACTATTTAAGGGGGGCTGAACTTGTAACGCCTGGTTATTTCCCTTGAAGCCAAAGAAAGAAGAAAAAGAGAAAGAAAAAAAAGCCCAAAGTCGAGGGACCAAACTTGCCAAAATAGGAGAAGGTTTGGAATAGAGGGGGATTAAGAGGGGAGGGTAGCCCACTCTCCTCCCCCACACTTACAAAATCAGCCAAAGATAGAAAGGGGCAACAAAGAGGGTTCAAGCTTCGGGTTTCTTGGTTTTAAGCGCAAAAGTTGAGGTGTAGCGGGTTGGATTGAAGCTATACTCGACAGTGTTGTTTGTGTGAGTTCTAGGACACCTCTTTTACATGTTTTCAACTGATTTGGGGCTGGAACACATAGTAAAACCTGTTTTTGAAGTGTGTGTTGAACCTGCGTGTATGTGTTTGTGTGTGATATGAGTGGGGTTTGTTTTCTGGCTTGCGTGTGCATGAATGGTGATGTGGTATGTTTTTCTAAGGTTTAGGATGGTTGATTTGAGCTTAGAACAGTTTGAGAGGGTTTGGAGGCCAAAATGTGCAGATTAGGTTTAGGATGAACTGCATACTGCATCAGCTAGGGCTATGCGATCGAATGGCATGCGACTAAGGTTCATTCGCATGCGAGTCGTGCGACTGGGGTCCATAAGCATGTGAGTCGTGTGATTGAGGTTCAATCGCATGGGATTCATGCGACTGACGGTCCATACGCCTAGGTACTCATTCGCATTGGGTTCATTCGCCCATACTGACCATCCGCATAGGTCCATTCGCATAGGTCCATTCGCACAAGTCCATTCGCAGAGGTCCATTCGCATAGGATTCATTCACCTGATGTTCATTCGCCTAAGTGTTCAGTCACCTAGGAGGCCATGCAACTGAAGGGTGCCATACGCCCTAGTAGGGCTCGTGCGCCCGCAGGAGCATAGTTTAACTTTCTGACTTTCGGGGAGATGCGTAGAGGTAGGTTTTACTTGGGAGGTTCCCGGGGGTTACTGTAAGTTGACTTCGAAGGGCATAGATGTTATGTGGGGCATGTACGTTGATGTGAGATTGTTGCTTATGCATGTTGTTATGTATGTATGATTCATGCCTCGTATGATGATGTTGTATGTTTATTATGTTCCTTGCTTTGTATGAGTGTCTTCACGTGGCTTTACTTGGCATGATTAATGAATGAATTGAAATAATTATGTAATGCAAAGTGGAAGATAATGAAAAGAGGAACAAAATGAAAGAATGCATGCATAAATGAATGAATAAACGAAAGGCTTGCAAGCAAATGTATGGAGGTTCACACTCAATATGGAGTGTTAGCTCAACCATGTGCGGGTTAGCTACCACATGAGGATGCACACTGGGGCTTAATACGTGTGATTAAGAAATGTATGGAGGTTCACACCCAATGAGGGGTTGTCAGCTCAACTCTGTGCGGGTTATATACCCCATGAGGATGCACACAGGGGTCCAGTCTTTGTGATTGATCATATGTATGGGGTCATTGTCGCTTAACCCTAGATGAATTGCTTGGTGCTCTAGAGGGGGGTTAAGCACATGACAGGACCTAGATGAAAAAAAAAGATAATAAAAGTATGAAATGAACGATGATGAAGATAATAACTATTATCTATGTGTACGGACAATGTGTTATCACGTTCTAAAGCCTGGTATGATTTGAAAGAAAGTAAAGAATGGTTTTAAACGAAGGTAAAGTATGTTTTATTATAAAATTAGAACTCACTCAGCAACGCTGACTTATATGTGTTTCCAGTTGACAGGTAATGTGGTTGAGGATGGCACGGGCGGCTACTCGGCTCTTTTTGGATTGCATTCTTTTGTTTAATGTTTTTGCATTGTAATGCAAACAAACTGTGTATGAAATAATGTTGTATTAACTTGCAAAATCATTATTTAAATGTTCCGCTGCGATGTTTTATGAAATACAAGTGTAATTATATATTTTATGTGCGATGATTGGCTAGCTATAAGCGTCCCGGGAACGGGGCCTTACACTTTGGCTGCCTTCATGAGGGCTTTGGTCTTTTCAAGCTTCTAAGTTGTACCCTCGATCACCTTGACGCTCCTTAACTCTTTCTGACCAATATCACCCCAACAGTCGGGTGTTGTACATCTCCTGCCGTATAACATCTCATAAGGGTGCATACCAATACTGGCATGATCGTTGTTGTTATATGAGATCTCAGCTAGCGGCAAGTGGTCATCCCAACTTCCTCCAACATCGATGACACACGCTCGGAGCATAGCCTCTAGTGTCTGAATGGTTCTTTTTCACTGACAATCCGTTTGTGGATGATAAGCCGTGCTAATATGTAACCTCGTTCCCATCGCGTCATGGAATTTCTTCCAAAATTTAGATGTAAACCGGGTGTCACGATCAGACACAATAGACACCGGCACACCATGATGAGTTACAATCTCCTTGATGAATAGACCCGCCAACCTCTCGGATGAATATGTTTCGCGGATCGGTAAGAAGTGAGCACTCTTCGTCAAATGGTCAACTATTACCCATATGGCATCATACCCCTTCGGGGTACGCGGTAGCTTCGTAATAAAATCCATGGTGATGTGCTCCCACTTCCACTCCAGTATATCCAAAAGTTGGATCTTTCCATGCGGCTTTTAGTGCTCGGCCTTCACTTGCAAACAAGTAAGGCATTTACTCACATACTCCACCACATCGCGCTCATACCCAGCCACCAATAATCCTTCTTCATATCTTGGTACATTTTCGTAGCACCAGGATGAATAGAGTATCAAGTCTTATGACTTCATCCATAATCTTCACTCGTAGATCCCTAAAACGAGGAATCCACATCTGCCCGAATCGGGTTCTAACACCAAGTGTGTTTTCACCCAATTTCGCGACCAGACCTCTCATTTTTCAGAGTTGAGATGATCTTCTTTCAATGCCTCATCTTGAAACTCCTTGACTTGCTTCATCACATCAGAGGTCATGATCATCTGTAAGCTTTCACCAGTATCGGCTCGGGTCTCTCTTTTCGGCTAAGGGCGTCTGCCACCACGTTGACTTTGCCCGAATGGTAATGGATCTCGCAATCATAATCCTTTGTGAGCTCTAACCGTCTCATTTGCCTCATGTTTAGGTCTTTCTACTCGAAGAAATACTTCAGGCTCTTGTGGTTAGTTAATATGGTGCACTTTGTCCCATACAGGTAGTGCCTCAAAATCTTTTATGCGAAGACCACAACTGCTAGCTCCAAGTCATGAGTAGGATAGTTAACCTCATGAACTTTGAGCTGTCGGGATGCATAGGCTATAACCCTTTCTCTCTGCATTAACACACACCCCAACCCCAAGTAGGTAGCATTGGAATAAACCACCAGATCTTCACTTCCATCGAGTAACAATAGAATAGGAGCTTGAGTCAACCTTGCCTTTAACTCCTCGAACGCCTTCTCTTGAGCTTGACCCCATACAAACTTTACATCTTTCCTTATCAACTTAGTTAATGGAGAGGCAATCTTAGAGAAGTCTTGAATAAACCTTCTGTAGTAGCCCGCCAAACTCAAAAAGCTACAAATCTCGGATGGCGTCTTAGGAGACTTCCATCGCACCACCGCCTCTACCTTTGCTGGGTCCACCATAATCCTGTCGGGATTCACCATGTGACCCAAGAACTGAACCTTGCGCAACCAGAATGCACACTTGGAGAATTTAGCATACAACTTCTCCCACCTCAACGTCTTTAACACCTCCCAAATGTGACCGACATGCTCATTTTCGCTCTTTGAATAAATCAGGATATCATTAATAAACACAATCACCGATTTATCCAACATTGGCCAACTCACTCGGTTCATCAGGTCCATGAAAGCAGCTGGTGCATTGGTCAAACCAAATGACATAACGAGGAACTCGTAGTGACCATAACGTGTGCGAAAAGCTGTTTTAGGAATATCTTGCTCTTTCACCTTTAGCTGATGGTAGCCAGATCGAAGATCTATCATTGAAAACCAACTGGCACCTTGAAGCTAATCAAACAAATCATCAATTCTCGGTAATGGGTACCGATTCTTCACTGTCAACTTGTTCATCTCACGGTACTCTATACACATCCTCATGCTACCGTCTTTCTTCTTTACGAATAAGACGGAGCACCCCAAGGAGAGATACTTGGTCTAATGAACCCCTTGTCAAGCAGCACTTGCAATTGCTCCATCAACTCTTTCATCTCAGTTGGAGTCAAATGATACGGTGCCTTGGCAATAGGTTGGGCACCTGGTATCAAATCAATCTGAAACTCGATCTCTCGGTCAGGTGGCACCCCTAGTAAATGTTCTGGGAATACGTATAGAAAGTCACACACAACCAGGACATCGGATAGCTATGGTGTTGGTGTATCCATGTCCTTTACATAAGCCAAGTAGGCGCTACATCCACGCCTCATACACTTTCCCGCCACCGCCATTGAAATCAGTTTCGGGATTGTCATGACTTGATCACCATAAACCGTCACTAAACTCTCGTCAGGCGCTGACAAATGAATCATCTTCTTGCGACACACAATGTTCACATCGTAGTTCGCTAACCAATCCATCCCAAGAACTACATCGAAACCTCCTAAGGTCATCACGAATGGTGTAATAGGAAACTTATGACCTTCTAATTCCACGTCACAACCTTCAACCATCTCATAAAATCCTGGTAGACTTACATATGGTAGTTTCCACATCGAAGGGCGTATCCACACTCTTACTACTAACATGCAGTTTAGCATAGAAAGTAGTAGAAATAAAACTTTTACTAGCACCAGAATCCACACAGAGGCTAAAGTTTGGTTTACTAGAAACATACCTGACATGACATCATGGTCCATCCTAGCCTCCTCCTGCGTCATCGTAAATTTCTTTGACCCTGACCAGATGTGAACACATGACGGTCATCCATCGGTGCCTTCTTGCTACTCGTTGGGGCACCACCCCGACCAAACGTTTTTCCATTCCAATTCCAGTCGCCACCACCCTTCTTGCTCACCTCAGTCACCACCACCTCTCGCTCATCATACAACCTTCCCACCAAGTCAACTGCCGACCTGAACATGCTCGGTCGGGCAGAGATCATGTGCCTATGGACATCCGCCGGCAAACCCTGGACATACCGTTTAATCTTTCATGACAGAGGTGTTATTTGATCTGGCACCAGACGTGCCATCTCATTGAATTTGGTGGTGTATTGTTGATGGGTCATTGTTCCCGCTTCCAGTTGTAGGAATTCTCTCTCCACCTTATCCATCTCCTGATGAGGACAAAACTCCTTAATTATTAGCTTATTCAACTTAGGCCACTTCATTCTCCTAATAGCCCGACTACCCTCAGCTTGGACAATATTGTTCCTCCAGCATAAAGTTGAGTCCACAAAAGAGTAGGCAGCAAACTTCACCTTTTGGTCTTCTCGGCACTTGCTGATGTCCAGTACCGCCTCCATTTCTCTCGCCATCGGTGAACAGCAGCAGCAGTGCCATTACCGTCAAAAGTAGGGGACTTGCATCTTTGAAATGCCCCGTAATTGCAGCCTCGTACCGGTTCCGGCGTAGGCTCTTCTTCTTCTTCCTCTTCATCATCGGAGTGAACTGTTTCAGGCTCTAGTCGTTCTCGTCCTCCCGAGGACCTGTTCCACTCTTTCCTTTCTCCTTCTCTTATTGCCTTAATCACTTCAGTCACCATAGACGGTAAGATCGTCTGCATGACTTGATGCACTTCTTCCATAATAGCCTCCTTTACCGAGGCTCTCAAATTGGCTCTTTCATCATCGCCCTCTGGATGAGGGGTCTCGGGTCCTTCATGAACCACCCTTTCAACTCTCGGTCCTTCATGGACTAAGTCGCACACTATTCAGGGGCATGGCCTCGATCGCAAATTATTCAGGCGCATGGCCTCAGTCAGATGGTCATCATGCGTATGGACCTCAGTCACATGCCACTCATGCACATGGACCTTAGTCGCATGCCTTTCGGCCGTATGGCCTTTAGTTGCATGCCATTCAGTCACATGGCTTCCAGTCGCATGAGCCCCAGCTGATGCAGAATGCAGTTCTTCTCGAACCTAATCTGCAATTTTCGGCCTCCAAACCCTCTCAAACCTGTTCTAAGCTCAAATCCACTATCCTAAACCTTAGAAACACCTACCACAACACCGATCAAGCACCACCAAGCCCGAAATTAAACCCCACCCGAGTCACACTCATACACATACACATACACATACATACTAGTTTTTCACCAAAAACACCAAAAACGATTTGCCATGTGTTCCAGCCCAAATATCAGTTGAAAACATATAAAAGAGGGGTCTTGGAACTCACATTGAAAGCCTCTTTGGGTATAATTTCTCACAAACCCGCTTGACTTCGACTTTTGCACCTCAAATCCAAGAAAACCCGAAGTTTTTCCCTTTTCTCCTCTCTTCTTCTCCCTTGGCCAATTGAATGGTGAGTGGGAGAGGGGTGTGGGTAGCCATGCTCCTTTATACACCCACTCTTCCAAAGATTTTACCGTTTTGGCAAGATTGGTCCCTCAACTTGGACTTTATTTCTTTTCTTTCTTTTTCTTCTTTCTTTGGCTTCAAAGGAAATAACCGGGTGTTACATCAAAAGATATGCAGAATGGAGATCAAGTACAATTATGATGATAAAAAAGATGCAGTATCTTATTTCAACAAGAAGATGGTGTCAAGATTGAAAGAGCTTTCAGTTTTGAAGACCTGATTTGAAGTGTCTAAGCCTAAGGGGGAGTATTGTTAGATCTAGAAACAATAGATCTAGATCATTTTGTATAGGTTTAGAACTTTAATCAATAATTTTAATGAATGATTATAATTCATCATTTTGATGTTTGCATTATGTATATAGGCTAACCCATATGTGTGTTGATTTGTGTATGAGTGCAGGTACAACCATTATAATTGGAGAATTACTAAAATTGACCAAGTGAAAGAAACATCTATGGATGAACATATTGTTCTTCCATAGATATGTTTCTTACAAGTAAAATACATCTGAAGATCCTCTGCGGATGAACAACCAGCTCTGAAGTTGAAGTGAAGATCCCTTCGAAAGAGCAAGATAGCTTCACAAGAACAAAGTATATTCGGAAGAACAAGAAGGCTTCAAAAGAACAAAGTACCTTTGGAAGAACAAACATCTACGGAAGTCTATGTAGCTGTGGAGTCCAAACACTTGTATTTAAATAATACAAGTGTTACAAGTCAACAAGTCAAAACGTCAACAAGACAGTTATGCAAATCCCAAGAGATCCAGTGTTTCCTAACTGAAACACACGTGCCTATAAATATGTGTCCTAGGTTTCACATCAAGGCACACAAGAGACGGCGATGAACATTAGACGATCAACACAAAAACATCACATCAATTCACACAAAACAAACCCTAGCAACCGTCACATCAACATCAACACGACCAAAGCATTTATTGTTTATGTCATTCATTGATTACTCATTTGTAATCATTGAACAACTTTAATAATTTTAATCAAATCCTGTTTGATTATTAATTGTGCACATATTATTGTGTTCTTCATAATCATTATTCACTAATCAAACAATTAAACAAGGTTAATGTTGATTCCACAATCATTAACTTGATTTCCTTTAACACTGATAATTCCTGATTGTCATCCTTGGATTCACAATGTTTGCACTAGTGTCCAAGCTAGTCACAGTTAGAAGTCTCCTTGCCATTGCCATAAAAAAGATGGATTATTACCAACTAGATGTGAATAATGCATTCTTACATAGAGACTTAAATGAATAGGTCTACATGAAGATTCAACATGTTTACGACAAAGGATGTGGAACAAAAGTCTGTCATTTGAGAAAATCATTATATGGTTTAAAACAAGCTTCAAGGAATTAGTATAAAACTTTTACATCATCTCTTCTCAAACTTGACCTTAAACAATCCTTCGTGGATCACTCGCTCTTCACATACAAGAAAGGAGAGGTGTTCGTTGGTGCTCTCATATACGTCGATGATGTCATCATAGCGGGGAACAGCCAAAAGAAAATACAAGATACAAAAACCCATCTTGACACAAGATTTAGCTTCAAGGACCTCGGGCCTCTTCATTACTTTATTGGAATCAAGCTGCTCGTACGAAAGACAGGTTGGTACTTAGTCAAAGAAAGTACACCCTAGACATTTTGGAGGATAGTGGAATGCTAGGGTGTAAACCGCGTTCTTTCCCTATGGAACAAAACATGAAGCTCAGAAAAGATGGAGAAGACACTCATGTGGATGCCAATATGTATAGGAGATTGGTAGGGAGGTTGCTTTACCTCCAAGCCACAAAACAGATCTAACATACTTAGTAAATGTCCTTAGTCAGTTTGTGTCCGACCCTCGCCAAAGTCATTTGGGCCCAGTCATGAGAGTTCTGCGGTACCTAAAGGCGACACCAGGACAAGGTATTTCTTTTCCTAAAGATGGAGGTACAAATTTGGTCACATATTGTGATGCCGACCAGTTAGGATGTCCTTTCATAAGGAGATCACGAACAAGATATATTCTTCTCTTAGGGAGAGTGTTGGACCGTGAAAGGATCATACATGCCAATTGGATTGGTGAGTTAATGGTGTTTTGCTGTGTTGGATCTCAATATGCAAGGGGCCACACATCCCTGTTACTATCAACAGATCAAGCTGCAATTTACAGACTGCTAGAATACCCATTGAAGACTTAACTCTTGATGAAGAAGACTATAAGAAAATCAAGATTGACCTTAAAGCATACTCAATTTTGACTCAAGCACTCAAGATGGACGTGCTGAAAATATTGGAAAAGTATGGAACTGCTAAAGCTATGTGGGATGCACTGAAAATCATGTGTGAAGGAAGCAGTGAGGTGGCTAAAATCAACAAAGATAAGCTAGTCAATCAGTATGAAACATTCCACCACACCAAAGGAGAATCAATATTAAACAATTTCACAATTTGTATAGTTGGTAAATGACTTGGAAATCATGGGAGTCACTTACAAGATAAAGAATTAAATAAGAAAATGCTTCAGTCTCCCTGAAAGTTGGAAACAGAATGTAACTATGCTGAAAAATACTCTTGATCTTGAAAGTACTACTTTAGACATTATGATAGCCAAAATTGAAGCTTTAGAACTTGATGAAAGAAGCAGAAATCTTGGAGGATCAAGAGTGATTGAGGCTTACAAATTTCCATCAGAATCTCATTTTGTGGAAAATGCCTTCATCACTGAGGAAGATGATTTCATCTCATCAAGAGATCAAATGAACAACACTGGGTTCATTACAACTCCACCAATCAATCATCCATCAACTTCATCACAAGCACCTAAAGTCTTAGCTGCTCCTCAAACCTCTCCTGAAGACTCAAGATCAGAAGAACAGAAGGCAACTTACAATGCCTTTGTTGCAAGCTTTGAAGCCTACTTGGGAGGAAGACTCACTTCTGCTCATCTAATTCAGGAAGATTTGGAGGAAATGGATCCTGATGATGTGGAGGAAATGGACCTACAATGGCAAATGGCAATGATTGTATTAAGAGCCAATAAATTCTTCAGAAAAGGAAGAAAGCTGAGCCTAAATGAGAACACAAAACTTGGATATGATAAATCCAAGGTGAAATGCTTCAACTGTGGCATGGCTGGCCATTTCTCGAGAGAGTGCAATGCCCCCAAGAGAAAAACAATATCAAAGGAACTCTCAAGACAACCATCTTCACAGCCCAACACAAGCTATCACTCCAACAACTAACAATAGCAGTATCATCATTCTCAACAAACATATCAGAATCAACCACAACTGACAAATCAAGCTCATGTAAGCAGTCAGCCTTCTGCCAGTGCCCTAGTGATAAAGCAAGATGGGGTATGTGACTGGAGTGTGTATGCTGAGGAAGTCAAGCCTCAATTCCAAAATCATGCTCTTATGGCTCACATCAACGATGGACCATCTCCAATGCCTACTGAGGTAAAATCTAACCTTGGTAGTGAAAAATGCATAATGAATTGCAAGTGTCTAGGGAACATAATCATAAACTGGCTGATAAAATCAAAGAAGAAAAGTGAAGTCAGAAATGATGAAGAGAGAAATAAAAAGCTTTGAAATCAAAATCAAATCTCTCATTTTTGACATAGAAAAACTGCATGGTGAGAAGTACTCTCTTGCAGCTGAGAATGAGCTACTTACTGAAAAATTAGCTCAATCTAAGTGTTAGGATCAGTGATCTACTTTTGATTGATTAGTGAGTATTGCAGCGGAAATCAAACAATGAATTTAGACAATTCACAAGAATATAGTTGATATTCAAAGTAAGAACAAACGATTATAGAAAGAATTCTGCAAATCAAAGATTTCATTCAATACGCGCTTTCGTGGTGGCAAAATGTCACACTTACAATCAAGTCAATCATCCCTTATATAGGAATGTCGTGGTGGAACATTCCTTATATAGGAGATGTGACGTCTGCTGATGTCACTTGATAGTGACATCTAACAGAATTATTCAAACTACTGAAAGTTAACACAACTACTGAAGATGTCAAAACAGCTGACATCTTCTTACAAAAATACTAAGTGTTAACTGTCACTACAACTACTGAAACTACAACGACTAAAGAACATGCTCTTCAATCGTTTTACAAATACTGAAACAAAAAGAAAAACTAGAAAGGAAACCATCACAACAACTGAAGAATGCTTCTTCAGCTGTTGTAACAAACTCTGAAGGCTTCAGTACTTGTACTTGAACTTCAGTTGTTGTCATCAGCTGATGTCTTCAGTCTTTGTACTTCAGCTATTGATCTTTAGTACTTTGTTCTTTAGCTGTTGATCTTCAGACTTTGATCTTCAGCTGTTGAAGTCTTCAGTACTTTAGTCTTCAGCTGTTGAAGTCTTCAGTACTTTAGTCTTCAGCTGTTGATCTTCAGACTTTGGTCTTCAGCTATTGAAGTCTTCAGTACTTTAGTCTTCAGCTGTTGAAGTCTTCAGACTTTGTCAAACAGCTGATCAAGTCTTCAGCAGTTGTTGTGATGTCTGTAGGACTTAGAGGTTTTTCTGATCAGGCTCATTGGTTCTTTTGGTCCAACAAACTCTCCCTGAACCAATGCAGCCAAAACCTCTAAACTTATTGAAGATGTCCCACTTATTATGGCAGAGAGATTTGGTCTTTTTGTCTTCTAGATCAGCTCAGAAGTGACCCATATAAGCACAGGCCTGGGAAGAAGTCTCAATGATCTGTTTGGCAAAGGATGAATGGGAACTGTCTTGGGGAACTGGACATAGAGCTGTTACCCCATCCATGAGATCTACTTCCCAACAATGATTCTATATGACTCCCTTGTATAGGCCTCAAGGAAGGTTATCTGTTCCTCCATGGTAAGTTCTTCAGCTCCTCCTTCAAAAAGTGATTCTGGCCCATAATATTCAGATAGGTATTTGACCTGTTTCCTATTTTTGAGTTCCACAGTTGTTATTACTCTATAAGCAAATTCATCAGGGTGATTACCCTCTAAGAACAACTGGAGCTCATTCTTTCTGACTTCCTCAAGCCTCTTATATACTAACCCCTTCTTCAACATTTTATTTTCCAGCATCTTCTGTGGGGTCAGGTTAGCTTTATAGGCTTTCTTGAAGTCATCTAGGATTTCCCAGGGTGATACTATAAAGACCAGTGAGATCACTTCATCTACAATCTTCTTCACCTGGCCAATGTATCTCTGTGGAATGTTTT
The DNA here is from genome assembly GCA_025506515.1 of Flaveria trinervia. Lineage (NCBI taxonomy): Eukaryota > Viridiplantae > Streptophyta > Magnoliopsida > Asterales > Asteraceae > Flaveria > Flaveria trinervia. The sequence goes on from CM046448.1 coordinate 74,581,263, forward strand.
TCTTGTGAATCCTATGAGACACCCTGGGATCAGGCCAAATCCTCACTCTCTCCTTTTGATATTGAAATGTATGTTTAAGAGTGTATAATCTGAGAGCATGCTACTTCATGTTTAAGAGTGCATGATTGAAGATGTGGCAGCATATGCTTTGTCAACCCTCCTCAACAATTCCTCATCATGTTGTTTGTGAAGCTCTTCTTCTTCTAGCATCACTTTCACAATTTGTCTTTGAGTTTCAGGAGTAATTGTTAGAGAGTGACTTGTGGCCTTCGGCAACTGTATAATAGCTGAGAGTGGCAGCCGATCTTCATCTTCATCATTATCTTTGTCATCTTCTTCTAGCCTCAGTACCCTTTTCTTCCTCTTCTGGGGTACTTCATCGGCTACTGGTTTTTAGGGTAGAGGAGTTGGTTTGGTGGGTTGTGGTTGTGGTGGTTTTGGTGTGGGAATGTTGACAGGCTGGTCTAGCATTCTGGATGTGAGGTCGGCTTTCGATTGCTTGACTAGTTCAGTCCTGCTCCCAGCACCAGTTTCGTTTAAGGCTTCAATAACCAATCCTTTTGTGTATACTTCAGACGAACAGATCTTGGTGGTTATTGCCAAGATGTTGTCCCTGGAGCATGCCTTGATCTCAATCAATGATCTACCCAGATATTTTGCTATGAACTGATCATGATCTCTAACCTTTCCCTTTCCAACACATCATAACTTGCCCATCTAGCTTGGAATTCTTCAATCTCTATTCTTCTGATTTTTGAGTCAAGTTTTTCAGTGTCGTGGCCTTGCCTAAACAACTGATCAATGATGTTATCCATTGATCGGCTGTGTTCAGCATCAGCCTTCTTCACCATTGTCTCCAAGTTAGTCTCCTTCTCATTCTTCCTTTTCTTGTATGTGACATGAAAGTCTTTAGTACTTTCAGTCACTTTCTCCATGTTAGTATCCTTCACCTTCTCCTTTTCAGTTTCTTTCCTCTCTGCCATCCTCTTTCTTTTTGCTTTCACTGACTGAATCTCCCCCTTTTTGGTTGCATTGCTTGTAAGGTTTTGATTGTCAGAAAGCCTTTTGCTCACAGCATCCTCTATCATGGGTTGTATAACTGAGGGAAGCCTCTCATCAAGGGTTTTAAGGACCATATCAGTTATAGTTGATGTGATGAGAGGTAAGGAATTTTGAAAGATAGCAGTTATTTGCTCAGGGGGTTCTGTCCCTGAGAAATAGTGCCAGAAGCAGAGGCAGGTGGCTGAGTGTTTTGGAGTGGCTTAGTGTATGGGAGACCTTCAGAGGAAGGTGCCATCTGTGGGTTGTGAGGGTAGATGGTCTTTGATCCTGAGAAATGTTGGCAAGCAGCTCTTTGAGACTGCTCACCTTATCCTCGAGGATGGTGTTTTGGGCTAAAGCATCATAAAAGAAGCCCAGGTCATCATCAGTGTTTACTGAATCACCTGACCTCCTGATAGAATCAGGATGAACATGCTCTGAGTGTAGATCAGTAGTAGCATGTGCCCCTTGGTCATGGTACTGGGTACTTCCTGCCTCAGGACCATGTCCTTCATTGGTAGTTGCCTCTGGTGAGGTCTTATGGAGAGTACCAAATTCATCCTGATCATTTGCTGAAGCAGGAGAAGTGGCAGCCTCACCAGAAATTCGAATCTCCGTTTCTACACCTGGAGATTGAATATGGTAACCCCTGTGCTGTGGGGTGTCAGAAGCACTTTGGTCCTCCCCCTGAATGGTTGGGGCTATCCCAGTTGTGATTGGTATCTGGGGGGGGGTGAGGAGTGCAACTGAGTCAGCACTTTGGCAATCATGATGGTAGGACTTTGGAGGGCGGTTGTAGTGGGAGAGGGTGTGAAGGCAGTATGCACCCGGGGAGAGTGGTGCGTTCAATGGCAACCTCCTCAAGTGAGGAAGGTTCCAGATGTATAGGTGCCCCAGAGATGGTTGCTACAGGCTCCTGTTGAGAGGAAACCTGAGCGGTTGAGGGTGAGTGAGTCCGTGTATCGACTGGGGGGTTATGACCAGTAGATATAACCTGCGTTTATGTTGTAGGGGCATCCTCAGGGGACTCATTTCCCTGAGTAGCCTTTTTGGCTTTCTTGTGTTTGGGTTTGGTGGGGACAAAGGATTTGGAGGTGGTGGCTGGGGGTTCTAGCTACGTGGGTTTTCGCAGTTTGGCAGCCAGTTTGAGTGACTGGTCTGAGTTGTGCCTGGAGTATACTTCAGGCAATACAGCCGTGGCAGGGACTCCAAGGCCAACAAGTCCGTCAGCTTTCAGCTGGTCTACTATAATGGCCATTAGGAACCGAGGATATAATGTCCATCGGTTAGCTATAGGCTTGGAGGCCATCTTGAGTTCAAGAAATAATATTTCAGAAAAATTTAAGTGTTGTTGGTCAAGGATAGAGAATAATACCTGCTGCCACCTCGTCGACATTTGATCCCAAGAAGAAGTCTTAGGAGCTAAGCATACATTCACCATATGAAAAATTAGTCGTTCCGCATCATGGAAATGTTTCTTCAGGATGGTAGAGGCACTAAGGTTACCCTGGTATCCATGTTGGGCAAATGATAGATCAGTGGTGCCCTTTGGATACCCAGTGGGAAAAGTGGCATCATCCAGTTGTAGGGTTTGTCGAAAGATTTCTGAAGTGATGACCACCTGACGATTGTTGACGAACGACTGGAGAGAGTCGGTGTCATTCTCCCTAGTGACGATGGTGACGTTCGTCCAGAACTGCTGGAGGGATTCGGCATGAATGGTAGGATTTAGAAGGAAAGCCGTTTTGTATGGAGAGTTGATCATTAGATCAATGGCATTATCAAATTTTTTCCAGAAGGGTGATTTAGTAAGCTTCATGTGAGAGAAGGTTCTGAGTTTTTGAACGTTAGGTTTGAGATGATGAAGCTCTGTAAGACAAGGTATTTATAGGGTATGGGTTATAAAGCAACTGAAGGGTTTGATATGAGTCATTAGTAGTTTTAAGCGACTGATGACGTGGTATTAACCTTTAGAGGTTGAAACAACTGAAGTTGGTTGTAGGCATCCGTAGTTAAAAACTACTGAAGACCATGGTTTTAGCTTCAGATGATGAAACAACTGACGACGTGGTGTTAGTCAACAGTAGTTGTGAAACTACTGAAGACATGGTTTTGTCATCAGTTGTTGTAAACAGTACAACAACTGACGACGTGGTATTAGTCATCAGTAGTTGTGAAACTACTGAAGACGTGGTTTTGTCATCAGTTGTTTTAAACAGCTGACGACATGGTATTAGTCATCAGTAGTTGTGAAACTACTGAAGACGTGGTTTTGTCATCAGTTGTTTAAGATGAAGCAGCAGTTTTAGAAACAACTGAAGAGAAAATTCTCATTAGTCGTTTTCATCAATTCATAGCTTTTCAGTTGTTTCATACTATCCTCAACACTTACTCATCAGTCTTTTGGGCTGTTTTTCAGTTGTTTCATAGGACGTCAGTACTTATCTGTTTGTACTTATATCAGTAGTTATGACTGTATCAGTTCTTGTAACAGAATCAGTACTTATTTCTGATATGGTTACAAATGATCATCAATACTTATTTACTGAGATCATCAGTAGTTATCACTTATTCTAGCTGCAGCATACCAAGCCTTAACACTAGGTTTTGGAAAGTCAAACTATCCAAAGGCTTAGTAAAAATGTCTGCAAGCTCATCAGCACTAGGCACAAACTTTGGATCAATCAGACCTTTTTCAAAACAATCCCTAATAAAATGATGTTTGATCTCTATATGTTTGGTCCTAGAGTGCTGGACAGGATTCTTGACAATGCAAAGAGCTAAAGCACTATCCATTAATAATGGAGTCTTAGTCTCTGTAATGCCATAATCCAAAAGTTGGTTCTGAAGCCAGAGTACCTGAGAAGTACAGCTTGCAGCAGCAATGTACTCTGCTTCAGCAGTGGATGTAGCAACTGATGTTTGTTTCTTACTCTGCCAAGAAATCAAACAGTTGCCTAGGAATTACATCCACCAGAAGTTGACTTTCTGGTTAACTTACACCCTGCATAGTCACTATCAGAAAAAGCAACCAATTTGCAAAAGTGTCCAGTGGAATACCATAAACCTAGAGATTGTGTATCTTGCAGATATCTAAAGATCCGTTTGACTGCAATCAAGTGAGACTCTTTAGGAGCAGCCTGAAATCTAGCACAAACACACGTTGCAAACATAATATCTGGTCTAGAAGCTGCTAAGTACATCAAGGACCCAATCATACATCTGTAAAGTGTTTCATCAACAGCTTTACCTTTCTGATCTGCATCCAGTTGTGTGGTGTTGCACATGGGAGTAGAACAGGGCTTACAATTTTGTAAATCAAACTTATTCAAAAGATCTTTTGTATATTTAGACTGATGAATGAAAGTCCCATCAGCCTTTTGCTTGATTTACAATCCTAGAAAGAACTGTAATTCTCCATTGCACTCATTTCAAACTTCTTATGCATTAAATTGGTAAAGTCATCACACAACTGGGGATCAGAGGATGCAAAAATAATATCATCAACATAAATTTGAACAAGTAGCTTATGCTGATCCACCTTCTAATGAATAAAGTATATCTATGGAGCCTCTAGTGAAATTATTTTGAAGAAGAAAATTTGATAATGTCTCATACCAGGCTCTAGAAGCTTGTTTCAACCCATAAAGAGCCTTATCAAGCTTGTATACCCAATCTGGATGTTATTATCCTCAAAACCTGGTGGTTGACATACATAAACTTCTTCTTTTATTTTACCATATAAAAATGCACTTTTAACATCCATTTGAAAAACTTTAAAAGTGTGAAATGCAGCATAGGCTAAGAACAATCTAATTGCCTCCAGTCTGGCTACAGGGGCAAAGGTCTCATCATAATCAATACCATCTTCTTGTGAAAACCCCTGAACAACCAGTCTGGCCATGTTCTTAACAATAAGTCCATTTTCATCTGTTTTGTTCCTAAACACCCATTTAGTGCCTATTGTACACTTACCTGGGGGTAGAGGAACCAGTTCCCACACTTGCTGTTTCTTGAACTGAAGTAGCTCAAGCTGCATGGCTTCCACCCATCCATTGTCTCTCAGAGCAACATGATAGTTCTTTGGCTCTTGCTGACTGATGAAGTGAGCATAGAAGCACAAGTTAGAAATTGACTTCTAGTTGAGACGCCAGCATTGATACCACCAATGATTTGAGACATGGGGTGATCCTTCAGCTCTTGGTGCACAATAAGATCAGTGCAAGTGTTTGTAGCCGGTTCAGCATCAGCAGATGTTGATTCAGATTCTTGAAACCAAGTATTAGATGGCAAATCAAACGATGTAGAGGAATCAAAAATCTCATCAGCATTTGTTGTGGATGGAGCTGCTGAAGGTACAGGAACATCAAGTTTAGCAGACTCAGGCAGTTGGTCACTGAACTTGAAAAGGTGAGTACTGATATCATCATCATCTTTAGTACCACCAGGTGGAAGACTTGCTGCAGAAGATGATTTATCCACATGATCTGCAACAGCTGGAGTTTGATAAGGAGCATATTGCAGTATGTCCAGATCAAACAACTCCACAGGGTTTTGTGGAATTTTATCCTTAGGAGATTCATTGAATTTCACATGCAAGCTTTCTTCAACTATCTTTGTTCTGCAGTTGAAGACTTTGTAAGCCTTGCAAGTGGATGAATAACCTACAAAATACCCTGCATCCACCTTAGGATCAAATTTGTGGAGTTGACCCTTTGTGTTGAGAATGAAACAAGGACATACAAAGGCTCTGAAGAATGAAATCAAAGGAACCAAATGATGTAGAGCTTCATATGGAGTCTTCATCAACCTTGATTTACTAACACTCTATTATGCACATAGCAAGCTGTATTGACAGCTTCAGCCCAAAAGGTCAAAGGCAAGCCAGAGTCAGCCAACATGGACCTTGCGGCTTCAATTAAAGTCCTGTTCTTTCTCTCCACTACTCCATTTTGTTCTGGAGTCCTTGGGATGCTAAACTGCCTTTTGATTCCTTTTGAAAGATAAAAATCATCAAGTGCATGGTTTCTGAATTCAGTGCCATTGTCACTCCTTATACACTTGACTGATAGGGAATACTGCTTCTCAACATATAGCACAAAGTTTATAATCTTCTGAGCAACCTCATCCTTTGAATGTAGAAAGAAAGTCCATACGAATCTGGAGTAATCATCCACAATTACCAGACAGTATTTCTTCTTTGCCATGTTCATCACTCTCACAGGACCAAATAAATCCATGTGCCGTAACTGCAAGCAGGCAATGGACTTAGGTTCTTCAATGGGAGGGAATGAGACTTTGTGTTGTTTTCCTTTCAAACAAGCAGTGCAGGCTTCATCACAGTGGAACTCCTTTGTTGATAAACCTCTCACTAAACGATTTTGGATCAGCTGGTTCATGTTTCTGAGATTAACATGACCCAGCCTTCTATGCCATAGTTTAGATTCCTGAAGAGAGGCTTTGGAGAATAGGCATGGATGACCCTTCAAATCAATCTTCTTTGACAAATCCAAGGCATACACTCTTCCAATCCTGTTGGCCTTCAAGAGAGTATGTTCATCCATTACCTTGTCAATCAACCTCAGAACTTGGGAAGACAGAATCCTGCAGTTCTGGCTTGTGAAAAGTGCAACATGCCCTTTATCACACATCTGACTAACACTCAGCAGATTATACTTGAGATTCTCCACATGGTTGACATCATCAAACCTGATTTATCCATTAGACACATATCCTTTCCCAATGATGTAACCTCTGGCATCATTTGCAAATGAAACAAATCCCTTCTTTCCTTGAGAGTAGTCATTAAGAATAGAACTGCTCCCAGTCATATGCATTGATCCTCCACTGTCCACATACCAGATGCTCCTTTGGCATGTTGAAGAACCCTGCATGAAAGAAAACTAGTTAGATTTTGAGACCCAAACCTTTTTGGTTTTGGGTCTGTTTCATCAACAGATGCAACCATAACTTGTTTCTTATGATTAACAGCTGAAGATGGAGATGGTGCTGGAATGGATTCCTTGGATTTGGGCTTGGAATGCCTTTTCAGTGATTTGATCACAGGTGCATCTAATTGGTTAACTCTCCCCAACAAATACCGAACCATCATGACAAGTTGTGTCTGATTTGTAGCCAAAGCTTTCAGCTCTTGTGACATATCAGTACTTGTGTTGATGAGTTCCTGTGATCCACCATTTCCTGACAGGATCAGCGATCACAAGTTTGATGTATTAGAGTTCAAAGCAGCGGAGTAGGAACAGGAATTAGACAAATTGTAGCAAGTAATCGATACTTGTATGCATTAAGAGCACATATGGTTATAGTGAGAGAATATATATTTCTGATTCAAGGAATGTTTATAGATATAGAATATTTCTAATCAAATCATTCAAATCATTCACCTATTACAATAGGTTGTCACTCCTTATATAGAGTGCAACAATCACTGCTGTTATCACGGAAAGTGACAACTGGCAGATCTATTACAAAAATAACTAAATCTAAACAAACTACTGAAATGTTCACAACTACTAAGAACATATCAGAGTGTTAAGTGCAGAATATAAAACTACTGATTAGAAACTACTGAAACTACAACGACTGAAGAACAAGTTCTTCAGTCGTTTTACAAAACTACTGAAACATAAAACTACTGAAACTAGAAATATAAAACTACTGATATCACAACTACTGAAGAAGTACTCTTCAGCAGTTGTGACAAACTACTGAGGCTTCAGTACTTGATCTTCAGACTTTGACCTTTAGATGTTTCATCAGCTGATGACTTTAGTAGATATCATCAGCTGATGTCTTCAGTCTTTGTCTTCAGACTTTGTACATCAGTTGTTGATCTTCAGCACTTGTAAACTCTTCAGCTGTTGTACTTCAGTACTTTGGTCTTTCAGCTTCAGCACTTGTGTTCTTCAGCTGTTGTACTTCAGCACTTTAGTTCTTCAGTTGATGCAGTCTTTAGCACTTGATCTTCAGCTGTTGAAGTCTTCAGCACTTTTCAAACTGCTGATGAGGCTTTCAGCAGTTGTTTTGATACTATGTGGGACTTAGAGGTTTTCTGATCTTGGCTCATTGGTTCTTTTGGTCCAACAAACTCCCCCTGAACCAATGCAGCCAAAACCTCTAAATTATTTATTATCCCACTTATTGTTGGCAAAATGTTGGTCTTTTTCTTCTTGATGAGTAGAGAAGATGACCCATGTAAGCTTCGGCCTGGGAAGAAATCTCAGATATTTGTTTGGCAAGGTATGAATGGGAGCTCTGTTTTAGGGAACTGGACACAGAGTTGTTATCCCATTCATGAGATTTACTTCCCCATAATGAGTCTGTAAGACTCTCGAACATAGGCCTCAAGGAGAACAACTTGTTCCTCCTGAGAGAGTTCTTCTACTCCTCCTTCGAAGAAGAACTCTGGACCATAGTACTCTGATAAGTACTTCATGGTCCTGCCATTTTTCAGCTCCACCGTAGTTACCTCCCTATATACAAATTCATCAGGATGGTTGCCTTCAAGGAGTAACTGGAGCTCATTCTTCTGGATGTCTTCAAGCTTTTTATATAACAACCCCTTCTTAATCATCTTGTTTTCTAGTAAAGCTTGAGGGGTCATCTTTGCTTGGTGAGCTTTCTTGAATTCATCAATGATCTCCCAAGGTGAGACTACAATGGCCAACATGATAGTAGAATCTATTGTTTTTCTGACCTGGCCATTGTATCTGTGTGGAATGGTTCTTTTATGGATTCTAGAACTCACCCTGGGGTCTGGCCATACTCTCACTCTCTCCTTCTGATACTGAAAAGTGTGCCTGAGAGTGTATAGCCTTTGAGCATGCCCTTTCATGGCTTGAATAGATGATGACTGAGGAAATTCCTTGTCAACCATCTTCAACAGTTGCTCATCGTGCTGTTTCTGCTGTTCTTCATCTTCTATCTTGACTCTGACCATTTCCCTTTGAGAGTCAGGTGTGATCATGGGTTGACTTCGGGGTTTTGGTAGCTTTAGAACAGCAAAGAGTGGCAGACTATCATCTTCATCCTCCTCTTCTTCTTCTTCTTCCATCCTCAGCACCCTTCTCCTCCTTCTAGGTGCATCACTGGATGATGGTTGGGTTGGTGAAGGAATTGGTTTTGAAGATTGAGGATGTTTGGATTTTGGCTTAGAGATTGGTTGGGAGATTTGAGGGATAGGCTCTGTGTGAGTGGGTGGAAGGGAAGGTTGATCCAGCATCTTTGTAGTAAGTTTCGCCTTTGTGAGTTTAGGCATCTCCAACCTTTTACCAGCCCCAGCCTCATCAAGGGCTTCCACAATAATCCCTTTGTTGAATTGCTCAGACAGACAGATTCTGGTGGCTATAGCCAGAATGCTGTCCCTGGTCCATGCGCGAATCTCCATTAACGATCTTCCTAAGTATTTTGCAATGAAGCGGATCATTATTTCCAATCTCACTTTTTCAAGAGCATCATACCCAGCCCATCGGGTCTGAATCTCTTGGACTTCCAACCTTCTGATCTCACTATCCAATGTGGCTGTATCAAACCCCTGCCTGAAGAGTTGTTCAATTATTTTATCCATGGATCGGCTGTGTGTAGTGTCAGCTTCTTTTACCAGCTCTTCCAAGGATTTGTCTTCAGCAGTCTGATCATCAGCACTTTTCTTTCTCTTGTAGGTGAGCAGAGGTTGCTTTTCTTTCTCCTCCTCTTGGGCTTGCTTCTCTTCCTTCTTTTCCTCTGTTCTTTTCCTCTTCTTTTCTTTCACTGCAGTACTCTCCCCCTTTTTGGATGCATTGGAGGAAGGGGTTGTACCGCAGAAAGTGTCTTTTGCACAGCAGCATCAATCAAGGGTTGTAGAGTTGAGGAAAACCTCTCATCAATGGCTTTAGTCAAAATATCAGTGATTATGGGTGTGATGAGAGGGAGGGAATTTTGAAGTACAGCATCTATTTGCTCAGGAGGGTTCTGTTCTGAGAAATAGGGCCTGAAGCAGAGGCAGGTGATTGAGTTTGGAGTGGCTCAGTGTTGGGGTACCTTCAAGGGAAGGTGCCATCTGTGGGTTGGTAGAGGCAGATGGTCTTTCTCCTTGTGAGAGTTGGTCAAGTAGGTTTTGAAGCCTACTGACTTTCTCTTCAAGGATTGTGTTCGGGGCAAGAACATCGTAGAAAAAGCCCAGGTCATCATCAGCCGAAGCTGAATCATCTGACCTCCTGCTTGGAGCAGGATTTCCATGCACTGGGTGTAGACCAGTTGTTGCATGTGCCCCTTGTGCTTGGTACTGGGGACTTCCAGCCTCAAGACAATGTCCATCATCAACTGTTGCCTCTAGTGAGGTCTTGGCACTGTTACCAGCCTCATTCTGATCATGTGCTGATTCAGAAGAGGTGGCAGCCTCACTAGAAATTCTAAGCTCCTTATCTACACCAGGAGATAGAAGTGGTAAACCCCTGTGCTGTGGGTTCTCAATTGCACTTTGTTCCTCCCCCTCAATTGTAGAGGAGGTCCCAGTAGTAAGAGGTTTCTGGGGAGGGGGTGAGGAGTGCAGTTGAGTCAGCACTGTGCAACTATTAAAGTTGGGCTGTGAGGGGCGGTTGTATGGGGTGAAGGGATAGAAGCAGTGTGCACTTGGGGAGGTTGGTGCTTTTCAATGGCAATCTCCTCAAGTGAGGAAGATCCCAGATATGTAGGTACCCCTTGTGTGGTTGCTGCAGGCTCCTGTTGAGACGAAGCCTGAGCGGCTATGGCTGGAAGAGTCATTGTATCCACTAGGGGGTTTGGACTAGTGGATATATCCTGCGTTTGTGTTGCAGGGGCATCCTCAGGGGACTCAATTCCCTGAGTAGCCGTTTTGGGTTTCTTTTTGGTGGGTTTGGTGGGGACTTTTGATTTGGAGGTGGTGGCTGTCGGTTCCAGCTGCGTGGGTTTGTGCAGCTTGGCAGCCAATTTGAGTGTCTGGTCAGAGTTGTGCCGGGAGTATACTTCCGGCAGAACAGCCGTAGCAGGGACTCCCAAGCCAACAAGTCCCTCAGCATGAAGCTGGTTAGTAATGATGGCCATTATGAACCGTGGATATAGTATCCAACGGTTAACAGTTAGTTTTTGAGCCATATCCTTGAGCTCCGAAAATATTATTTTTGAAAAGTTTAGCGGTTGTTGCTCAAGAATAGAATACATTACCTGCTGCCATTTGGTCGACATTTGATCCCAAGACGATGTCTTAGGAGCCAAACATACATTCACCATGTGAAAAATTAGGTGTTCAGCGTCATGGAAGTGTTTCTTCATGATAGTGGAGGCACTGAGATTGCCTTGATATCCATGTTGGGCAAAGGATAGATCTGTGGTGCCCTTCGAATATCCAGCAGGAGAAATAGCATCATCCAGATGAAGAATTTGGCGGATAACTGCAGGAGTGATGACTACTTCTTTGTTGTTGACGACCGACTGGAGAGATGGTGTGTTGTTCTCCCCAGTGGTAATATTAACGTTCATCCAAAATTGTTGAAGGGATTCGGCATGTAGTATGGGATTCAGAAGAAAAGCCGTTTTGTATTGGGACTGAAACATAAGATCGATAGCAGTATCGAACTTAGCCCAGACAGGCGATTTAGTAAGGTAGGCAACACAGTTGTGTCGCGGTTTAAGTTGCATGGACGCCATTGAGAAGGGAGAAGTTTTGGAGAGGAACGTTAGGTTTGAAGAAGATGAAGCATTGAAGTATTAGGTCAGGGATATATATAAGGTACGGGTGAGAAAACGACTGAAGGATGTGGGGTTAGTCATCAGTAGTTTTAGACGACCGTTGACATTGTATTATCCTTTCAGACGTTGAAACAGCTGAAGTCGTGGTGTTAGGCATCAGAAGTTAGAAAACTACTGAAGACCATGGTTTTGACTTCAGATGATGAAACAACTGAGGACATGGTGTTTGGCATCAGTAGTTATGAAACTACTGAAGACAGTGGTTTTGTCATCAGCTGTTGTAAACAACTGAAGACTTGGTATTAGTCATCAGGAGTTATAAAACTACTGAAGACATGGTATTGCTTCAGTTGTTTAGAATGAAACAGTAGTTGTACAAACGACTGAGGAGAAATTTCTCATCAGCTGTTTTCGTCAATTCTTAGCTTTTCAGCTGTTTCATACTGTCCTCAACACATTCATCAGCCTTTTGGGCTGATTCAGTTGTTTCATAGGACATCAGTACTTATCTGTGTATATTGATTTCAGTAGTTGTAACTGCATCAGTAGTGGTAACTACATCAGTATTTTAGAACAGATGAAGTACTTCAGTACTTGGGAGACATTTAGCCTTCAGTAGTTATAAAAACTGCTGAGGGTAAAAGAACTCATCAGTACTTATATGTGACATAGTTACCAATGATCATCAGTACTTATTACCAAGATCATCAGTAGTTGTCACTTAATCTAGCTGCAGCATACCAAGCCTTAACACCAGGTTTTGGAAAGTTGAACTATCCAAAGGCTTAGTAAAGATGTCTGCAAGCTCATCAGCACTAGGCACAAACTTAGGATCAATCAGACCTTTTTCAAAACAATCCCTTATAAAATGATGTCTGATCTCTATATGTTTGGTCCTAGAGTGCTGGACTGGATTCTTGACAATGCAAAGAGCTGAAGCACTATCCATCAACAATGGAGTCTTAGTCTCTGTAATGCCATAATCCAAAAGTTGGTTTTGAAGCCAGAGTACCTGAGATGTACAACTTGCAGCTGCAATGTACTCTGCTTCAGCAGTTGATGTAGCAACTGAGATCTGTTTCTTGCTCTGCCAAGAAATCAAGCAGTTGCCTAGGAATTGACATCCACTAGAAGTTGATTTCCTGGTCAACTTACACCCTGCATAGTCACTGTCAGAAAAAGCAACTAATTTACCAGAATGTCCAGTAGAATACCATAAACCTAGAGATGGAGTGCCTTGCAGATATCTAAAGATCCTCTTGACTGCAATCAGATGAGACTCTTTAGGAGCAGCCGGAAATCTAGCACAAACACATGTAGCAAACATAAGATCTGGTCTAGAAGCTGTTAAATACATCAAGGACCCAATCATACATCTGTAAAGTGTTTCATCAACCACTTTACCTTTCTGATCTGTATCCAGTTGTGTGGTGCTGCACATGGGGGTAGAACAAGGCTTACAGTTTTGTAAATCAAACTTTTGCAAAAGATCTTTTGTGTATTTGGACTGATGAATGAAAATTCCATCAACCTTTTGTTTGATTTGCAACCCTAGAAAGAATTGTAACTCTCCATGGCACTCATTTCAAACTTCTGTTGCATCAACTTTGTAAAGGCATCACACAACTTTGGATCAGAGGATGCAAAGATGATATCATCTACATAAATTTGAACAAGTAGATTATGCTGCCCAACTTTCTTAATGAATAAAGTCTTATCTATGGAGCCTCTAGTGAAACCATAACTTGTTTCTTATGATTAACAGCTGAAGATGGAGATGGTGCTGAAATGGATTCCTTGGATTTGGGCTTGGAATGCCTTTTCAGTGATTTGATCACACGTGCATCTAATTGGTTAACTCTCCCCAACAAATGCCGAACCATCATGACAAGTTGTGTCTGATTTGTAGCCAAAGCTTTCAGCTCTTGTGACATATCAGTACTTGTGTTTGATGAGTTCCTGTGATCCACCATTTCCTCTGACAGGATCAGCGATCACAAGTTTGATGTATTAGAGTTCAAAGCAGCGGAATAGGAACAGGAATTAGACAAATTGTAGCAAGTAATCGATACTTGTATGCATTAAGAGCACATACGGTTATAGTGAGAGAATATATATTTCTGATTCAAGGAATGTTTATAGATATAGAATATTTCTAATCAAATCATTCAAATCATTCACCTATTACAATAGGTTGTCACTCCTTATATAGAGTGCAACAATCACTGCTGTTATCACGGAAAGTGACAACTGGCAGATCTATTACAAAAATAACTAAATCTAAACAAAATACTGAAATGTTCACAACTACTGAGAACATATCAGAGTGTTAAGTGCAGAATATAAAACTACTGATTAGAAACTACTGAAACTACAACGACTGAAGAACAGTTCTTCAGTCGTTTTACAAAACTACTGAAACATAAAACTACTGAAACTAGAAATATAAACTACTGATATCACAACTACTGAAGAAGTACTCTTCAGCAGTTGTGACAAACTACTGAGGCTTCAGTACTTGATCTTCAGACTTTGACCTTTAGATGTTTCATCAGCTGATGACTTTAGTAGATATCATCAGCTGATGTCTTCAGTCTTTGTCTTCAGACTTTGTACATCAGTTGTTGATCTTCAGCACTTGTAAACTCTTCAGTTGTTGTACTTCAGTACTTTGGTCTTTCAGCTTCAGCACTTGTGTTCTTCAGCTGTTGTACTTCAGCACTTTAGTTCTTCAGTTGATGCAGTCTTCAGCACTTGATCTTCAGCTGTTGAAGTCTTCAGCACTTGTCAAACTGCTGATGAGGCTTTCAGCAGTTGTTGTGATACTATGTGGGACTTAGAGGTTTTCTGATCTTGGGTCATTGGTTCTTTTGGTCCAACATCCTCCTTAAAATTAACAGACTTAGTCTAATGTTTATCATGAGGAGCACCATCAGCTGTTTTGTGTATTTTTGAATTTGGTTGAAGGCTTGGGTTTATCACAATGGAATGATTGCGGTACAAACTTGGTCTCGAACTCAGTTTTCATTTCATCCATCTGGATTTTAATGAGCTTATCTCTGTTGAGTTTGGAACCCTTTCTGTACCAACATTCATCAGAAAGATGATTGAATTTACCACATATTTCACATGGCTTATTCTTCATCTTGGATTGATCAACTGCCGATGAGGAAACTACTGAAGGTGTGCTCTTTAGTACTTTCCTCCTATCAGTAATTTTGTTCAGTACTGAAGAATCTGTAACAACTGAAGAGTTGTTCTTCAGCTGTTTATTGTCAGCAGTTTTTAATCCATTTATTTCAGCTGATTTGAAATGCTTTTTAGTTGTTGTAACTTGCCCTTCAGTACTTAAGTTACTTTGAGGGACAACATCTGAAATACTCAGCCTCATGTGCTTATCAGTAGTTAACCCATCAGCCAATTGACTTGCTGAGGTATCAACCCTTATTTCATCTTGTGATTTTGGAAGATCACTTGTGAATGATGCACATGATAATGTGGTTTGCAGATTGCTTTCACTTTTAGATTTTACTATTGGTTTTGGAGTAAAATCTGTTGGAGGTGCAATATGGTTATAACCAATTCCAAACTTCACATTCGAAGCAGATTGCTTACTGAGCAGCATTTCAAATCCCTTGCAGGATGACACCCAGCGGTCACACTCAACTTGGGTAACTGCAAGTTTTTCTTTGAGTTCCAAATGGTTCTCAAGAATGACCTCTAGCTTAGCCTTTTCATCATTTAATTGGCATTTAAGCTTATAAATCTCATCATCTTTGTCCTTAAGGACAGACTCGTATTTAGCTTTTCTTTTGGAAATAGTTTGCTCAAGCTCTAGATTTTGATTAATTACAGCTACATTTGCTTCTCTAATAGAGACAAATGCATCTATGCAAGATTCAAAACAAAGCTTGGCCTTAGCCTCAGAAGATGCCTGGGTTACCTGCGAAGAAGATGCATTGGAGCAAGAACCCTCAGTAGATTCCAGGGCCATGAGAGCTAGATTCCCAAAAGGATGTTCACCACCATGTTGACCATCACCAGTAAATAATTGCTCAGTACCAGAGAGATCATCTGGTAAACTGCTCCAGTCAACATTACCAGGGGTGAAGAAGCTGAGATAAGGTTGTGAATGAGATGGTAGAGGCTCAGGTAATGCTTGTGGTTGTTGTGCAGTAGGAACTTGAACTGGATTTGGCTGAGGCATGTAATAGCAGGGATACGGATATGACATTGGACCCTGAGGGACAAGATATGCAGGTGAAACAGGTTGTGAATGATGACCAGAACTAGCAGGTTGTTGCCCCCTGTTTTGTGGACTAGTGCTTGGAAAAGTCACAAAGGGTGCAGAGGAGTTAGATACAGATGATCTACACTCTCTTGCAAAGTGTCCAAGCCTTTGGCATTTGTGACACCTCAACTTACTCTTGTCAAAACCAACTTTGGTTTTGCCAGAGAGTCCTGGAAATTTCCTGCCAGTCCTCTTGTAGAACTTCTGAGATATGATATTAATCATGGCCATTTGGCTCAGAATATCCATCTCTTCTAGATCATCATCAGCTATTCCTTTCAAATCATCCATGATAAAACATAAATTGTCACTATTACAACTTGAGTGACTATCAACACCAACAATGCATGATCTGAACTGTGTGAAGAGAAATCTATATGCTCATCATAATTACTTTCAGATACAGCATATTCTGACTCATGACCAACCAAGGCAGTGTTCCCTGGTACAAAGTCATCAGTGAGCTTTCCTAATGATGCCAGTTTCCTTTTTTGCTCTATCTCATTCTCAAATGTAAGCAGTTTCCCATGAAGTTGGGTGAGAGATAGTTTATCCATATTTGCACTGGAGCGTAGGACAATAGTGTATGTGTCCCATCTCTCAGGTAGTGATCTAAGGAATCTGTTGTACATCTGGCTATTGGTATATTCATGTTTGACCATTTTTAGCTCAGAGATCAAACAGGAAAAACGCTCAAACTGTTGAGTCAGTGTCTCACCCTTCCTATGAGAGAATGTTTCATATTGTTGGCAAGGATTTCTCTATTGTTTGCTAAGACCTCATCAGTTCCACCGAATTGTTCCTTCAGTGCATTCCAGAGGTCATGAGCAGTTTCATGATGCATAAGCCCTGAATAGATTTCATTCGGCAGCACCATGGCCAGAATTCCATGGGCTTTGCATCAATCTCTAACAGTTTCTGGTCTTCATCTGAGTATTGTTCCTTCTTCTTCGGAACCATTTGATTGGTTTCCGGATTGTTCACCATAGGCTTATGTGGACCATGTACCACTGATGTCCAACAACCTGAACTGTTAACAGACAGGTGATGAAGCATTCTTCGTTGCCATATGTTATACTCAGTCCTAACCAGCATCGGAGGCTTGGTTGAGGAACCGGTATTGTGAGGGTCATTAGAAGGAGTAGTCATTCTCAGATTCAACCAAAATCAATTAAGTTTTAACAGATTTAGAACAGAACACAACAAACCAAATTGAACCAGAGAGAACAAAAGCAATAAAACGAAAGTAGCATAAATTCAATTAACTATAACCGATTCTTGCAAATATGCGAATTCAATTAAACATAGATATCGAATAACAGTTTCAATGATCAATTGTTAAATCGATCAATTGTTAACCTGATCTGATACCAATTGTTAGGATCAGTGATCTACTTTTGATTGATTAGTGAGTATTGCAGCGGAAATTAAACAATGAATTTAGACAATTCACAAGAATACAGTTGATATTCAAAGTAAGAACAAACGATTATAGAAAGAATTCTGCAAATCAAAGATTTCATTCAATACGCGCTTTCGTGGTGGCAAAATGTCACACTTACAATCAGGTCAATCATCCCTTATATAGGAATGTTGTGGTGGAACATTCTTTATATAGGAGATGTGACGTCTGCTGATGTCACTTGATAGTGACATCTAACAGAATTATTCAAACTACTGAAAGTTAACACAACTACTGAAGATGTCAAAACAGCTAACATCTTTTTACAAAAATACTAAGTGTTAACTGTCACTACAACTACTGAAAAGAAACTACTGAAACTACAACGACTGAAGAACATGCTCTTCAGTCGTTTTACAAATACTGAAACAAAAAGAAACTACTGAAAGGAAACCATCACAACAACTGAAGAATGCTTCTTCAGCTGTTGTAACAAACTCTGAAGGCTTCAGTACTTGTGCTTGAACTTCAGCTGTTGTCATCAGCTGATGTCTTCAGTCTTTGTACTTCAGCTGTTGATCTTCAGTACTTTGTTCTTCAGCTGTTGATCTTCAAACTTTGGTCTTCAGCTGTTGAAGTCTTCAGTACTTTAGTCTTCAGCTGTTGAAGTCTTCAGTACTTTAGTCTTCAGCTGTTGATCTTTAGACTTTGGTCTTCAG
Source organism: Flaveria trinervia (assembly GCA_025506515.1). NCBI lineage: Eukaryota > Viridiplantae > Streptophyta > Magnoliopsida > Asterales > Asteraceae > Flaveria > Flaveria trinervia. Next base: position 74,599,423 of record CM046448.1, read on the forward strand.
CTGTTGAAGTCTTTAGTACTTTAGTCTTCAGCTGTTGAAGTCTTCAGTACTTTAGTCTTCAGCTGTTGAAGTCTTCAGTACTTTAGTCTTCAGCTGTTGATCTTCAAACTTTGGTCTTCAGCTGTTGAAGTCTTCAGTAGTTTAGTCTTCAGCTGTTGAAGTCTTCAGACTTTGTCAAAACAGCTGATCAAGTCTTCAGCAGTTGTTGTGATGTCTGTAGGACTTAGAGGTTTTTCTGATTAGGCTCATTGGTTCTTTTGGTCCAACACTAAGGCTCAACACTCAATGACTGAAGTGAAACTTGAAAATTTTCAAATGTCTTTAGTGAAGTTGCAAGAGATGCTGGATTCCCGAAAGGATCCAAAGGACATGTCAGGGATTGGGTATAATTCATGTCCTCCACCATACAATGACAACTACACTGTCATGCCTGAGTTTATCTCACTCAGTGAATCAATTGAAGCTAAAACTATGGAACCTAAATCTGTAGTAAAACAGGTGACCAATCCTCAAAACAAACCTAATGTTTATATTGAAACAAATGAGGATAAAATCAAGTTAGGTCACCCAATCAAAATCAAAGAGTGCTCAGACAAGACAATGAGTGTCATGAAACCATCAAGCCCTGTAAAAGCAACTGTCCCTTTTATAAAGTTCATACCCTTTGTGTTACAAGGTAAAAAGAAATATGTGAAGTTAGGAAACCCACTACTGACAGCAGTTCTGATAATGAGATCATATCTCAAAACAATTCAAGCATATTAGAAAAGGTTTCAATACAAAAGAAATAAACAGGCTTACTGAATTCAACATCTAAACCAGTGTCAGACCCTCAGTCTTCAAGATTAAGGCAGGGAGTTGGGTTTGATATATGTAACAAGGAACATGTTGAATAGTTTGAAAAAGAGGTAAAAATTAGGTTGAAGAAAAAGAAACAACCCAAAAATATGGAACCTAAATCAGTAGTCAAACAAGTGACAAATCCTCAAAACAAACCTGATTTTATTTTGAAACCAATGAGGATAAAATCAAGTTAGGCCACCCAATAAAATCAAAGAGTGCTCAGATAAGATAGTGAGTGTCATGAAACCATCAAGCCCTGTAAAAGCAATTGTACCTTTTATAAAATTCATACCATCTGTTTTACAAGGCAAAAAGAAATATGTCAAAACAGTGAAACCCAATACTGAGAGTAGTTTTGATAATGAGATTGTATCTCCACAAAATTCAAGCAAATTAAAAAAAGTTTCACTGGAAAAGAAACCAACTGTAAAACTGAGTTCAACACATAAAACTTCATCAGACTCTCAGTCATCAAGGTTAAGGCAGGAAGTTGGGTTTGATATCTGTAACAAAGAACATGTTGACCAGTTTAAGAAAGAGGTGAGAAGTAGGTTGAAGAAACAGAAATAGCCCAAACAACTGAACAAAAGTAGAGTTGTGAAACAATCTACAAAAAAGGATGATTTTGATTCATCGCCTAAAGAAAAGAAAGTGACTCATCAAAAGAAAGTATCAGTTGAGTCACACAAAGAAAAATCTTATTCAAGAAACAAACAAATGTATTGTGATATTTGTGACATGTTCAATCACAAGACAGATAAATACTTTTTCAATCAATATTGTTCTATCTGTGATATGAACAATCACTCAACCAAAAATTGCTATTTCATAAGTATTGTTCAAACTGTGATATGAACAATCATAATACATCTGATTGTTACTTTAATCAGAAGGGGATGAGAATTCCACAACACAAGCCTATCTCAAAAACATCTACTGTGATGCATTCTATCAGACCTCATCTTCATAGTACTCAATCTAGGACACCTAGATCAACAAATGACAGAAATAACTTAAATGATTTGAGGAAGGGTCAAAGAAATCATCTCACAATGAAACACAAACTTGACCTTCCTAAGCAAAAACCAACGTTCGATAATGAAACACGGGCTAAACTTTTACAAAGAAATAGAGACCAACGATTTCATTACTCATCTGAATCCTTAGTAGATGTTGATGAGATGACTCGACCAATTCATTATCAAAAGTCTCCCAGAAAACCCCATCTAAATCACTATTCAGGGGGAAATACCAGAAGGTGACTATCATGAATAGGAATAGGAAACCCAAGACCATCATGGCTTGGGTTCCTTATTCTAATTAGTTTTTTTGTTTGTAGGTTCATCCACACAGGTCTAATAGCCTATGGTACGTAGACAGTGGATGCTCCCGACACATGACTGGAGATAGTTCCTTTCTTCATGATTTCAAGTACATACAAGGAACTACTGTGGCATTCGGTGGAGATTCAGAAGGTGGCAGGATTACAGGAGAAGGATCTGTGACAAACGGGATGCTGAGCTTTGACAGAGTGAATTACTGTGAACAACTGAATTTCAATCTGCTAAGCGTGTCTTAGATCTGCGACAAAAAATATTCCGCTCACTTTACAGACACTCACTGCTACATTCTGAAACCTGGATTTCAGATTCCTGAAGAATGGGTTGTCTTAAAGACTCCGAAGAAGAATAATACATATGTCTTAAACCTGTGTTCTGCATCACCTAAGGAAGAAACATGTCTTTTGTCAAAGCATCATTTGATGAGTCACAACTTTGGCATAGATGTTTGGGCACACTAACTTTAAAGTATGAACAAGTTAGTCAAAGGAAACCATGTAATTGGTCTTCCTCAAAAAGAATTCAATTTTATTGATCAATGTTCGGTGTGCCTCAAAGGAAAACAACACAAATCATCTCACAAAATCAAGTTGGTGAACACTAACAATACTCCATTGAAGTTACTTCACTTGGATCTTTTTGGATCAACTCATGTAATGAGTATGGGAAAGAAACAATTTTGTTTAGTGATCATTGATGATTTTTCTCGATTCACATGGGTGTTCTTCCTACTTCATAAAAACGAAGCATCCTAAATCATTCAAGAATTATCACTAAAATTGAAAATCAACTTGACCTCAAAGTCAAAATAATAAGAAGTGATAATGGTACAGAGTTCAAAAATGAAAATATGAGTTCCTTTTGTGCAACCAAAGGCATTGCTCATCAATTCAGTGCAGCTAGAACTCCTCAACAAAATGGGGTAGCTGAAAGGCGAAATTGAACACTGATTGAAGCAGCAAGAACAATGTTAGCCGATGCTAAACTGCCTATCACCTTCTGGGCAGAAGCAGTTAAACATCGTGCTTTGTGAAAAATCGAACTCTGATTGTTAAAGAAAGTAACATGACACCTTATGAACTGATCTTTCATAGGAAACCATTTATTGGATTCCTCAAATCATTTGGTTGTCCAGTCTCAATATTAAACACACGATCATTTGGGAAAATTTTCATCTAAGTCTGATGAAGGATTTTTGTAGGTTATTCTTCCGTCTCAAAGGCTTATAGAGTGTTCAATCCTAGACTGAACATTATCGATGAATCTACAAATGTTCAATTCAAAAAATTCGTTTCCCAAATCTACAAATGGTCCAAATTGGTTGTTTGATATTGACACTTTTACTAAATCATTTGACCAATTTCACTTGTCTGATGCAGGAAATATACATTCAGGTGATATTTCATCAACTGTAGAAAGAAGAGATAACTATCCATTGGTTCCACCTACACCTGATGAACATATGAATAAGATGTTCCTCTTCAAGCTGATCCCATCAGACACAGTCACAAAACCTTAGTGTTTCTTTGAAGAAGGTCCCAGCCTAGTACCATCTCACTCAGATGACTTGTCACATGAGATCAGAAATCAAAAACAGGCTTCCTCCAGTAGAAACTCAAGGTACATCAAATGATGCAAGCAACCTAGTGCTGCTGAAGATGTAGCAGTTACTGAAACAGAAGTTGACAATCTTCATAATTCAACAACAATACAAGATGAATGTGCCTCTGACCATAATGAACTGAATGTCTCCAATCTTGATGTAACTATAGCTGGTGACCCACTCCAACCACTAGAATACACAAGAATCATCCAGTTGAAACCATTATTGGTGATCTTAATTAGAGGGTGACAAGAAGCAAGTCCAGTATTGCAAACATCTGTTTGTTCTCCTGCTTTCTATGTCAAACAGTACCTATAAACATCAAAGAGGCACTTCAAGACAATAGTTGGATTGAAGCAATGCAGAGAAGAATTGCTCCAATTCAAGAAGCAAGAAGTATGGTAGCTGGTAGATCTTCCCAAATGACAATACCCTCTCGGTACCAGATGGCTGTACAGGAACAAGACTGATAGAGGGATAGTAGTCAAAAATAAAGCAAGACTAGTGGCACAGGGATACACTCAGGAAGAAGGAATCGACTACGATGAAGTGTTTGCTCCTGTTGCCAGACTAGAAGCAATCAGAATCTTTCTTGCATATTCTGCGTCCATGAAATTTACTGTTTATCAAATGGATGTAAAATGTGCCTTTTTGTATGGAAATATTGTTGAAGAAGTCTATGTGAGTCAACCACCTAGCTTTGAAGATCTAGATCACCCTCACAGAGTTTACAAGCTTGACAAAGCTCTGTATGGTCTTCATCAAGCACCAAGAAAGTGGTATGAGACTCTATCGTCCTTTCTTCTTGAGCATGGGTATGAAAGATAAAAGATTGATCAGACTATCTTCAGAAGAATGAGAGGAAAGACATGCTATTAGTCCAGATCTACGTGGATGACATTATATTTGGCTCGACAAACAAGCAACTCTGCAAAGAATTTGAAGATCTCATGCATTCAAAGTTCCAAATGAGTGCTATGGGGGAACTCACCTTCTTTCTAGGGGTGCAAGTACAGCAAACATCAGATGGAATCTTTATCAATCAATTAAAATACGTAGAAACCATGTTGAAGAAATTCCACTTTTCTGACTGTCAGTCTATCAGAACTCCTGTGGATACTAAAGTAGAGATTGGACCTGACCCTGAAGGCAAATCAGTGGACCAAACTCACTATCGATCAATGATAGGTTCACTTATGTATCTAACAGCCAGTAGGCCTGACATTATGTTTGGTGTTTGTGTGTGTGCCAGATATCAAGCTGATCCAAAAGAATCACATGTGAATGCAGTCAAGAGGATATTCAGATACCTAAAAGGCAAACCAGCTCTTGGATATGGTATCCAAAGGAAGGAGAATTAAATTCTATGCCTACACAGACAGTGATTATGGAGGATGCAACTTCAACAGAAAATCCACTTCTGGCGGTTGTCAATTTCTTGGTCCCAGACTAGTATCCTGGCAATGGAAGAAGCAAACAAATGTGTCTGTGTCCACAACAGAAGCTGAGTATGTTGCTGCATCAGCATGCTGCTCTCAACTTCTCTGGATTCAAAACCAGATGCTTGATTATGGTTTTAACTGTTTGCATACACCAATTTCTATTGACAACACAGCGGCTGTCTTATAACTAATAATCCAGTTCAGCACTCAAAAACAAAACATATTGACATTATATATTATTTTTTGAAGAGACTGTGCTGAAAAGGGTTTAATCAAATTAATTCAAGTACCAACAGAAAATCAATTAGCTGATTTGTTTACCAAGGCATTTGAACCTAGTAGGTTGAATTTCTGGTTCAGTTAATTGGCATGATTAACCTTGACTAAACACTATGAAAAACATCAAAAACAATTTAAAACATCAGAAAAACCATAAAGAGAAATCAAGTCTTATGAAGAAAAGAATTCTTTGGGAAATGATATAATTACAGTCGTTATATCATTCACTGTGCTTAATTTCAAAATACAAAAGACTTAAATGACTTACCAGATATGTTGGTAGGCTCAACTTGGAAGAAAAGATACATGCAGTGATGAATTAAAGACATATTCAATTGCGAAACAGTCATCACAAGGTACACGTCTGTATTGGCTTATCTGAATGCATGTGTGTGTAGTAGAAACACATCAGGTAATGATACTTTATGAATCTCTTTCACCACATCACGTTTCATCTTTATTTTGCTGAGCAAAGACCTGATGAAACTTGCACATAGTGCAGATGTCATGATCCAGAGATTCCCAATATGGAACACATCCAAACATTGGATGAATCAACAAAGTAATACATCCCAAGTGAATGAACAAAAGAATCCTATCATGGATCACCTTCCAAAGTGAAGTGAAAAGAATCCCAATGTGGATCAACATGAAAATAGATCAAATTAAAAGAATCCCAATGAGGATCAGTGAAAATAAGATTTCATGACTTAAGTAACCCGGTAAGAAAAGTTGTGAAAAAGTTATACCATGCATTGTGTAAGGAGGGTTGATCATTTCACATATGTGTGTGAGGTACACATTGAATAATAAATCAACCAAAACATGATAAAAGTCATTTGCATCAAAATATCAACCAGGTATGAGTTTAAGAGGACAAACATACGTTCAATCTTCAAGTTCATAATCATGTCCATTTAATCATAAAGGATGCACATGTGTAATGTAAGATTGATATGATCCCAACATAGAGATTTTTCTCTTCATTATTAATATTAATCAAAATAATATTCAAAAACTTTTAAATCTTTAAATTTTCTCTCCAAATGTGGACATAAACTTTAGGGGAAGTATTTTAAAAGGTTTGAGTAAGTCCAAATTTTTGTTTAATAACTTAATTTTGAAAAACAAAACAAAAAGAGTTTTAGTTGGTGTTGTTGCAATAAGTTTTACCATTATATCTCAGCTTATGCACATTCTTAGAAGCATGATAAGCCCAAGATTAGTCAAAATTGGGAAACCTGTATTAGTTGTGACATACAAGTCAATCCAAGCAAAAATTGACAACTTCAACAGCCAACTTCATAAGAAAAATCAATCAAGGACACCTCTTAATAAGATGAATAATCAATTCAATCTAGGTAAGTGCATTAGTTAATGTGGGTAAGGTAACCCATGCATGTAACTAATGCGGGTAACAATATTTTTTAAGTGCAACTAATGCGGACAATGATTTTACTCTAGCGCATTAGTGTGTGAAGTGAATGTGAAATTCTCTCTACCACATTTGATACATGTTGTGTTGACATGTCAACCGCATTTGATGTTGCACAAATGCTTATTAACTTTGTTCTATCGCATTTGCTACTGTGTACAAATTCGGATATGATAAAAAAACAAGCAACTCAACCGCATTTTTTACAATGTTGTTCTTCCGCATTTAATACAACACAAATGCGGACAACCAAAAATTTCAAGTTTTATCTTCGCATTTGAAACAGTACACAAATGCGGATAGAATAAAAATTAACAAAACTTTCGCATTTGTAACAGTAGGGTAATTCGGACAGTCAGTCAAAAATTTAACTTTCTGCATTTGCTACAATCACAAATGCGAATGACCAAAAGTAGTCAAATGCGGACTGTCAATGTCAAAAGTTTGTGTTCCGCATTTGCTACAGTCAACAAATGCGGATGACCAAAAATCAAACAAGTTAAACTTCAGCATTTGCTACAGTGTTGCCTGTATCTGCTTGTAAACTTATAAAATTTTTCAAATTGTATTATTTGACTATTTAAAGGAATTCAAACGGGTCATTTAATACTTTTCAAATTTGAGAGACTTTATAGTGAGACGAGCGCAAAACTACAGTTCACCACCATCAATCATCATCATCATCATAAACATTCAAAGATTTTGTTATGTTTCTTCTTAAAACATTCTGTCATCGATTTAGAACCACAGTTATTTCAAAGATAAGGTATAACTTCAATAGATTTTGAAACCAAAACCTAAGTCTCAGACTGTTAACCCAAATCAAACAATGAACCAGATAATAATGAAGAACACAAAAATCAAGCTATTTATGAGATGTAATACACATTTTCGACTTCAATAAACATACAAATTGATAGGAATTCAACTGATATTGAAAACCTTGACAATCATGTTTACTGCGAAAAACAGAGCAAAATGAAAAAGAATAATGTGTAACAAATCAAAGTCACATCATCAAATTGAATGAGTCAAACATAGAACTATGATTGTTGAACAACAAACTCACAATTTCTTACAACAACAATGATATAGTAATACTAAACATTCAATTTTGACCATGAGCAGTTAAACTAATAACTGACACACATGTCTCTTGTGCAGATTACATGGCAAATCTTACATGGAGTAAAGTTCAATGTTAGTGGTTATTTGAACCTGATGTCCCAGAAGCAGAGGGACTAAGAGACATCATCAGATTCATCAATACCATAAGGATAGCATATGCCATAATAGTCAGACAACTATTTATGAAAACCTCATAAGGTCTTTCTAGAACACTGCTGAGGTTGTTGAAGCTGATGGCATTAGAACACTCACTGGTAGAATCAACAGTGAACATACATTGACTATCATAGAAGAGTCAGTTAGAAGATGTCTAAGGTTTGGAAATGATGAAAATACTCCTCTAGAACTGAGTGATGAAGACATAACCACATTTTTTTGCTGAAATTGGTTATGAAGGAGGATATGAAGCCAAGCAGATTGTTAAAGGACTGGTTGATCTACCATGGAGATTCCTTATTCACATGTTTCAACATTGCTTAACAAAGAGAAAGACATGATGGAATGACATTCTAGTCCTCACATCATCAGCTATTTGTGCTCTCTACACCAACATGCCATTTAATATGTCTGCATATGTCTTTAATGGCATGGTTTCAAACATCAAAGAAGGGAAAAGATACAAGTTTCTGATGTATCCAAGATTCATCCAATGTTTGATCAATGAATCATTCCCTGATATTGCAAATGAAGGACCTGGGCTTGATATTCCTCACTATGATGCAAGATCAAACAAGTACATAAAGAAGAATGACCCTAGAAACTTTTACAGTGGGGCTCACTCTCCTCTTCTACCTTGGATGTTGCAACAGATAAATCAAGAAGCACAACCTGCTGCACACCATCACCACAACCATCTCCACAACCATCCCCACAACCTGCTGCTCAACCAACACCACAACCAATTCCAATACCATCACCAATACCATTACCACAACAAACACCACAATCAACTCCACATCCAACTCCATAACCAACTCCACAACCATCACCACAACCATCACCACAACAATCTCCTCAACCAATACCACCATCTCATCAATCACCAACACAATTACCTCAACCTTCACCTATATCACCACATCATCAATCTCCAAAATCATCACACCATTCACCTATTTCTCCTTACCATCCTTTACCATCATCCCATGATCACCCTGATGAAATAGAGGTTCAACAAGTGCATCAAAATCATCTTCTGATGAGGAGGATCATCATGATCAAACCACAGCTATGAAAGAACCGTCTGAGGCTGCTCCTTCAGAGAGCTATGCTGAATCCAACATCAACAGGCTTGATGAAAAGGATGAATTAATCTCTGAGCTGTTACTCAAAGTTGAAAGGATGGAAAGAACCTTAAACAGTAGAGCTGGAATCATCAATGACAGAATCCTGGAACTAGATGAGAAAGAAAGTGAGTTGAAAGAACTTAAAGAAAAACATAAGACTGAATTAACTGAGAAAGAACAAAGAAATTGAAGTTGTAAAGGCTGCCCTTAATCATTCAAAAGAAGAAGTCAGTGGGCATGTCAACACTCTGGCAATTCAAACTATAGCCATGGAAGAACAAGAAAACATTATAGAAGAACAATCTTGAAAAAGAACTTGAGAGTAAAAACAGAAGGATCACTGAGCTTGAAATGATGATTAAAATTCAAAGAGATGAAGTGAATAATGATGATGAGAAAGAAGAACAAGAAATGGTTGATAGTGATGACAACAAGTCTGCAGATGAACATGAAAAACAAGAGGGAGATACAAGTAAGACAGATAATGAGGAACACAATTTAGAAATGGTGATTTATTCTGGAAAAACCTCTGATGATCAAACAGAAAAATCTGAGTTTGAAGAACTTTTTAGCACACTTGACAACTTCACTGCTGAAGAATTCAGTGTTGATAGTGATTTCTAGGAGTTTGTCAACAATCAACAAGATTGTATTTATCCCAAAATCTCCAGTACCTTTAGAGAGAGAGCTAAACATGCAGATTGTTCTTGCAGTTTCTTTGACTGAGAACAAAAGAGAAATGGTTGAATAAGAAAAGCAAAAAAAAGAAACAGAAAAGAAAGAGGAGGAGAAAATTTAAATTGATGATCAAGAGCCAATCACACCTGTAAAGGTACCTGAAGTGGTAGAAAAGGCCGAAACTTCAAGCCCTCAACTCCAAACTTACTCACGAAAAAGAAAGTACCTAGCTGAAAAAGCTAAGGGTAAGAGACCATTAGTTGAAGAAGAACCAGTTAAGAAACAAAAGGATGACCCAAGAAGTTTAGCAGCAATTGCTGAATTTTTGGAAGAACATGAGCAGGCAGAGGCTCAATTGAAGAAATTTGCTGGTACTATTGATTTAGAAGAAGGTGAGATTGCTAGTGGGTATGAAGCTGAAAAGGATGTTCTAATGGATAGTCCCATGAAAGCAGAACAGGCAGTGGAAGACATGGTATCCAAGACAATCTGATGACTTAATGATTAAAGCCATGTTTCTGATCAATCAAGGTTATGATCCTGATGAAGTGTTTGTAATGACTTATGAAGGCATGAAGGGGGAGGAAGAGGAAGTAAAAAGGTTGCTTGATCCAACAATTGAAACTGAGTATGAAAAGGCAATCTTCCAAGATACTACTATGCATAAAGGTTCTTCTATGAAGAAATCATCTAGGTATGATAGACCATTGCCAAGACAGACTCCTCTATCCAAGCTATCATCAATGAAAAGATCATCTCCAAGTCATGAGCCACTATTTCCTGATCCTTATACTATGACTCATAAGGAAATGAAGGATTACCTGACAAATCAAGGCTTCACTAAAAGAAAGTTGGCTAACATGAAGACAAATTCTTTAAGAGCTGCTACTCTCAAGATGATAAATGAGAAGAAAGAAAAATTAAAGCAGTTAAAAGAAGAGGTGCTTAACAAGAAGCCAAGAGCAAGAGTGTCTGCACATGACATGAGTCTTACTCACAAAGATCAAGATTATCTTGCACCTGTCATTCATAGATATCCAGAGTGGTTTGCTGAACCCTCTCAACTGAAGCTTCAAGAAGGGTTGACCACAGCTGAGATGATCAGAGGAATATCTACTCTAAAAGGCAAAACAGATCAAAAAATTATTGCCTGGAAGTATAATAGTGCATGGAACATGTTTATGGTCAAAAGGATCTCTGGCTTAGTGCAATTCTTTACTGAGTACTCTGCTTTGGTAAATGAAGTTGAGATTCATGACTTGAAAGAACTGGCCAACCTAGAGCTGATTAACCACAATACCATGTTCAAAGGCTATGAATTTGAAGGAATACTCAAAATGTTCAAGAGAACAAACAACTTTAACACTTTGAAAGCTACATGCATGATGAAAGACAAAACATTCAAGAATCCACTAGAAAAGAAACAAACAAAATGAGCTGAAGAAGTTGTATTCCCTGAACTTAAAGTCAAACCTACTGAAGCCTTGAAAAGAAAATTAGTAGCTGGTGCACAATCCTCATTCCAATTTCAAATGTGTTTTATGATGAGAAGACTTATGAGTTGGTAATTGAGAGGAAATGGGGAGGAAAAGAAGGTGCTGAGATCAGATTATTCAGTGGTTATGAAGTGAGACTACTGGATCAATCATACATTCAATACATCTATACAAGATACTTCAGAGAGATATCAAACAAACTGAGTGAAGAAGATCTACATTTCTTTCTGAAGTGAATCAAACTACTAAAGATGGCCTATGATCAGATCAGTGAAAAAAGGGAGAAAAGAAAGAAGAAGAAGACCCCTCTGCAATTGGGCAACATTGTCAAGCTTGAAGTTGATGTGGATGGTTCCCTGTTGATTCACAAAGATGGACTTTCACAGTTTCTCTTTGGGAACCTATTTCTTTGAGGAAGCTACCTCTTGAAGCAATCCATGATATGAGCAGAATGAAGATTCATGTACTGAGCAAGGATAAAATGTCAGAGGCTCAAGATTTTGTCAACATGATCAAAGCAATTCTGGATCCAAGACAAGTTGCACCTTTTGTATCATCAAAAGACCCAGTTGAATCATCACAACATCAACCACCTCCCAAACATCAAGGAAAACTAGGCTGTATAATCCTTAGGGGGAGTATTGTTGCACCCTGAAAGGATCATACATGCCAACTCAATGGGTGAATTGATGATTGCTCAACTAGAATCCCACAAGTCCAAGAAGAAATGCGGATGAAAATCTGCTAAGGAAGACAAGTGTTATCTTCCGCATTAGTTATTACGGAAGACATAACTTTGATGCGGACAAGTGTGTTACTCTTCCGCATTGACTAATGCGGGAGACATAATACTAATGCTGAAGAACAAGTTACTCTTCCGCATTGAATAATGCGAAGAACAAAAGAATATGCGGACAAGACTTTGCTCATTCGCATTGACAAATGTAGATGCCGACCAAATACGTACAAGTATTTGTTCATCTGCATTAACCAATGCGGATGACCAACATACTAATGCGGATGATCAAGTTAAGAAATGCTAATCAAGATTATCTCATCCGCATTTGTCAATGCGGATGAACAAGCAAAGATGCGGATCCAGACTTAGACTAGTTTCTGATGTAATAGGTCAGGGGTAGTTTAGTCATTTTGTAAAGGCATCTTGTCTGCCTATAATAGAACAGTTTACCTCGTACTGAGGCGGTGGCTAAGATAGAGAATTTTTGTTCTAATTATTCTCTGTAACTTATCAACTTTCATATATCAATACAAACAGCATTTATGAGTAAGTTTCTTGCATTGAATGTTCTTTCATTGTTTGTTTCCGCCACTCAATCATTGACTTGATTATCATATTCGATTCTCAGTAAGATATCACTCTTACTCAAACCAGTCAGATAAGCTTATTAATCAGTATGAAATATTTCATCACTTCAAAGGGGAGTCCATATCTAAACAATTGCATAGATTTGTGCAATTGGTAAGTGACTTAGAAATCATGGGAGTCACTTATAAAGTCAAAGAGTTAAACAATAAAATGCTGCACACTCTTCCAGAGACCTGGAAACAAAATGTGACCATGTTGAAGAACACTCTTAATCTTGAGAGTACTACCCTGGATATAATGATAGCCAAGATAGAAGCACTGGAGCTAGATGAAAGAAGCAGAAACTTAGGTGGACCCAAAGTGATTGAGGCATACAAGTTTCCATCAGAATCTCACTCTATCGAAAATGCCTTCATTACTGAGGAGGATGATTTCATCTCTTCAAGAGATCAACTGAAGACCACTGGATTCATTGCAGCTCCATAAATCAACAAGCCATCAACATCATCTCAAGAATAAGAATTCACTACAAGTCCTACAAACACTCTTGATGATACAAGATTTGAAGAACAAAAGGCAACTGACAATGCCTTTGTTTCCAGCTTTGAAGCTTATTTGGGGGGAAGACTCACCTCTGCACATCTGATCCAGGAAGACTTAGAAGAAATGGATCCTGATGGTGTAGAAGAAATGGATTTGCAATGGCAAAGGGCCATGATTGCTATGAGTGCTAAGAAGTTTTTCAGAAAGGGAAGAAAGCTCAGGCTTAATGAAAAGACCAAGCTTGGGTATGACAAATCCAAAGTGAAGTGCTTCAACTATGGCATGACTGGCCACTTTTCCAGAGAATGCAATGCCCCCAAAAGAAACAACTTTCAAAGGAATTCTCAGAGCCAGTCATCCTCACAGCCAAATTCAAGTTTTCAATCCAATAATCATCAGCAGTAGTATCATCATCAACAACAACATCAATCATATCAGACTTAACCTCAATTGACAAATCAAGCTCATGGAAGGAGTGAGTCATCTGCAAGTGCTGTGGTGATTAAGCAAGATGGAGTATGTGACTGGAGCCTGTATGCAGAGGAAGTAAAGCCTCAATTCCAAAATCATGCACTCATGGCTCACATCAATGATGGTCCATCTCCCATGCCTTCAGAGGTAAAATATTACTGAACTGCAAGGTTATAGAGAGCATAACCATAATTTAGCAGACAAAATAATAGAGGAAAAGGTAAAGTTAGAGATGCTCACGAGAGAAATAAAAAGCTTTGAAATCATAATAAAATCTCTCATCTCTGACATTGAAAAATTGCATGGTGAAAAGTACACTCTTGCAGTTGAGAATAAGCAACTAACTGAAAAGTTAGCTCAATCTAAAGCTGGACATACACTTACTAAAGTGATTCAGTCAAGCTGGAAGAGATGCTTGAGTCTCAAAAGGATCCAAAGATATGTGTAGCATCGGGTATAACTCTTGTCCTCCACCATACAATGATAACTACACTGTCATGCCTGACTATGTTACACTTAATGAGAATATTAAACCTAACACTATTGAACCAAAAAAATAGTAAAACAAATCACAATCCTCAAAACCAACCAAATATTGAAATTGAAACAAATGAGGATAAAATCAGATTAGGAGACCCAATTAAAATCAAAGAGTGCTCAGACAAGGCAGTGAGTGTCATCAAATCCACAAGCCCAATCAAGGCAATTGTTCCGTTTGAAATTCATACATGTTGTTTTATAAGGTAAAAAGAAAGTTGTGAAGTTGTGAAACCTTCTGCTGAAAGCAGTTCTGATAATGAGATTATATCTCAAAAAATTCAAACAAATCAGACAAGGTTTCACTGCAAATGAAACAAAAGAGCTCACTAATTTTAACATCTAAAGAGTTAAAGAAAGGGTTGAAGAAACAAAAACAGCCCAGAAAAATTAACAAAAGTAGTGTTGAGAAGCAAGCTACAAAAAAGGCTGATTTTGATTCCTCCCCTAAGCAAAAGAAAGTGACTCAGCTAAAAATGGGAAAATCAACTGAGTCTCCCAAATCAAAATCAAATTCAAGAAACAAACATATGTATTGTGACATATGTTACATGTTTAATCACACAACAGAAGAGTGCTTTTACAATCACTATTGCTCTATCTGTGACATGAACAACCATTCCACTAAAAACTGTTATTTTAACAAATATTGTTCAATCAATGATGTAAACAATCACAATACATCTGATTGTTACTTCAATCGGAAGGGATTGAAAATTCCTCAAAACAAACCCACCTCAACAACATCATCTATTAAACCCAATGTTAGGAGTCGTTTTCATAACAATCAATCTAGGACATCTAGATCAAATAATGACAGGAGTAACACAAAAGAAATATGGAAGATTCAAAGAAACAAACATCACATCATTAACCAAAAGTTTGATCGTCCTAAACCTAAAATGATTTTTGATAATAAAAAATGGTTAAATTTATTCAAAAGAATAAAGACCAAAGGTTTCATTACTCCTTTGACTCTTCAGTTGATGTTGATGAGATGACAAAATCAAAATACCACAAGCAATCTCCCAGGTCACCTCTATATGGGTCATAATTTAGAGGACTGTATCAAGAGGTCACTATCATGGATAGGAACGGGTAACCCAAGACCATGGTATGTGGACAGTGGGTGTTCCCGACATATGACTGGAGATCGTTCCCTCCTTCTTGACTTCAAGAAAATACAAGGAACTACTATGGCATTTGGAGGAGATTCACAAGGTGGAAGAATTACTGGTGAAGGATCTGTGATAAATGGGATGCTGAGCTTTGATAGAGTGAACTACTATGAACAACTAAACTTCAATCTTCGAAGCGTGTATCAGATCTGTGACAAGATATATCAAACTCACTTTACTGACACTTATTGCTACATTTTGAAACCAGGATTTCAGATCTCAGAAGAATGGGTTGTCCTAAAGACTCTGAGGAAGAATAACACCTATGTCTTAAACCTGAATTCTACAAAACCAATAGAAGAAACATGTCTTTTGTCAAAAGCATCATTTGATGAGTCCCAGCTTTGGCACAGGCGTTTGGGGCACACAAACTTTAAAAATATGAACAGATTGGCCAAAGGAAACCATGTCATTGGTCTTCCTTAAAAAGAATTTCATTTTGTTGATCACTATTAAGCGTCCCTTAAAGGAAAAAAACATAAATCTTCTCACAAATCCAAGCTAGTGAACACAAACAATACTCCATTGAAGCTACTTCATATGGATATGTTCGGACCAACTCATGTTATGAGCATTAGAAAGAAACAGTATTATTTGGTGATCACTAATGACTTTTCAAGATTTACATGGTTTTTCTTCTTACTGCATAAAAATGAGGCATGCTAAATAATAAAAGACTTTATCAAAAAAATAGAAAATCAACTTGATCATAAAGTCAAAACAATAAAAAGTGATAATGGAACTGAGTTTAAAAATAAAGACATGGGTTCATTTTGTGTAACCAAAGGCATTGCTCATCAATTCAATGCAGCTAGAACTCATCAACAAAATGAGGTAGCTGAAAGGAGAAATAGAACACTGATTGAAGCGGCAAGAACAGTTCTAGCTGATACCAAAATCGAACTCAGATTATAAAAGAAAGTAACATGACTCCTATGAACTGTTGTTTCACAGAAACCATTTATTGGATTTTTAAGTCATTTGGTAGTCCAGTCTCAATATTAAACACCCAAGACTATTTGGGAAAGTTTTCATCTAAGTCTGATGAAAGATTCTTTGTAGGTTATTCTTCTATTTCAAAGGCTTACAGAGTGTTTAATCCTAGATTAAACATTATTGATGAATTAGAAAATGTTCAATTCAAGGAACACTCGTTTCTTAAATCTACAAATGGTCCCGACTGGTTGTTTGATAATTAACTCTTTTACAAAATCATTTGATTAAATTCAGTTGTCTGATGCAGGAAATCTACATTCAGCTAAAACTTCTTTAGGTGTGGAAAGAAGAGATGACTTTCCATTGATTCCTACTACATCTACTGAGCACATGAATGAAGATGTTCCTCTCCAACCTGATCCTGTTAGACAATCATCACAAAATCAAAGTGTTTTAACTAAAGTTGGTCTAAGCTTGTTATCATCATATTTAGAAGATCTGTCAATAGAGATTAGAAATAAAAAACAAGCTACTCCTCCAGCTGAAACAGAAAGAACATCAAATGATGGAAGCAATCAAAGTTCTACTCATGCTAAAGCAGTCAATAAAATAGAGTCTGATTATCTTCATAATTTCCCAACAGTACAAGATGAAGATGCCTCTCACCATAATGATCTGAATGTCTCCAATCTTGATGTAACCATTGTTGGTGACTCAATTCCAACCACCAGAATACACAAGAATCATCCAGTGGAAAGCATTATTGGTGAACTTAATGAAAGGGTGACAAGAAGCAAGTCAAGTATTGCAAGCATCTATTTGTTCTCATGCTTTCTTTGTCAAATAGTACCCAAGAACATCAAAGAGGCTCTTCAAGACAATAGTTGGATTGAAACAATGCAGGAAGAATTGCTACAATTCAAGAAGCAATAAGTATGGCAACTGGTAGACCTTCCTGAAGGAAAATACCCTATCGGTACTAGATGGCTGTACAAAAACAAAACTGATGATAAAGGGATCATCATAAAAAATAAAGCAAGGCTAGTGGCACAGGGTTACACTTAAGAAGAAGGAATTCATTACGATGAAGTGTTTGCACCTGTTTCCAGATTAGAAGCAATAAGAATCTTTCTCGCATATCTGCATCCATGAAGACATAGTTTACTGTTTATCAAACGGATGTGAAGTGTGCATTGTTATATGGAAATATTGCTGAAGAAGTCTTTGTGAGTCAACCACCTAGCTTTGAAGATCTAGATTTCCCTCACAGGGTGTTTAAGCTTGACAAAGCCCTGTATGTTCTTCATCAAGCTCCAAGAAAGTGGTATAAGACTATCATCTTTTCTTCTTGAAAATGGATATGAAAAAGGTAAGATTGATCAGACTCTCTTCAGAAAGGAAGAGGAAAAGACATGCTGCTAGTCTAGATTTATATGGATGATATTATATTTGGCTTAACAAACAAGCAACTCTGTAAAGACTTTGAAGACCTTATGCATTCAAAATTTAAAATGAGTGCAATGGGGGAACTCACTTTCTTTCTAGGGGTGCAAGTCCAACAAACGGCAGATGGAATCTTCATCAGTCAGTCAAAATATGTGGAAACAATGTTGAAGCAATTCCACTTTGCTGAGTGTCAGTTTATCAGAACTCCTGTGGATACTAAAGTGAAGATTGGACCTGATCCAGAAGGCAAATCAGTTGACCGGACTCACTATCGATCTATGATCGGTTCACTTATGTATCTAACAGCCAGTAGGCCTGATATTATGTTTGGTGTTGATGTGTGTGCCAGATATTAAGCTGATCCTAAGGAATCTCATGTAAATGCTCTCAAGAGGATATTTAGATATCTTAAGGGCAAACCAGCTCTTGGGTTATGGTATCTAAAGGAAGGAGACTTCAATCTCTATGCTTTCACTAACAGTGATTATGGAGGATACAAATTCAATAGGAAATCCACTTTTGGCGGTTGTCAATTTCTGGTCCAAGACTGATCTCCTAGCAGTGCAAGAAGCAAACAAACCTATTTGTCTTAACAGTAGAAGCTGAGTATATTACAGCATCAACTTGTTGCTCTCAAGTTCTCTAGATTCAAAACCAGATGCTTGATTATGGTTTTAACTTCTTACACACACCAATTCACATTGACAACACATCAGTTGTTTTCATTACAAATAATCTAATTTAGCACTCAAAAACAAAACACAGTGAAATCAGATATCACTTTTTGAGAGACTATGCTGAAAAGGGTTTAATCAAATTGATTCAAGTACCCACTAAAAATCAATTGGCTAATTTATTTACCAAGGCATTTGAACCTAGTAAGTTTGAATTCCTAGTTCAATCAATTGGCATGATTAACCTTGAGTAAAACAAATCATAATATAAAAAAAATTATTATTAAAAGTTATCAGAAAATCACAAAAAGAAGTCTATTTTATATCATTCACCGTGCATAATATCAAAATTTATTAAAGAATATACGGGAAATGATATAATTACAGTCGTTATATCATTCACTATGCTTGATTTCAAAATTTGAAAGAATGCCATGACTTACCAGATATGTTGGTAGGCTCAACTGGAAGAGAAGATACATGCAGTGATGAATTAAAATATTATTCAATGGTGAAACACTCATCTTAAAGTATAGGTATGTATTGGCTCATCTGAGTGTATGTGTGTGTAGTAACCTAAACACACCAGGTAATGATACTTATGAATCTCTTTCACATACATCAAGTTTCATCTTTGTTTTGCTGAGCAAAGACCTGATGAAACAAGCACAGTGCAGATGTACTTATCCAAAAGATTCCCAATAAGGAACACATCTAAATTAGATGAATCTACAAAAGCAATACATTCCAAGTGAATTAACAAAATAATCCAATCATGGACCACCTTCCAAAGTGAAGTGAAAAGAATCCCAATGAGGATCATCATGAAAAGGATCAAAGTAAAAGAATCCTAATAAGGGTAAGTGAAAATAAGATCTCATAACCTATGTAACCTAGTAAACAAGGTTGTGACATTTTCATTCCCGTGTTTGTTGTTACTCATCATCACTTGTGGATATGTGTAACTTCAACAATTTACATATACTTTTAAAAGGAATAAACAAGTTTGATCAGTCTCATTTGCTACAGTGAGCAAATGTTGAACAAATTTGATCAGTCGCATTTGCTACAATGAGCAAATGCTGAACAAGTTTAATCAGCCACATTTGCTATAGTGCACAAATGCTAATGAACTTTGTTCTTCTGCATTTGCTACAGTGAGAAAATGCTGAACAAGTTTGATCAATCGCATTTGCTATAGTGAGCAAATGCTGAACAAATTTGATCAGCCACATTTGCTACAGTGAGCAAATGCTAAACATGTTTAATGAGTTGCATTTGCTACAGTGCACAAATGCTAATGAACTTTGTTCTTCCATATTTGCAACACTGAACAAATGCGGATAGGTGAAATCTTAAGTATTCCAACTTCCGCATTTGCTGCAGTACACAAATGTGGATGTCCACTCTTAAGTTTTACTCTTCCGCATTTACAACAGTAAACTAATACGGTGTCTAAAACCATTGTGTAGTTGTTATAGTGTGAACAAAGAATTGACCGCAATTGTTCTAAAACTTGTGAAAAACTTGTAAATGCTATTATTTGACTGTTTAAAGCACGTTCAAAAGGTCATTTAATACTATTCAAATTTGAGTGATTCTAAAGTGCGACGAGCGAAAACACACTATTCATCTTCATCTATCATCTTCATTTTTAACAATCAAAGATCTCAGTTTCATCTATTCTGTTCTCATCTTCAAATCTACTCAACAATAGTATCGAACAAAAGGTGAAACATTCAAAATTTTGTAACCTAAAATGTCTAACACTTGGACTAATAATGAACTTAGAACCCTAGGTTAATGAAGAACACTAAAAATCATATTTATTATAAGAAAATATGAACATTTTCGACTTCAGTGAACATGCAAACTAAGAAGAATACCACTCAATAAGGAAACTTCATAGCCATGTTCATCATATGAACAGAGTATGATGAAATCGAAAATGTCAAAATCAAGTATTGTAGTAAAATCAGATTAAAGGTCAAACAACATCAAAATCATCTTTGCAAACATGAAAAATGAAAAAATAACAATGATTAATATTGAGAACATCAGAATTTGAAGTGATTCCTATAGAACAATACCCTCAAATAATCATCATTGACTATCAAAAGTCAAACTAATGAATCATGCACAATGTAAAACATATACTTTCTTCAATCTAACTTATATGCCACTAATGCAAGGTACGTGGCTAATCTTACCTGGAGAAAGCTCCATAATGTCAATGGTTATCTTGACCCTGATATACCTGAGGTAGAAAGGCTTAGAGATATGATTAAATTCATCTCTACTACAAGAGTAGCTTATGCCATCACAGTTAGACCTATTATCTAAGAGAGATTCATAAGGCCATTCTGGAATACTGTTAAAGTGATAGAGGTTGATGATGAAAAGAATCTGTCTCGGAGAATTAATGATGAACATTCTTTTATAATCACTTAACAAACTATGAGACAATGTCTATAGTTTGGTGATGATGCAAACACACCTACTGAGTTAGAGATGATGAGATCACTACCTTCTTTGCCAACATTGGATATGAAGGTGGATATGAATGAAAGCAAATAGTGAAGGGACGGGTGGACTTACAATGGAGGTTTCTGATTCACCTCTATCAACATTGTTTGTCCAAGAGGAAGACAAGATAGAAGGATATTTCTGTGATCACTTCATCAGTAATATGTGCTTTATGCACCAATAGGCCATTTAACATGTCTGCCTATGTCTTCAGTGGTCTAGTATCCAACATTCAGGAAGGAAGAAGATACATGTTGCCGATGTACCCAAGGTTCATTCAATGTCTGATCAATGAAGCTTTCCCTGACATTGTACCTGAAGGACCTATTTTGGATATCCCTCAATATGATGCCCAGTCCTACAAGTACATCAAGAAAAGAGATCTCACTAGAAAGTTCATGAGTGCTTTTCCAAATGAGTTGACATTCTACTATGTCTCTATCAAGAGGATAGAGAACTTGAACAGTCTTACTATGACTAAACTCTATGGCATCATTGATGGTTATCGCCAAGAGATGGAGAGTAAGAAGGGCCACCAAACAAGCAGACCTCTGAGCCTTCCTGTTAGCAACGCATTAATGGTTGCTGAAGGCTCAATACCCCCACAACCTCAACAATACCTGACTTACAACCAACAACCATCCTACTCTTCTGGACCATACATCACTTTTCCTGAGACTCCAAGGTCTTAACAGGCTCAACACAACTCCTTTCAGGAAAGCTGTGCCTTTGTCTCAGGAAATGGGCACTCTGGTGATTTTGAATACTAATTTGACTATCTATAGTGATTTAGTCCAGACGATGTAGAGTATGTGGACATTGTCCAACAGATGGCTCTCCTAACCTACAAAGTGAAGAAGTTCTTTAAGAGAACTGAAAGACAATTTCCTCAAAACCCAACTGCCAGCAAGTTTGGGTTTGACAAGACCAATGCCAAATGTTACAATTGTAACTAACTTGGTCACTTTGCAAGGGAATGCAAGGCTCCCAAGACCAATCCGGGAACCCCACAGGCCTCCACACATCCCTCAACCTCAAAGCCCACTGGAAAGTCAACTGAAATAGCTAAAATGGCTCAAGAACTTGACTGGAGCTTCATGGTACAGGATGTGACTCCTGCTCAAGCTCTCATGGCTGGAACAGATGATAACCAGGTATATGAATATCTTTGTACTCCTGCCTGTATAGCTAAGGTTAAATTATATCAGGATTACAATATGGAAATTAGATCTGATATTAAGTCTTTAAATATCTTAAAATATTATTTTAAAAGGGCTGAATCTGACTACCAAAAGAAAATTGAGGAGTTAGAGAAAACTGTGTCCCTATTAAAACATGAACACTCCAACTACAAGACTCAAATAAAGGATCTAATATCCAAATTGTCTGAGGCTTATGCCCAGCTTGTCACTGCTGAGGCTCAAGCCAGGAAGCATGCCATTTCTGAGCAGAACTTGCAAGCTATTCTTGCATCATCATCCCACTCCAAACTCTATTATCAGAACAAAGGAGGGTTGGGGACCAATGAAATTGCTCCACCACATTCTTATAAGTCAATAAGAAAACCTATATGTGGTACTAAAGAGCAAGAGGTCCTAACTGCTGACCCGTCTTCATGAGAGTTGAAGGATGAAGCAACAATAGTTGCCATCATAGGGAAGGAATAGGTAAATCCACCCACCTCTCCCTATGAAGATCAAACCCTTACCATCAAAGCCCGTAGAAGCAGAGCTAAAGCTGCTAGAAGAACTACGAAGAAAGTGGCTGAGTCTAAGCTTAAAATTGACCCAAAGTATAAAGGTGTCTTTGTCTCAACTGGATTCCAAGTGGTAGGTACTTCTATTCTAGGAAAGAAGTGTAGTACCAACACTCCTGTCCTATCAAAGGATCAAAAGTTAAAGGGAAAGGTTGCTGATGAAGAGAAGAAGCCCAAGAAACAACAACCCTCACATTCCAAAAGACTAACATTGCATGCATTATGTGTGGTTTGCAAAACCACATGGCTAAAGATTGTTACTACAATCCTGCAAGCACACATTATGCAAATAATGTTAGAAAAGAAGGAGTTAGGGAAGGTTTCACATTTGGACCTTTTCAAACGGTTCAAGTGGTGAAAAAGGGAAGGCTGGTTTCTGAAGCATGGTTGCTTTCGGAAGAAAATCCTTCTCCCGAAGGGAAAATGGCTTCGGAAGCAAAAACTACTAAAGTTTGGAAGAACAAGAAAGCTCCCTTGAAACCATCCCAGAAGAAGACTACTTCGGAGGAAAGGTGGTGAAGGTTTCTTTCGAAAATAAAGAAGCTTCGAAAGAATGCCACGCTACAAAAGCTTCAACAAGCTCATCCTCTATGATCAACGAAAGGATGGATTGGAAGATCAAGGAAGATGTTGCAGCTCAAACCTCTTCTTCAAAGACATCAATTGAACCCCCATGCTTAACTTTTGGTTCAATTATGTCACTATCTTTGGAGGAACCCAAGACCAACAAGGCTTGGGTCTCCAATGAAAACTAACAATCTCATCTTATGTACATGCACATCCATATGACAAGAACAACAATGTTTGGATTGTGGACAGTTCCACGCACATGACAGGGAACAAATCTCTCCTTTAATGGTTTCAACACTATGATGGAGGTCCTGTCCAATATGGAGGTGAGCCGGAGGATATATTTCTGGCAGAGGGAGTATATCTAATGGTAAGTTAAAAGTTGACAAAGTTAACTTTGTCAAATAGCTTGAAGGCAATCTGTTAAGTGTTTCCCAGTTCTGTGATCAAAAGCACCAGATGCTTTACATAGAGCATGAGTGCATTATCCTCAAACCATGGATGACCATTCCTCCAGAATTGGTGCTTCTTAGATCTCCCAGTAAAGGGGATATGTACAAGCTGGATATGAACAATGCTTCCCCAATGGGTGAAGTATCATGCTTTCTTTCCAAAGCTGATAATGATGAGTCAACACTTTGGCATAAACGTATGTGTTATGTAATTTAAAGACAATGAATAAATTAACTAAAAATAACTTATTACATGGTTTGCCTAAAAAGGAATTTTTCTGCAAAGACAAATATGTTGCATGCATGAAAGGGAAGCAACACATGACCTCTCATAAATCAAAAAGTGGTAACTCCATCACTACTCCATTACACCTGTTTCACATGGATCTCTTTGGTCCTACAAGTATAATGTGCATTGGAAGGAAATCATAGTGCCTTGTGATAGTTGATAATTTTACAAGATTTACATGGGTATTTTTTTAAGAACTAAAGATGAAACTGCTGAAACATTAAAATCTTTTATTCTTAAAATAGAAAATCAAATTGATCACAAGGTTAAGATTATTAGAAGGGATCAAGGGACTGAGTTTAAGAACTTCGTTTTTGACTCATTCTGTAACTCAAAAGGGATTGCCAGACAATATAGTGCTCCCAGAACTCCTCAACAAAACAATGTTGCGAAGAGGAGAAACAGGACACTTATTGAGGCTGCTCGAACTATATTAGCTCATTCCAAATTACCTCTAACATTCTGGGCAAAGGCAGTTAGCACTGCATGTTATGTGCGGAACAGAGTTCTTGTAGTTAACCCACATGTAAAAACCCCTTATGAGCTATGGAACAAGAGGCCACCGTTCATTGGCTTTCTAAGGTCCTTTAGTAGCAGGTGTACCATACTTAACACAAAGGACAACTTGGCAAAATTTGCTGAAAAGTCGGATGATGCTATCTTTGTTGGATACTCTTCTAGCTCCAAAGCTTATAGAGTATACAATATTAAGAATCAACAATTTGATGAATCTTCCAATATTGTTATGAATGAGCACACTCCTTGTGTTAGGGGGAATGGCCTGATCATATCTTTGATTTAGAATTGTTTCCAAACTATTCTAAACCTTCTTATGAGAATGTTTCAGTTGGAACAGGTGCTCAAAATGATGTTGCTGCTGCTGCTGATGATCAACTGTTTGAGAGACCCAGACCTCTTCCAAGTTCTCAAAGAGCTACAATAAATCAAGTTTTCACTATTCATAGATCAGACAGTATAACCATATCAAGAATAGTAAAGCTTCAACCAGTGAATCACCTGCTGATCCTCAAAACTCATCAGGTGATCCAACACAACACCAAGCTAAGGGAGGTAGCATTTTGAAGGAACAGGTAACTGTTATGCTACTTCACGGCCAACAATTGATGATGTTTCTCTTTCATTCAATCAGTCCTCATTGAGTGAACTTGAAATAACAGCAGGACAAAGTGTTCCAGTTGCTGATCAAAATTTGTCCAATCTGGACCTATCTTTGCAATTGGAAGTGATCCCTCATTTATGAATTCACAACACTCATCCAGCTGAGAACATCATTAGCGATGTCTTTGAAGGTATGAGAACAAGAGGGCAGACTCATCATGGGAATGTCCGCTTGTACTTATGCTTCTTATCCTAGATGGAACCGAAGAATGTGGAAGATGCTTTGAAAGATAGTAGCTGGCTTGAATCGATGCAAAAGGAGTTGCTTCAATTCAAAAGACAGAAGGTGTGGAACCTATGTCCGCTACCATCTGGTCAAGTACCAATAGGCATTAAATGGGTTTTCAAGAACAAAAGAGATGACAGAGGATTGATCATCAAGAACAAGGCAAGATTAGTAGTTCAAGGATACACTCAAGAGGAAGAAATTGATTATACTGATGTCTTTGCACTAGTTGCAAGACTTGAGGCAGTTAGTATCTTCCTTGCTTATGCTGCTTCCAAGGACTTTACAGTCTACCAGCTTGATGTTAAGTGTGCCTTTCTATATGGGGATATAGATAGGGAAGTGTATGTATGCCAACCTCCATGATTTGAAGACCCATAGTACCCCAACTATGTGTGCAAATAGGAAAAAGCTCTATATGGGCTGCACCAAGCACCTAGGCTGTGGTATGAGACTTTGTCTCAGTTTCTCCTGAAGAATGGTTACACCAGAGGAACCATTGACAAGACTTTATTCATAAGGAAATCTGGAAAGGACATTTTTCTTGTTCAAGTCTATGTGGATGACATCATATTTAGTTCTTCAAATGACCAAATGTGTAAAGACTTTGAAAGCATTATGAAGAAGAAGTTTGAGATGAGTTCCATAGGAAAAATGGACTTTTTCCTTGGAATTTAGGTGAAGCAGATGAAGGAAGGGTTCTTCATAAATCAATCCAAGTATGTCAATGACATCTTAGAAAGATTTGAAATGAAGGATTGCAAGCCTGCCAAGACACCCATACCAGAAACCATAATCTTTGTCCTGACCTTGAGGGGGAGGATACTAACCAACATCAGTATAGGGCGATTATATGTTCTCTGATGTATCTCACAGCCAGTAGGCTTGATATTATATTTGAACTTGCATCTATGCAAGATATCAGGCTGCTCCAAAGGTGTCTCACCTAGCTGCTGCAAAGAGAATCCTCAGATACCTTAAATGAGCACCTAAATTAGGTCTCTGGTATCCAAGAAATAGTGATTTCAATCTCTATGGATACTCTGACAGTAACTATTGTAAGGCCCCATTCCCGGGACATTTATAGTTGGATCCTCATCGCACATAAAACATATAATTACATTTGCCTTAGGAAAATATTGCAGCGGAAACATTCAAAAGGACATCTATTTCATTATAAAAACTTTTGCCAAATAATACAACGTCAATCGGTTACAAAAAATACATTGTTGCATTACATCACAAAAGCATTAAATGAATGGATGCCATCCCAAAAGAACTGAGTAGCCACCTCGCGCCATCCTCAGCAATCATTACCTGCCAACTAGAAACGCATCAAAGTCAGCATTGCTGAGTGAGTTGTATTTTTATAAAATAAAACATACTTTTCTTTCATGCGATCATACATCATACGTACGCATAAATTATAGTTATATTATCTTCTTCATTCGTTCATTCATCTTTATAACTTTTCTTGCGCATTGGATATCTTCCGTACCAATACCATATGCTACACCCCGAACTATTTAGCTACTGGGCCAAAGTCAAAATGAACAGGTGAGCGTATGCCGCAGTACTAGAGGTAAGCGGT
The DNA here is from genome assembly GCA_025506515.1 of Flaveria trinervia. Taxonomy (NCBI): domain Eukaryota; kingdom Viridiplantae; phylum Streptophyta; class Magnoliopsida; order Asterales; family Asteraceae; genus Flaveria; species Flaveria trinervia. The sequence continues at coordinate 74,626,654 of CM046448.1, forward strand.
AGAGGTTATATATAAATGGTCGATCACAAAGAAGGACTCCGATATCCAATACTTGCAAGACTTTGATTACTTTCCTCGTTCAATAATGCATGCATTCATCATGTTCCACTTTTCATTATCTTCCACTTTACGTTACATAATACTTCATTTCATTCATTATCATAACACGTAAAGCCACAGGAAACATAAACATACATCATATTAAGGAACATTAACATGCATAGTCATCATGTCATACAGGACAACATCATACATACATAGCATGCATCATGCATAAACATGCAACATCATCATCATCATGCCCTACATGCACTTTAAGGCCTCAATCGTCGCCCTACACGAACTTACAGGAGCCTTTACGTCAAAACTTACATCTGCACTTTCCCCCGAAAGTCAGAAGTTAAACTACACTTCGGGTGACTGGCCTCCAGTCTCCCTCCATTCGGGTGACTGGCTTCCAGTCTCCCACCATTCGGGTGACTGGCCTCCAGTCTCCCTCCATTCAGCCAAATGGCCTTAGCTGATGCAGAATGCAGTTCATCCCATCTGCAGCTGAGGGTTTTCGGCCTCCAAACTCATTTAAACCCATTTTGAGCCAAATCGACCATCCTAAGCCTTAGGGAAACATACCACAACCTCATTCGAGCATAACCACACATGAAATCAAGCTCCAAACGCATCATACACATACACAAATGCATAAAAACGGGTTTACACCCAAAAATTTGAAAAAGGGTTTTCAGACGTGTTCCAGCCCCAAAATCATTCAAAATCATGTAAAAGAGGAGTCCTAGAACTCACCTTAACGATCCCGTCGAGTAGAGCTTCGATTTGACACGCTACACGTCGATTTTGGCCGCTCGAACCAACCCGAACCAACACTTCTTCTCTTTTTCTCCTTCTCTTCACCACTCCTCTCTTCTTGGCTGAAAATGGTAAGAATGGGATGTCTCCCCCGTTTTTATTCTCCCATTCATCGAAGTTTCTCTCATTGGCGAGTTTGGTCCTCGGCTTTGGACTTTATTTCTTTTTCTTCTTTCGTCGGCTTCAAAGAAAATTTTCGGGTGTTACAAGTCCACCCCCCTTAAATAGGTTTCATCCCAGAAACCTGTTATTCTTCGAACAAACATGGATAATGCTATCTCATTTCTTCCTCAGTCACCCACATTGACTTGGATCCCTTCCTGTGCTTCCACTGTACGCGCACCAGGGGAACCACTTTATTTCTCAGCTTTTTCTCTTTTTGATCGACGATTGCCACTGGTTGGTCCACATAATTGAGCCGTTCGTCCACTTTGATATCCTCCAGTGGAACAATCATGTCTTCATCAGCTAAGCACTTTCTTAGATGAGATACATGGAATGTCGGGTGAATTCCACTTAACTCATCCGGTAACTCCAATCTATAGGCCACCTCTCCTACTCGAGCGATGATTTGGAAAGGGCTTATATACCTTGGGCTCAACTTGCCCCGCTTCCTGAATCGGATGATACCCTTCCAAGGTGAGATCTTCAACATAACCCGATCACCCACCTAGAACTCAATCGGCCTGTGTCTTTTATCAGCATACGACTTCTGTCTATCTTGGCTGCCCTCATAAAGGCTTTAATCTTCTCAAGCTTCTCAGTCGTAGCCTCAATTACCTCGACGCTCCCTAATTCCTTCTGACCAATATCACCCCAACAAATGGGTGTTCTGCATCTCCTACCGTATAGCATCTCATATGGTGGCATACCAATGATGGCATGGTAGCTGTTGTTGTATGAGAATTCGGCTAACGGTAGGTGGTCATCCCAACTCCCCCCAAAATCAATCACACATGCCCGAAGCATGTCTTCCAATGTCTGAATAGTCCTTTCTGATTGACCATCGGTTTGGGGATGATAAGTCGTGCTAATATGTAACCTCATCCCCATAGCATCGTGGAATTTCTTCCAAAATTTAGATGTAAACCGGGTGTCGCGATCAGACACAATAGACACCGGCACACCATGACGAGTTACAATTTCCTTGACGAACAGATCAGCCAACCTCTCAGATGAATATGTATCGCGGATCGGTAGGAAGTGAGCAGTGTTCGTCAAATGGTCAACTATCATCCATATGGCATCGTACCCTTTCGGGGTATGTGGCAGCTTCGTAATGAAGTCCATGGTGATGTGCTCCCACTTCCATTCTGGTATATCCAAAGGTTGGATCTTCCCATACAGCTTTTGATGCTCGGCTTCACCTGTAAACAAGTAAGGCACTTACTCACATACTCCACTACATCGCGCTTCATACCCGGCCACCAGTAATCTTTCTTCATATCTTGGTACATTTTCGTGGCACCTGGATGAATGGAGTATCGAGTCTTGTGAGCTTCATCCATTTTCTTCATCCGTAGATCCCCAAAACGAGGAATCCATACACGACCAAATCGGGTTCTAACACCGAGTGTCTTTTCACCCAATTCCCCAACTAGACCTCTCATTCTTTTAGAGTTAAGATGATCTTCTTTTAGTGCCTCATATTGAAACTCTTTGAATTGCTTCATTACATCAGAGGTCATGATCAGTTGATATGCTTTCACCCGAATCGGCTCGAGCCTTTCTTTTCTGCTAAGGGCATCAGCCACCACATTGGCCTTGCCCGGATGGTCAGTGAAAATGGCATCATCTCACAATCATAATCCTTTATAAGTTCCAACCACCGTCTCTGCCTCATGTTCAGATCCTTCAGCTCGAAGAAGTACTTCAGGCTCTTGTGGTCAGTGAAAATGGTGCACTTCATCCTGTAAAGATAGTGCCTCCATATCTTTAGTGCAAAGACCACGGCTGCTAGCTCCAGGTCGTGAGTAGGATAATTGACCTCATGAACCTTCAACTGTCAGGATGCATATGCTATAACCTTCCCTCTCTGCATTAACACACACCCCAACCCTGAGTAGGAAGCATCAGAATAGACCACCAGATCTTCGCTTCCGTCAGGTAATGATAGAACAGGAGCTTGAGTCAATCTTGTCTTGAATTCTTCGAACGCCTTCTCTTGAGCCTGAACCCATACAAACTTTACATCCTTCCAGGTCAACTTAGTCAGTGGAGAAGCAATCTTAGAGAAGTCTTGGATAAATCTTCTATAGTAGCCTGCCAAACCCAAGAAACTACGAATCTCAGATGGTGTCTTTGGTGACTTCCATTGCATAACCGCCTCCATTTTCGCCGGTCCACCATAATCCTGTCGGGATTCACCACATGACCCAAGAACTGAACTTCACACAACCAGAACACGCACTTAGAGAATTTAGCATACAACTTCTCCCTTCTCAGCGTCTCCAGAACCTCCCAAATGTGACCGACATGCTCAATCTCGCTCCTCGAATAAATCAGGATATCATCAATAAACACAATCACTAATTTATCCAGCATCGGCCGACACACACGGTTCATCAAATCCATAAAAGCAGCTGGCGCATTTGTCAAACCAAAAGACATGACAAGAAACTTGTAATGACCATAGCGGGTGCGAAAAGCTGTTTTAGGGATATCTTGCTCCTTCACTTTAAGCTGATGATAGCCCGCTTGAAGATCTATCCTTGAAAACCAACTGGCACCATGGAGCTGATCGAATAGATCATGATAGGATCTCAGCATCTAGTTTGATCGATTCGAATGATTTCAGCAGCGGAATAGAGTACCAACTAGCACAATTCGAGCAAGAATACCAAAGATATAGCAATGAACAGAATTAGTTATAGAGAGAGAAAGTTTCTGCAAAAGGAAAATTTCATTCAATCACATGCTTTGGCATGGCTTTCGCAAAATTACAATTTAGGTCATTCTTCCTTATATAAGGAAAGATGACGTAGGCTGATGTCACTTGATAGTGACATCTAACCGTTATTTAACAAACTACTAAAACACTAAAACTACTGAAGATGTCAAGCAGCTGACATCTTCTTACAAGAAGCTAAGTGTTTACTTATTACAAAACTACTGATAAGAAACTACTGAAACTACAACGACTGAAGAACAAGCTCTTTAGTTGTTTTACAAAACTACTGAAAGTAAAAACATAAAACTACTGATAAACACAACTACTGAAGAAGTACTCTTCAGCTGTTATGACAAATTACTGAAACCTCAGCACTTGGTCTTCAGACTTGAACTTCAGACATTTCATCAGCTAATGAGTTCAGTAGATCTCATCAGCTGATGTCTTCAGTCTTTGTCTTCAGACTTTGTACATCAGTTGTTGATCTTCAGCACTTGTGGACTCTTCAGCTGTTGAACTTCAGTACTTTGGTCTTCAGCTTCAGCACTTGTATTCTTCAGCTGTTGACCTTCAGTACTTTGGTCTTCAGCTTCAGCACTTGTGTTCTTTAGCTGTTGCACTTCAGCACTTTAGTCTTCAGCTTCAGTACTTGTGTTCTTCAGCTGTTGAGCTTCAGCACTTTAGTCTTCAACTTCAGCACTTGTGTTCTTCAGCTATTGATCTTCAGCACTTTAGTCTTCAGCTGTTGAAGTCTTCAGTACTTGATCTTCAGCTGTTGAAGTCTTCAGCACTTGTCGAACTGCTGATGAAGCCTTCAGCAGTTGTTGTGATATCATGTGGGACTTGGAGGTTTTCTGATCTTGGCTCATTGGTTCTTTTGGTCCAACAAACTCCCCCTGAACAAATGCAGCCAAAACCTCTAATTGATTTATTTTCCACTTATTGTTGGCAGAATGGTTGGTCTTTTTCCATCTTGATCAGTTGAGAAGATGACCCATATAAGCACTGGTCTGGGAATGAGTCTCTGATGATTTGGTTGGTAATGTATGGATGGGAGCTCTGTATTGGGGAATTGGACACTGAGCTGTTCCCCCATCCATGAGACTCACTTTCCAACTATGAGCTTGTAGGATTCCCTGGTGTAGGCCTCCAAAAATACAATTTGTTCCTCCATGGTGAGCTCCTCTGCCTCACCATCGAAGAATCCTTCTGGCCCATAGTACTCAGACAGGAATTTGACCTGTTTTCCATTTTTGAGTACCACTGTTGTAATCTGTTTGTAAGCAAATTCATCAGGATGATGACCTTCTAATAGCAGTGGTAACTTATCCTTTCTGATCTCATTCAGCCTCTTATACACCAGCCCCTTTTTGATCATTCTATTCTCCAGCATCTTTTGTGGGGGCATGTTTGAGGTGTAGGCCTTTTTGAAATCTTCCAGGATTTCCCAAGGTGAGACTACAAGGGCTAAGGAGATCACTTCATCTACAATCTTTTTCACTTGCCCATTGTATCTCTGAGGGATATTTTTCTTTTGTATTCTATGAGCCACCCTGGGATCAGGCCAAATTCTTACTCTTTATTTCGCATACTGAAAAGTATGTCTAAGAGTATAAATCCTCTGAGCTTGTTTTTTCATATTAATGATGGAGGAAGTGGCTGCATATGCTTTATCTACTCTCCTTAATAACTCTTCATCATGCAATCTGTGTTGTTCTTCTTCTTCCAATTTCACTTTGATTGCATCTCTTTGTTGCTCAGGAGTTATTGCAAGAGAGAGATCTTTGGGCTTAGGCAACTGCAGAACAGCTGAGATCGGCAGCCTGTCTTCATCATCATCATCTTCTTCTTCTAGCCTCAACACCTTTCTCTTCTTCTGCTTAGGTGTATCATCGGCTGTTGGTTTTGAGGGTAAGGGAGTTGGTTTTGTGGGTTGTGGTTGTGGTTGTTTCGGAGAGGGATGTTGACAGGCTGAGTTAGCATTTTGGAGGGGAGTGTGGCTTTTGAGTGTTTGGCTAGCTCAGTCCTGCTCCCTGCTCCTGCTTCATTCAAAGCTTCTATTACTAATCCCTTAGTATATGCCTCAGACGAATAGATCTTGGAGGTTATGGCCAAGATGCTGTCCTTGGTCCATGATTTTATTTCGATCAATGATCTCCCAGGTATTTGCTGATAAATCTGATCATGATCTCAAGTCTTTCTCTATCCATTGTGCTGTAGCTGGCCCATCTTTGTTGAATCTCTTCGATCTCTAATCTTCTTATTTCAGAGTCCAGCTTTTCAGTATTGAAACCTTGCCTAAACAACTGATCAATGATATTGTCCATTGATCTGTGTGTTCAGCATCAGCCTCTTTAACCATTTCATTCAAGTTTTTCTCTTTTTCAGCACTTTTCTTTTTCTTATTGTGACATGAAAGTCCTTTTGACTTTCATGTACTTTCTCCTTTTCAGCTCCCTTCTCATTCTCATTCTCCTTCTCTTTCTCAGTCTCATACACACAGTCCTTCTCTATTTCCACTTCTTTGTCCTTCTCTTTCTCTTTCTCCTTCTCCATCCTCTTTCTTTTAGCTTTCACTGCTGGAATCTCCCCCTTTTTGGGTGCATTGGTTTTAAGGGTTTGATCAGCAAAAGTTTTTGGCTCAGTACATCCTCCACCATAGGTTGTAAGACAGAAGAAAGTCTCTCATCAACAGTTTTAATGACAAGTTCAGTTATCTGCGGTGTGATGAGAGATAGGGGATTTTGAGGGATAGCATCCATTTGCTCAGGGGGGTTTTGGTCCTGAAAATGGTGCCAGAAACAGAGGCAGGTGGCTGAGATTCTTTGAGTGGATGTGTGTTTAAGTGACCTTCAGAGGAAGGTGCCATCTGTTGGTTGATGTGGTGGCAGATGGTCTTTCTCCCTGAGAGAGTTGGTCAAGTAGTTTTTGCATCCTACTGACTTCCTCCTCTAGGATTATGTTCTGGGCAAGAACATCATAAAAGAAGCCCAGGTCATCATCAGCAGATGCTGAATCACCTGACCTCCTCCTTGTAGCAGGATGTACATGCACTGGTGTAACCAGATGTAGCATGTGCCCTTTGTCTTGGAACTGGGGACTTACAGCCTCAGGACTTTGTCCTTCATCAGCTCTTGCCTCTGGTGAGGTCTTAGTTATGTTACCAACCTCAGTCTGATCATATGCTAATTCAGAAGAGGTGGCAGCCTCACCAGATGTTCTGATCTCCATATCCACACCAGAAGATAGAACATTTAAACCCCGGTGTTGTGGGTTGTCAGAAGCATGTATCCTCTTCCTCAATTGTTGTTGTTCTCCCCTTTGTTGGTGGTTGTAGGGAGGAGGAGAGGCATGCAGCTGAGTCAGCACATTAGCAATTATAATGGTTGGACTTTAGAGGGCATTTGCATGGGGAGAGAGGATAGAAGCTGATTGCATCCGGGAGAGGGCTGCTCTTCAATGATAACCTCCTCAAGTGAGAGAGGTCTCAGTAATGTGGTTTCCCCTGAAGTGGTTGCAACAGGATCCTTTTGAGAGGATACCTGTGCGGCTGTTGCTGGTTGAGTCTTTAACACTACTAGAGGGTTTGAACCAGTAGGTTTATCCTGTTTGGGTGGTACAGGAGCATCATCAGGGGACTCCTCCCTGATTAGCTTGTTTGGGTTTGGATTTTGGCTTGGTGGGGACTTTGGATCTGGCAGTTGAAGCTGTGGGTTCCCTTTGCTTGGGTTTGAGCAAACGGGCAACTTCTTTGAGAGATTGGTCGGAGTTATGCCTAGAGTATACCTCAGCTAGAACAGCTGGTGCAGGGACTCCAAGGCCAACAAGCCATCAGTTTGTAATTCATGTAAAATTATGGCCATCAGAAACCTGGGATATAATAGCCATCTGTTTCCCACAGTTTCTGTGCCAGATCTTTGATTTCTAGAAACACAATTTGTGAAAATTTAAAGGTTGGTGTTCTAGAATTGAATATAATACATGTTGCCACCGGGAAGACATTTGATCCCATGAGGATGTCTTCGAGGCTAAGCAAACATTCACCATATGAAATATCAGTCTTTCAGCATCAGGGAAGTTCTTCTTCAGTATGGTAGCAGCTCAAGATTTCCGTCGTACCCATTGTTGATGAAGGACATATCAGTTGTGCCCTTCGGGTACTCAGTCACAGCAGTAGCATCTTGTAAATTTAGCACTCGACGAATGCTTAGGTGTAACCTCTACTTGTTTTTGGTTGACCAATGACCAACAGAAATTGGCTGGAAGACACATCAGTGTGAACGTAGGCATTGGACCAAAACTGACTTAGTGACTCTGGGTAGATGGTCGAGTTTAAGAGCAGACAGTACTATACTGAGAATCAGCCATTAGGTCTATGGCGTGATCAAACTTTGTCTAGAAGGTCGATTTCGTGAGGTAGGCGACGTAATTATGTCTGGGTTTTAGACTCATGGTTGCCATTTTTGAGAGTATGAAGGTCAGAAGAACGGCTAATGGAACGTTTGAGAAGAAGACAGGTATTTATAGTTGGGATAGGAAAAGGCTGAAAGAAAACTACTGAAGGTTTTGGTGTGGTCATCAGCTGTTTGAAACTACTGATGACGTGGTATTAACCTTCAGAGGTTTAAAACGACTGACAGTGGTGGTGTTGTCATCAGGTGTTATAAAACAACTGAAGACTTGTTTTGACCATCAGATGTTGAAACAGCTGAAGTCTTGGTGTTAACCATCAGTATTTATGAAACTACTGAAGGTCGTGGTTTTGACTTCATATGATGTAACAACTGAGGACTTGGTGTTTGTCATCAGTAGTTGTGAAACTACTAAAGACAGTGGTTTTGCCATCAGTTTTGTAAACAACTGAAGACTTGGTATTAGTTATCAGTAGTTGTGAAACTACTGAAGACTGTGGTCTTGCTTCAGTTGTTTAGAAACAACAGTTGTAGAAACAACTGAAGAGAAATTACTCATCAGCTGTTTTCGTCAATTCTTAGCTTTTCAGTTGTTTCATACTGTCCTCAACACTTACTCATCAGACTTTTCATCTGCTTTTCAGGTGTTTCATAGGACGTCAGTACTTATCTGTTTTTACTGATTTCAGTAGTTGTAACTACATCAGTAGTTGTAACTACATCAGTAGTTTAGAACAGATAAAGTACTTCAGTACTTGTGAGGCATTTAGCCTTCAGTAGTTATAAAACTACTGAGGGTAAAAGAACTCATCAGTACTTATATGTGACATGGTTACCAATGATCATCAGTACTTATTACTGAGATCATCAGTAGTTGTCACTTATTCTAGCTGCAGCATACCAAGCCTTAACACCAGGTTGTGAAAGTTGAACTATCCAAAGGCTTAGTAAAAATGTCTGCAAGCTCATCAGCACTAGGCACAAAATCTCTTATAAAATGATGTCTAATTTCTATATGTTTGGTCGTAGAGTGATGGACTGGATTTTTGACAATGCAAAGAGCTGAAGCACTATCCATTAATAACGGAGTCTTAGTCTCTGTAATGCCATAATCCAAAAGTTGATTCTGAAGCCAGAGTACTTGGGATGTACAACTTGTAGCAGCAATGTACTCGGCTTCAGCAGTGGATGTAGCAACAGATGTTTGTTTCTTACTCTGCCAAGAAATCAAACAGTTGCCTAGGAATTGACATCCACCAGAAGTTGATTTCCTGGTTAACTTACACCCTGCATAGTCACTATCAGAGAAAGCAACTAATTTGCAAGAGTGCCCAGTGGAATACCATAAACCTAGAGATTGTGTACCTTGCAAATATCTAATCCTCTTGACTGCAATCAGATGAGACTCTTTAGGTGCAGCCTGAAATCTAGCACAAACACATGTAGCAAACATAATATCTGGTCTAGAAGCTGTTAAATACATCAAGGACCCAATCATACATCTGTAAAGTGTTTCATCAACAGCTTTACCTTTCAATATATCCAATTGTGTGGTGTTGCACATGGGAGTAGAACAGGGCTTACAGTTTTGTAAATCAAACTTATTAAAAGATCTTTTGTATATTTAGACTGATGAATGAAACTTCCATCAGCTTTTTGTTTGATTTGCAAGCCCAGAAAGAACTGTAATTCTCCCATTGCACTCATTTCAAACATCCTTTGCATTAATTTTGTAAAATCATCACACAACTGGGGATCAGAGGATGCAAACATAATATCATCAACATAAATTTGAACAAGTAGCTTATGCTGATCCACCTTCTTAATAAATAAGGTTTTATCTATGGAGCCTCTAGTGAAATTATTTTGCAGAAGAAAGTTAGATAATGTCTCATACCAGGCTCTAGGAGCTTGTTTCAACCCATAAAGAGCTTTATCAAGCTTGTATACCCATTCTGGGTGTTTATTATCCTCAAAACCTGGTGGTTGACACACATAAACTTCTTCTTTTATTTTACCATATAAAAATGCACTTTTAACATCCATTTGAAAAACTTTAAGATTGTGGAGTGCAGCATAGGCTAAGAACAATCTAATTGCCTCCAGTCTGGCTACAGGGGCAAAGGTTTCATCATAATCAATACCTTCTTCTTGTGCAACCCCTGGAACCAGTCTGGCCTTGTTCTTAACAATAAGCCCATTTTCATCTGTTTTATTCCTAAACACCCATTTAGTGCCTATTGCACACTTACCTGGGGGAAGAGGAACAAGCTCCCACACTTGCTGCTTTTTGAACTGAAGAAGCTCAAGCTACATTGCTTCAACCCAGCCATTGTCTCTAAGTGCAACATGATAATTCTTTGGCTCTAGCTGACTGATGAAGAGAGCATAGAAGCAGAAATTGGACAATTGACTTCTGGTTGAAACTCCAGCATTGATATCACCAATGATTTGAGACATTGGGTGATTCTTCAGCTCTTGATAAACAATGAGATCAGTGCAAGTGTTTGTAGAACCTTCAGCAGCAACAGATATGTTGATGTAGACTCTTGAAACCATGTAGATGGTGGCAACTCAAATGAAGTTGAAGATGCAAAAATCTCATCAGCACTTGTTGTGGATGAAGCTACTGAAGCTACAGGAGCATCAGGTTTAGAGGACACAGGCAGTTGGTCACTAAACCTGAAGAGGTGAGTACTGCTATCATCATCATCATCAGCACCAGCAGTACCATCAGGTGGTGAACTGTTGACAGGAGCAACAGCAGGAGTTTGATAAGGAACATATTGCAGTATGTCCAAATCAAATAGCTCCACAGGGCTTTGTGGAATCTTGTCCTTTGGAGATTCATTAAACTTAACATGTAGAGTCTCTTCAACCATCTTTGTTCTGCAGTTGAAGACTCTGTATGCTTTGCAAGTTGATGAATAACCAACAAAGTACCCTGCATCCACCTTAGGATCAAATTTTTGGAGTTGATCCCGTGTGTTGAGAATGAACAAGGACACCCAAAAGCTCTGAAGAATGAAAATAGAGGGGCCAAATGATGAAGAACTTCATATGGAGTCTTCATCAACCTCTGATTTACTAGAACTCTATTCTGTACATAGCAAGCTGTATTGACAGCTTCAGCCCAAAAAGTCATTGGCAGTCTAGAATCAGCCAACATGGACCTTGCAGCTTCAATAGGGTCCTGTTCTTTCTCTCCACTACTCCATTTTGTTCAGGAGTTCTTGGAATGCTAAACACCTCTTGATTCCCTTTGAGAGGTAGAACTCATCAAGTGTATTGTTTCTGAATTCTGTTCCATTATCACTTCTAATACACTTGACTGAGAGGGAATACTGCTTCTCAACATACAACACAAAGTTGATAATCTTCTGAGCTGCCTCATCCTTTGAATGCAAGAAGAAAGTCCATACAAATCTGGAGTAATCATCCACAATTACCAGACAGTATTTCTTCTTAACCATACTCATCACTCTCACACCAAAGAGATCCATGTGAAGAAGTTGTAAGCAGAAGTGGACTTAGGTTCTTCTATGGAGGGAAATGAAGCTTTGTGCTGTTTTCCTTTTAAACAAGCATTGCAGTTATCTTCACATTTGAACTCCTTCATAGGCAGTCCCCTTACTAAACCATGGTTTATCAGATGAGTTATGTTTTTGAGATTAACATAACCCAGCCTTCTATGCCATAGAGTAGATTCTTGAGGGGAAGCCTTGGAAAATAGGCAAGGATGGCCTTTGAGATCTATTTTTTGAATGATCTAAGGCATACACTCTTCCTGTCCTGTTGGCCTTCAGGAGAGTGTATTCATCCAACACCTTATCAATCAAACTTAGAACTTTGGATGACAGAATCCGACAGTTCTGACTGGTGAAAAGAGAAACATGGCCTTTGTCACACATTTGACTGACACTCAAGAGGTTGTACTTGAGATTTTCCACATGGTTAACATCATCAAACTTTATTTCCCATTGGAAACAAAGCCTTTGCCAATGATGTAACCCTTTGCATCATTGCCAAATGACACAAACCCTTCCTTCCTTGAGAGTAGTCATTAGAAGTGATATGTTTCCTGTCATATGCATGGATCCTCCATTGTCTACATACTAGATGCCTCTGTGGCATGTTGAAGAACCCTGCAAAACACAACAAATTAGTTAGATTTTGAGACCCAAACCTTTTTGGTTTTGGGCCTGTTCACATCAACAGATGGTAAACTAATAGGGTTGTTGGAAACAACAGCCTGAGAGGAAGAAGATGGTGAAGAAGAGGAATCCTTTGGCTTGGACCTCCTTTTCTGTGGTTTCAACATAGGAACATTTAATTGGTTAACTCTTCCCAATAGAAGTTGAACCATCATAACCAGCTGTGTCTGATTTTGTGATAAAGCTTTCAGCTCTCCAGACACATTGACATTGGAGTTTGATAAGTTCCTATGTTGCACCTTCTTCTTTTGAGCAATCTCAGTTGTTACCTGTTTAACCCCTTCCTTTTTGGATTTCTTTTTGGACTTAAGGGTTACAGGATTTGATGTTGCTGTACAAATGTGGCTTCAAATTCAGTTTTCATTTTAACCATTTTCTCTTTAATTTCCTCTTTATGTTTGAGTTTGGATCCTCTTTTGTACCAACAATCATCTGTAAGATGATTGAACAAACCACATATTTCACATGGTTTCTTCTTCATCTTATGGATCATCAACTAAAGAGAATGAAACTACTGAAGACTTGTTCTTCAGCACTTTGGAAGCACTATTTGCTTTCTTGACTTCCTCTTTAGTAGTCTTCAAACCCTTCTACTGACAATTTTCTTCTCTTCAGTGCTGACAGTAGTTGGAGTTTGAACTTCAGGTGTTAAATCTTGCTCTCCAGTCCTTTCAGGTCTTCCAGAAATAACTCTTGAGTTGATAAACTCTTTGATTATGTGAGTGTCAGTATTTGAACCATCAAGATCAGCTGATAGGTTCAACGAGGGAATAATACTAACTTCAACTTCTGATGGTGCTCTATAGAAAGTGAATCACATGATGAGGTGGATTGGTTATTGCTTTCTCCATCAGATTTCACTTCTGCTCTTGAAGCAAAATCTGTAGGAGGAGCAGTGTGATTATAACAATGCCAAACTTCACATTGGAAGCTGATTACTTACTAAGAAGCATTTCAAAACCTTTGCATGATTGTACCCATCGATCACACTCTACTTGGGTGACTGCAAGGGTTTCTTTGAGGTCTTTGTACTTTTCTAAAAGTACCTCTTCCCTAGCCTTATCATCAGTGATTTGGCATTTAAGTTTATAAATCTCATCATTTTTCTCTTTAAGCATAGACTCAAACTCAGCTTTTCTTTTGGAAATGATCTTTTCTAGCTCTATTTCTTATTAATTAAAGCTACATTTGCTTCTCTAATAGAGGCAAATGCTGCTATGCATGTTTCAGAACATAATTTGGCCTTAGCCTCAGAGGATACCTGTGATACCTGTGATGAAGAGGCATTTAAGGATGATCCATCTGCAGACTCCAGAGCCATAAGTGCCAGATTCCCAAAAGGATGTCATCACCATGTTGACCAGCACCTGTGAACAGGTGTTCATGACCAGACATGTCATCTGGCAAACTGCTCCAGTCAACAACTCCAGGGGTTAAGAAGCTGTGTTGTTGAGGTTGAGGAGGTTGATGAGATTGAGATGGTTGAGGCTCAGGAAGAGCATGTGGTTGTTGAGCAATGGGTGCTTGAACCTGACTGGTTTGTGGCATGTAATAACAAGGGTAAGGATATGGCATTGGACCCTGAGGAACAAAATATGCAGGAGATTGTGGTTGAGAATGATGACCAGAATTGACAGGATGTTGCCCTCTGTGTTTTTGACTATTGCCAGGGAAAGTCACAAAGGGTGCAGAAGAATTAGATCCAGATGATCTACATTCTCTAGCAAAGTGTCCAAGCCTGTGGCATTTGTGACACCTTAACTTACTCTTGTCAAAACCAACTTGGTTTTGCCAGAGAGTCCTGGGAACTTTCTTCCAGTTCTTTTGTAGAACTTCTGAGATCTGATATTTATCAAGGCCATTTGGCTCAAAATATCCATCTCTTCTAAGTCATCATCAGCAATCCCCTTGAGATCATCCATGATGAAGCATAGGATTGTCATTATTACACCCAGTAAACTGACTATCAACACTCACAAATGCAGAATCAGAAGTGTTTGAAGAGAAATCAATATGCTCATCATACTGGCATTCAGATGAAGCATATTCTGACTCATGACCAACCAAGGCAGTGTTGCCTGGTACAAAGTCTTCAGTGAGCTTACCAGATGAAGCCAGTTTCCTTTTTTGCTCTATCTCTCTTTCGAATGTAAGCAGTTTCCCATGAAGTGGGTGAGAGATAGACTATCCAGATTTGCACTGGAGCGTAGGACAATTGTATACGTGTCCCATCTCTCAGGCAGTGATCTGAGGAATCTGTGGTTCATTTGGCTTTTGGTATATTCATGTTTAACCATTTTCAACTCAAGATTGAACATGAAAACCGCTCAAACTGCTGAGTCAGTCTCACCCTTTCTATGAGCAAAAGTCTCATACTGTTGGGCGAGGATTTCCCTGTTGTTTGCTAATACCTCATTAGTGCCACCAAATTGTTCTTTCAGTGCATTCCAAAGGTCATGAGCAGTTTCATGATGCATAAGCCCGAAATAGATTTCATTAGGCAGCTACCATGGCCAGAATTCCATGGGCTTTAGCATCAATCTCAAACAACTTCTTGTCCTCATCAGAGTATTGTTCCTTCTTCTTCGGAATCAACTGATTTGTTTCCGGATGATTCACCATTGGCTTATGTGGTCCATGTACCACGGATGTCCAACAACCTGAACTATTGACAGACAGGTGATGGAGCATTCTTCGTTGCCAATGTTATACTCATTCCTAACCAGCATCGAGGCTTGGTTGAGGAACCAGTATTGTGTGGATCATTAGAAGGTGTAGTCATTTCGAAAATTCAGACAAATTCAAGATAAGCAAAACAAATTTAGCTCAAAACCACTAAGAACCTCATTAAAATAGCCAAAAGCGACAGAACTTCAATCTCTATAACAGATTCGTGCGAATTTGCTAGTTCGATCAAACTTAGAGCAAATGAGCAGTTTTAATGATCAATTGTTAGATGGATCAGTGATTAACCAGCTCTGATACCATTTGATAGGATCTCAGCATCTAGTTTGATCGACTCGAATGATTTCAGTAGCGGAATAGAGTACCAACTAGCACAATTCGAGCAAGAATACCAAAGATAGCAATGAACAGAATTAGTTATAGAGAGAGAAAGTTTCTGCAAAAGGAATATTTCATTCAATCACATGCTTTGGCATGGCTTTCGCAAATTACAATTTAGGTCATTCTTCCTTTATAAGGAAAGATGACGTAGCTGATGTCACTTGATAGTGACATCTAACCGTTATTTACAAACTACTGAAACACTAAAACTACTAAAGATGTCAAGCAGCTGACATCTTCTTACAAGAAGCTAAGTGTTTACTTATTACAAAACTACTGATAAGAAACTACTGAAACTACAACAAAGAACAAGCTCTTCAGTCGTTTTACAAAACTACTGAAAGTAAAAACATAAAACTACTGATAAACACAACTTCTAAAGAAGTACTCTTCAGCTATTGTGACAAACTACTGAACTTCAGCACTTGGTCTTCAGACTTGAACTTCAGACGTTTCATCATCAGCTGACTTCAGTAGATGTCATCAGATGATGTCTTCAGTCTTTGTCTTCAGACTTTGTACATCAGTTGTTGATCTTCAGCACTTGTGGACTCTTATGCTGTTGAACTTCAGTACTTTGGTCTTCAGTTTCAGCACTTGTATTCTTCAGCTGTTGACCTTCAGTACTTTGGTCTTCAGCTTGAGCACTTGTGTTCTTCAGCTGTTTGACTTCAGCACTTTAGTCTTCAGCTCAGCACTTGTGTTCTTCAATGTTGAGCTTCAGCACTTAGTCTTCAGCTTCAGCACTTGTGTACTTCAGCTTGAGCTTTAGCACTTTAGTCTTCAGCTGTTGAAGTCTTCAGTACTGATCTTTAGCTGTTGAAGTCTTCAGCACTTGTCGAACTGCTGATGAAGCCTTCAGCAGTTGTTGTGATATCATGTGGATTAAATGAAATATTCCTTTTGCAGAAACTTTCTCTCTCTATAAGTAATTCAGTTCATGCTATATCTTTGGTATTCTTGCTCGAACTTGTGCTAGTTGGTACTCTATTCCGCTGCTAAAATCATTCGAATCGATCAAACTAGATGCTGAGATCCTATCAGATCATCTATTCTTGGTAAGGGGTATCGGTTCTTCACCGTCAACTTGTTTCAGCTCGCGGTAAGTCAATGCACATCCTCATACTACGTCCTTCTTCTTTACAAACAGGACCGGAGCACCCCAAGAGAGATACTCGGTCTAATGAACCCCTTATCAAGCAGCTCTTGCAACTGCTCCATCAATTCCTTCATCTCTGTCGGAGCTAACCGATATGGTTCCTTAGCAACAGGTTGGGCACCCTATATCAGACAATCTGAAATTCAATCTCTATCCGGTGGCACTCCTGGTAAGTCTTCTGGGAACCCGTTTGAAAAGTCACACACAACCGGTACATCAGATAGTTGTGGTGTTGGTGTATCTACATCCTTTACATAAGCCAAATAGGCAATACATCCACGCCTCATACACTTTCCCGCCACCGTCATTGAGATCACCTTCGGGATCGTCGTGACCCGCACGATAAACGTCACTGAACTACCGTCAGGTGCCGTCACGCGAATCATATTCTTGCGGCACACAATGTTCGCCTCGAACTCTGCCAACCAATCCATCCCAAGACCCAAATCAAAACCTCCTAAGGTCCTCACAAACGGTCTGACAGGAAACTTATGACCTTCAAGTTCCATATCACAGTTCTCTATCATCTCAGAAATCCTGGTAGGCTTACCTATGGCAGTTTCTACATCAAAGGGAGCATCAACATGTCTACTACTAACAGGCAGCTTAGCACAGAAAGCAGCAGAAAAAAACTTTACCTGCACCCGAATCAAATAACACAGAAGCTAAAGTTTGGTTCACCAGAAACGTACCGGACACAACATCAGGGTCCGTCCTAGCTTACTCCTATGTCATAGTGAATGCCTTAGCACTTGCCCACTATCCTTCACCTCCCGTCTTCCTTACTCCTAAACCATCAGCCCTCGGCTTCTTACAATCCTTGCTCATATGACCAATTTCCCCACAATTAAAACATTTTCCTGCAAGGCAATCCTTTGCGATGTGCCCCGTCTTCCCACATTTGAAGCACATGTTCAATCCCATCCTACGTTCCCCCGCATGCTCTCTTCCACACTTGCCACACCTCCTTGACCCCGCACTGGATGTGACCCCACGACGGTCATCCACCCATACCTTTTTGTTACCCGTCGGGGCATCACCCCGACCAAACCTTTTCCCGTTCCAGTTCCGATCACCACCACCCTTCTTGCTCACTTCAGTCACCACCACCTCCTGCTCATCATATAGCCTTCCTGCCAAATCGACCGCTGACCTAAACGTGCTCGGCCTGGCGGCGATCATATGCCTGCGAACATCCACCGGTAAGCCCTGAATGTACCTCTTGATCTTCCAAGACAGAGGCGTCACCTGATCAGGCACGAGCCGTGCCATTTCATTAAATTTGGTGGTGTAGTCTTGGTGTGTCATGGTTCCGCCCTCCAGCTGTAGGAACTCTCTCTATTTTATCCATCTCCCTATGAGGACAGAACTCCTCAATCACCATCTTCTTCAACTCCTCCCACCTCATCCTTTCTATCGCCCGGCTACCCTCGGCTTGGACAATATTGTCCCACTAGCATAGAGCTGAGTCCACAAACGAGTGGGTAGCAAACTTCACCTTTTGGTCCTCTCAGTACTCGCTGATATCAAGAACAGCCTCCATTTCCCTCACCCACCAGTGAGGGGCAGCAACAGTGCCGTTACCATCGAAGGTAGGGGCTTGCATCTCATAAACGCCCCATAGTTACAGCCTCGTGCTGCCTCAGGCATAGGCTCTTCTTTTCCTCTTCGTCATTAGAGGAACCGTTTCAGGCTCTAGTTGTTCCCGTCCTCCCGAGGACCTATTCCTCTCCTTTCTTTCCCCTTCTCTTACTTCCTTTATCACTTTGGTCACCACAGACGGTAGGATCGTCTGCATGACTTGATGAACTTCTTCCACCACAGCCTCTTTTACTAAGGCTCTAAGATGGCGTTCTCGTCGCCACCCTCCGGGTGAGGGTCTCTGGTTCTTCATGAACCACCGTCTCAACTCTGGTTCCCTCTCTTGGGTCGCGGTTCAGCACTGTGACCTCCACCCCTTGAAGCTTTCGAAGATCTACCGCCAGCCATTCACACGTACACTGAAAGATTCAAACACCAACACGGTCATTCAAGGGAACAACTCAGTTTATGTCAAGTATAGTAAGTCCCTAATTCAGTGGCCAGTTGTGATTAGCCACTTACTTTACTCTTCACACCTCGAGCATTACCTGTCCTAACTACATCAGTATTTAAATCTACAAACAACACATAACCACATACCATGCGCACATAAAACCGTTAACTTTACAAAAATACCTGATGACACACCAGCAACTCAGATTGGCATCCCATTCCTATTGCTCTCATTCTCAGTTTAAGTTAAGTTTATTTTGAAATTTTACCCATTTCACTTAAACTTTGGCTCTGATACCAACTTGTAAGGCCCCGTTCCCGAAACACTCACAGTTTGATCCTCATCGCACATAAAAATATAATTACATTTGCCTTAGGAAATATTGCAGCGGAAACATTCAAAAGGACATCTCATTCATTATAAAAACTTTTGCCAAATAATACAGCGTCAATCGTTACAAAAAATACATGTTGCATTACATCACAAAAGCATTAAATGAATGGATGCCATCCAAAGAGCTGAGTAGCCACCTCGCACCATCCTCAGCAATCATTACCTGCCAACTAGAAACGTATCAAAGTCAGTGTTGCTGAGTGAGTCCTAGTTTTATAAAATAAAACATACTTTTCTTTCAAGCGATCATAGATCATACGTACATATAAATAATAGTTATATTATCTTATTCATTTGTTCCATTCATCTTATATCTTTTCTTGCACATCGGATATCTTCCGTACCAATACCATATGCTACACCCCGAACTATTAGCTACTGGGCCGAAGTCAATAAATGAACAGCTGAGCGTATGCACAGTACTAGAGGTAAGCGGTAGAGGTTCTATATAAATGGTCGATCACAAAGAAGGACCCTGATATCCAATACTTGTATGATTTTCATTACTTTCCTCGTTCAATAATGCATGCATTCATCATGTTCCACTTTTCATTATCTTCCACTTTACGTTACATAATACTTGATTTCATTCATTCTCATAACACGTAAAGCCACAGAAAGATAAACATACATCATAATAAGGAACATTAACATGCATAGTCATCACGTCATATAGGACAACATCATACATACATAGCATGCATCATGCATAAACACGCAACATCATCATCATCATCCCTACATGCACTCTAAGGCCTCAATCGTCGCCCTACATGAACTTAGGGGAACCTTTACGTCAAAACTTACATCTGCACTTTCCCCCCGAAAGTCAGAAGTTAAACTACACTTCTCCTCGGTGCAACAGCCCTATTTGGGCATATGGACACTCTCCAGTCACATGGCCTCCATGCGACTAGCCCTTCATTCGGGTGACTGGACCTTCATTCGGGTGACTGAACCTTTATTTGGGTGACTGGACTTTCATTCGGGTGTCTGGACCTTCATTCTCCCCCCAGTCAGGTGACTGGCCTCCAGTCTCCCTCCATTCGGGTGACTGGCCTCCAGTCTCCCTCCATTCGGGTGACTGGCCTCCAGTCTCCCTCCATTCGGGTGACTGGCCTCCAGTCTCCCTCCATTCGGGTGACTGGCCTCCAGTCTCCCTCCATTCGGGTGACTGGCCTCCAGTCTCCCTCCATTCGGGTGACTGGCCTCCAGTCTCCCTCCATTCGGGCGAATGACCTTAGCTGATGCAGAATACAGTTCATCCCGTCTGCAGCGGAGGGTTTTCGGTCTCCAAACTCATCTAACCCATTTTGATCCCAAATCGACCATCCTAAGCCTTAGGGAAACATACCACGACCTTATTCGAGCATAACCACGCATGAAATCAAGCTACAAACGCATCATACACATACACAAATGCATAAAAACGGGTTTACACCCAAAAACTTGAAAAAGGGTTTTCAGACATGTTCCAGCCCCAAAATCATTCAATATCATGTAAAATAGGGGTCCTAGAACTCACCTTAACAATCCCGTCGGGTAGAGCTTTGATTTGACACGCTACACATTGATTTTGGCTGCTCGAACCAACCCGAACCAACACTTCTCTTTTTCTCCTTCTCTTCTCCTCTCCTCTCTTCTTGGCTGGAAATGGTAAGAATGGGGTGTCTCCCCCCTTGTTATACACCCATTCATCAAAGTTTCACTCGTTGGCGAGTTTGGTCCCTCGACTTTGGACTTTATTTCTTTTTCTTCTTTCGTCGGCTTTAAAGAAAATTTCCGGGTGTTACAACTATGGTGGCTGCAACATTGAAAAGAAATCAACATTAGGAGGATGTCAATTTCTTGGTGGAAGGATCATCTCATGGCAATGCAAGAAGCAATCATGTGTCTCTACATAAACTGTTGAAGCTGAATACATTGCTGCTGCTAGTTGCTGTGCTCAGCTGCTGTGGATTTAAATCAAATGTTGGACTATGGATTCAACTTTATGAGTACTCCTATACATATTGACAACAACAGTACTATCTCCATCACTGAAAATGTTGTGAAGCATTCCAAGACAAAGCACATAGATATCAAGTACCATTTCATTAGAGACATTCATGAAAAGAATCTAATTCAACTAATCAATGTTGATTCAAATGAACAATATGGTGACTTGTTCACCAAACCTTTCAATGAACAAAGATTTAAGTATCTTATAACAGCTATTGGTGTTAGGACCGTTAATGGTATGGAGTACTAACTGATTTATGTGTGTACCAACTCAAATAGTGTGGAATCCTATTTGATTGGTGATCCATTCAGTGAATCCAAGATTGAAACTTGTAACATTTCGTATTTTTGTTAACTAAAAGTTAACTTCATTTATTCTTATAAGGGTCATTAATGTCAATTATGGAACTCATGTTTTATTTATGCTTATTCTTTTTAGTTGTCATTAAAATTTAATTTATGAAAGTTAGAAATAAAGACATTAAACAACAACAACAATAATAATAATATTAATAATAATTAGTAGTAGTAGTAGTAATAATAAAATAATAATAATAACATTAATAATACTTTATTAAGTTACTTAAAAATGTTTAAAACTTAAATTAAGTGTGTTAAGGGGGCTTGTTTGTCATTTTCATAAACTTTAAAAGAAAGTTTGAACATAAAATAATAAACATACTAAAGTTGAGGGGCCTTTTGTGTAACTTTAAAAATCAAAACTCCACTTTCCCTCACTTTCTCCCCGTGTTTCCGGTGGCCACCTCCGGCCGTCCGGCCACCCCAAAACCCCCAATTTTTCAATCGATTTAATCCCTAAACCCTTTCCAATCCGTTCGTGTACTTATTTCAAACTTGCATGCATGTAATAGCTGTGATTAAAGCACCGGTTACAGCTTGAACCATCGCATAACCGACGATCTTAATCACATATCCGTTTAGGTATTAACACACAATAATAACCCAATTAATCACACCTACACGATCGTTTAACTATAACTAAACTTCTATACAACATAATTTCACCTAAACAAAATCAAACATCCCGAAAAAGTTCCATTTCCATCGCGATCTGCAACCGAGTCGAACCCCACCTTTTGCACACTTACAAACACAATTGATTGGGGGTTTTCGAAGAACACAACCCTCTGAAACTAGGCACAAGTTTAATTTGAGCTTCGTCATCATTTACATATCAAACGAATCAAGGGTTTGGCCGCGACCTGTTCTACAATCTAAGGTCGACCATTTCAACTTGAACACTTAAGTATCATACATCAATACATTCGTTTTTTTTCATGAGGATCAAAAGCCCTAACTTTTCAATCGATTACAATGTTCATATGGGGTTCAATTTGATCGAATATGTTTCTAGGGTTCATGTGAAATTTGGGGGTTTATTTGAGTTTGTATTTAATAATTAAAACATGAATCCTAATGCGGCTAAGAGCCTTGTTCTATTGGTTTCTTGCACACATATCATCTTAGAGGTCCTGGGTTCGAACCCGGCGACCTCCATCTTTTTTTAAGAAAAGGTTATTTTCTGGTTTTAAAAATATATAAAAATTTCTAAAAATTATAAAAATCACTTTATAAACTTTGTGTACTCTAAAACCATTAAATTATTTTCTGTAAGTTATTTATAAAAATACCCTTACATTTTATTTAATATTTTAAACTAATGATTTTTTTAATTAATTTAGATGGTAAGCACTAGTTTAATTTGATACAAATTATTAGTCCAAACATTGCCTTTAAAGTATTGTTTAAATTGTGTTTATTTTATTTAGTCATAAAACTTTATTAAACTTTATAAATATGACCAAATTATAATAAATGTTATTCTTATTTCACATCTTTATATACAATATAAATATATTGTTCCCAAGAAAACATAATTAATATCCATTTGTTAAATATAATTGACAAACCCCAAACGTCAAATTGAATTCTAGTTCACATTAATTTGTTAATCTTATCTTGTAAATATATTTATATATATATATATATATATAATATATATATATATATATATATATATATTTAGGTGCCTCGTGACGATTCATCTTGGAACGACATATATCATTCTTATTATTAATCTCCATAATATACTTGTTGCCATGTGAGTTTTCCTTGCCCCTTTTTACATTTTCACACTATTTTGGGGTGAAGCATGATAATTATACATCATACACTTATAAACTTTTGAGACTTGTAAAGCACTTGCAATTCATCTTTATATTTTGTCATGGTTATTTGTGTGTTGTAAGTAATTATATGAGATACATAGTTTGTTTACAATCATTAACTATTGCTAGCCTAGCGACATCTTAGATCTTTGGGCCTGACAAGCCTATTTGGTGCTAAGCCGAGGTATTGCCGGCTCCTGATGATGTATGCTTGTTCATCATAGGAACCAAATACATTTAGCCAATCTTATATACTTTTAATCAAGTCGAGGTTTGGTTGTAACGACATATGTTCTATAACCTTACTAACTTATAACCTATGACATGAATTGCTACTTGTAACCTTATCATATTATGTATGAAAACCTTGGAAACTCACCAACTATTTTTAATTGACCTTTTATTTTTATCATGTTGAGGTAACCCTCATGTTTAAAGTAAACTTTTGAAGTTTGCAATAATCTAGGACTTGGACCTAGTTAATGAATAAAAATATTACATTTTGTTATGTTATGTTTGAACTTATTTCATGTTTGAGACTTATGTTAGTAATTCTTTTTGAAACTTATAATTTGAATATTTACATTTAAATATAGCATTTGTGGCTGTGAACAATCTTAACCCTCACATCTCGACGATTCCGCCATCAAGGTTGGGGTGTGACAGATTGGTATCAGAGCCCATAACTATAGGGATTTAGGTTATTAGAAATGGTGACCTAGACTATAGTTTATGCATGAACCTATAGGATAATATTATTAGTTTTGTAAAAATATTTTGTATTGCATGCTACATAATGCTATGCCATACTTATGTGCAACTTGATGCCTTAGCATAGGTTTGCCTTGTAATAGTTTAAACTTTGTTACTTGTCTCCCTAAACATACATTTGACACTTTGACTCTCCCCGACAAATGAACTTCTTAATCTTATTCTCGAAGACACGTGGAATCGTATACTTATGTTTAAGACTTGGATCTTTAGACTTATGTCTAATCTAAGAAGTCTTATCAAGGTTTTGTTTTCATGAACCTAAGAAATTTGTGTGACACAAGACACCTGTATTCTGGACTTCCTGGCAAAAGGCCTTCGGGCTAAGGCAAGCATATCGCATGAATCCTACAGGACTAGTTATGCTTTCCTGGGGATTTCTGGGATGAGTGATAAACTATGGTCAACATACACAAATTTCTAAGGCGAATAGGTCAACTTACCTTGACGTGTCAACGTTTCCAAATGGTAATGCGTTACCAAATGGAACCATTCCATATGCCTTACAACTCTTTCCTTATCCTTGTTGAATTATAATCCTTTTTATTCTCTTTCTTGTGTCTAACTCATTTTGCATATTCCTGCGTGTCTCGTCATCATGGAAAGCGTGGAAGTTCCGATCGTAAGCCAGCCGCCATGATTGCTCGGCAAATAGTTGGTGTCATCCCGACCATGGTTGCTGAACTCAATAGCACCATAATGACCAACTCTAGCAACAATGGAAATGGTCAAGGAGAGAATAGCGCTAACCAAGGATGCAACAACCAACCTGCACTTTCAAGCACTTAGTTCTGGCAAGCCCACTAGTTTAGTGGCAAGGAAGGAGCCACTGGTCTTCTTAAGTGGTTCGAGAGTATGGAAAATACCTTAGTCAACTATGAGTGTCCCGAGTCACTCAAAGTTCGTTATGCCACTAGTATGCTCCAACAAAGGGCTCTTACTTGGTGGAATAGTGAGAAGAGAATCGTGGAGCTGATGCTATATTGGCCTCTCTTGGGATGAGTTCAAGAACATCACCATCGCGAAGTTCTGCCCGAAAGTGAATTACAAAAATTAGAGCAAGAATTCAGGAACTTGAAGCAAGTGGTGGTGACCATTTGGCGTACTCAACTAGCATCATGAGTTGAGTATATTGTTGCCTCACATGGTCGACACTGTCCCCCGCAACATCGAGAGTTCATTAAGGGTGTACCACCCCAAATTCAAGATGTTGTGGTGGGTAGCCGACCCAAAACCTTGGAAGAAGCCACTACTATCACCGCTCAACTTATCGAGAATCATATATGAGCGGGCACCATGTCTGTGAAGGGTGCAAAGAAGGTAGAGAAGACGGCTACCAAGGCTGTTAAGGAGTCCAAAGCTAAACCGTCTTACAACACAACAACACAAGCGCAAGTTCACACCAGCGTGTAACTATGCCGTGGCTGCACCCAACACCCCAAAGACAACTTATACCTGCGGCTACACCTGTGGCATAAGTGCCTGGGGCTAGGGCCTATGCTGGTCCTCAACCTATGTGCAACACTTGTAGGTATCATCATCCGGGGAATCAACCGTGCCGTATCTGCACCTTATGCGGTAAATATGGTCATTTGGTGGCAACTTGCCACCGTGCACCTAACAACGCCGCCATGGTCACAAATTGTGTTTGCTACAACTATGGCTAACCTGGTCATTTCCGCCCACAATGCCCTCGCCTTGTGGGTAATGTTCCACAAGCCCGAGGACGTGCTTTCAACATCAATGCTAACTAAGCACAAGCAAACAATGATTTGGTAAATGGTATGTTAACATACCTTTAACTTTTGTGATCCTATTCTTTTCATAAATTACCTGTATCGTTAAGTACCTTAAAAATTGAACAGGTATGTTTCTTATGAATAAAACTTATGCCTATGTCCTATTTGATTCTGGAGCCGATAAGAGTTTTGTTTCGTTAGAGTTTGAACCCATACTTGCTAAGCCACATACGAAATTAGAAAGACCTCTCACCGTTGATGTTGCCGATGGAGAACCGATCACCGTTGATGTCATTATCCGTGATTGCCTCTTAAGTCTTGACACACACGACTTCCTTATTGATCTTATTCCTATGAAACTTGGAAGCTTCGACGTCATCGTTGGTATGGATTGGTTAGCCAAACACCATGCCGAGATCATTTGTTTCGAGAAGTGCATCCGTATACCATTACCTTCTTGGGATACTTTGAAAGTGTTCGGTTAAAAATCTTCCAAAGGATCCGTATACCATTGCCTTCTTGGGATACTTTGAAAGTGTTCGGTCAAAAATCTTCCAAAGGGCTTAAACTCATGTCTTGCACTCAAGCTCGAAAGTGCTTAAGCAAGAAGTATTTGGCCTTCTTGGCTTACGTGGTCAACATGAAAGTCAAAAGAAAAGAACTTGTTGGAGCATATATAGTCATATATAGTGTTTCCGTCGCTTGTCGAATAGTCTAGGCTTAATGTTATACCACCTGATATGTTGTCGAATAGTCTAGCTTAATGTATATAGTCATATACATGCCAAGAGTCTTGATTCTTTTGTTGTAACGAGCTTGTAATCGTTAGGTTTTTATCAATGAAACCATTCAATTATAAAAACCTAACGATTACAAGCTCGTTACAACATAAGAATCAAGACTCTTGGCAAGGGTAGATCGAGCATGATCTCCCCTCTCATCCGGCAGCCCTAGGCTCCCGGGCACACTATCTCTAAACCCTTTTGGAATCCTTAACTCTCTACATGTTGAAAGTGGTATATATAGGCCTCGGCCCATATTAGATGCGATTGGGCCCATTCATGCGACTGGACCATGTGTATGGTTCAATCGTACGACTGGACCATACCTATGGTTCAGTCTTACGAATGTCCCAATCACATCTCTCAGTCGCATGACTGGCCCATTAGCATGGCTCAGTCATACGACTATGTCTCATTCGCATATGCTCCTGCGAATGACCCAGTTTCATGTGTTTACAACATATCAGGTGTATAACATTAAGCCTAGACTATTCGACAAGCGACGGTCACACTATATATGACTATATATGCTCCAACAAATTCCCCCTTGGATGTTGCTTACGAATAGTAGATAACAGCTCTTACAATCTTCAGTCAATCTTTGCTCTGGTTGCCAATAGAATCAAACGAAAACCATATTAGCCAACGTTGCCAATCCGTCAGGTTACACACATCCCTGAATATGAATTTAGGCACAACAGCTTTCGTTTACTTTGTAGAACACCATCATAGCAGCAAGATTCCCCATATGACTGATTTTTCCAAATAATGACATGAACAGTTTTCCATTGCTTCAAACTTCACACAGGCTAACTTGATTAACATTAACACCTGCAGAAATTCCCCCTCACGTTCAGCATATCCCAATATACAAACGTTGTGCTCTCTTGGTCCTCCTTTCACTGGTTGATGTGGCACCTGCAGCAGGTGAGTCATCATCATCATCACTAATATCATCCTCATCATCACTAATATCATCCTCATCATCACTATCATAATCACTATCATCCCCATCCCCTTCCTTGATCTTAAGAGGCTCTTCCTTGGATCCTTTTAGGTGTAGCATGATGGTCTTGTTAGTAGTCTCCACCTCCTCAATTTTTTTTGCTGATTGGACATTCTGCTCTCGGAGTTGGGACATTTCTTCATGTTAAGCCTCCATCTGTTGTGCCTGCTGAGATATCTACGAAGCTTGGGCAGCAGTAAGATCTACTAGCTGTCGCAGCTGAACAGTCTTCTCTTCTTCTGCCGCCAACAGCCTCAGCACCATACGGTTAAGTGCCGAGAGCTCTTCCTCTACCCCACTGGGAGGCAGAGGTGATCCTGATGTGTAGGAAGGATATGATGGTGGGACAGCATGGTGACTAGTGGTGGTGGTGGTGGCAGTGGTGTATGTTGGGGTTGGTATGCTAGGTGGAGATGTGGCTGTAGTGGTGGAGGGTGGAGGTGTGGTAGTGATAGTGGGTGGTATGGTAGAGGTAGTGGGTGGTATGGTAGAGGTAGTGGGTGGTATGGTAGTGGAGGTAGTTGTGGTAGTGGATGGAGTAGTAGATGTGGTGGTAGGAGGTGGAATGGTAGATGTAGTAGTAGATGTGGTGGTAGGAGGTGGAATGGTAGATGTAGTAGTGGGCGCTGTGGTGGTGATGAAGGTGAACCGTCTCTTCTTCTTCTTCATGCCATGGGGCTGAGCCATCCTCTTCTTCCTTGATCCTGTCGAGGTGGATGCTCCCCCTAGAACATGGCTTGGCGGATCGGGAGCATAAGTAGGGTCAGCAGCAGTCTCTCCTGATCCACCTGGGCGTTTCCAACCTCCCGGAGCCCTCATTCTGTGGGAACGACTTTACATCCCACAGTCGGAGTCAGAGGCTCCTCATCCGACTCCTCCTCTTCCTCACCAGGTATGAAACCCTGGTGGAATCCAGCAGTCTCTGCTATATATCCAGTGGGGGCAGATGCTGCAGATACAATATCAACAGTGGGGCCCGTTGGTTGAGTGGGCCCTTCATCTCCAGCATCCCCGCTATCATCATCGTCGGAGTCATCATCTGGTAGCTGCAGCTGCTCTACCTCAGAGTCACTGTCAACGTGACGCCATTTACGCCTAGCCGGTGCCACGTAATCCTCTCGGGCCAGATGCCCGAATAATCTCCTCACAGGGGGTTTAACCTGCTTTCCCCTGTAGAACTTCATCCTACCCAAGGTGGTATCGTCCATCACCTCGAGTACAACACATCCTCCTTCTCCTTAGGCAAGGAAGGGAGCTTCTGGTCGGTGATCATCTGCATAAAACGATGGTACATACAGAAGCCCTCCTTCCCTTTCCCCTCAATGTTTTCCACCAAGTAAGTGAAGACCATCCTGGAGAAGCTGAACGGGTGGTTCAGCACCAGTGCAGCATATGCATTCTGGATCTGATCGGAGAGCCATCAAAACCTCCCTTTCGAGACGCTATATGCTTGAGCAGAACATGCACGAGGTACTTGAACTGGGGGCACATGTTGCTCTTTTTGAGCACCCCTGCATTGATGTCCCCAGCATACTTGGCGCGCAGGAAACATCCTCGGACAGTAAGGGGGTGTAGTCTAGTGGGGCAGTCAGCATCGTCCCCAAACTGCAACACCGTCCTGAGATCATCCTCAGAGATCTCAATGACCTCTCCAAAAATAGTACTCCTGATACGATGAGGCTCTGAAGATCTATCAACTACAGCGCCTTCCCAGAAGGCCTGCTGAATAGAACGGTATGGTGTACACGGAGTGGAGATGGCGTGAAAATCCTCGATCTTCGGAGAAATTTGATGATGCCAGAAAAATCAGGAGCGTGTCTGGATGCCAGATCCAGATGAGCACAAATGTTGTGCTTAGTGCTCGGATGTTTACCGATCCAAGCTGACTTAACCGAACTTAAGGATGTCCCTATCGTATAAGATTTTCCTAAAGTTTTTCCAAATGACCTTAGTGGTTTAGCTCTCGTGCGTGAAGTTGAGTTTAAATTGACTTGATACTGGGAGTAAACCCCGTGGCTAAGTCCCATATTGGCTTGCACCATCGGAAATGCAAGAACTCTCTAGTCAACTTCAAGAACTATCCGAGAAGGGCTTCATTCGTCCTAGTTCTTCGCCTTGGGGTGCACCTGTTCTTTTCGTGAAAAAGAAAGATAGATCATTTCGTATGTGCATCGCCTATCGTGATCTTACAAGCATACAATCAAGAATCATTATCCTTTTCCTTGTATCGTTGACTTGTTTGGCCAACTTCAAGGAGCTGCTATTTTCTCGAAGATCGATTTACGTTCTGGCTATCATCAATTGCGAGTGCATGATGATGATATCCCAAAGACTGCATTCCGTACTCGATATGGGCACTATGATTTCATGGTTATGCCTTTTGGTCTAACAAATGCTCCTGCGGTCTTCATGGATCTCATGAACAGAGTATGCAAGCCTTATCTAGACAAGTTTCTTATCGTCTTCATTGATGGCATACTCATCTATTCCAAGTCCAACACTGATCATGAACTGCATTGGAGATTGGTTCTGGAATTGTTGAAGAAAGAGCAATTGTACGCGAAATTCTTGAAGTATGACTTCTGGCTCATGGAAGTTCAATTTCTAGGACACGTGGTGAATAGCCAAGGAATTCACGTTGATCCTACAAAGGTGGAAGTGGTGAAGAATTGGTGTGTTCCTACAACTCCTACCGAAGTTCATTCTTTTCTTGGTCTTGCTAGATATTATCGGCAATTCATTGCCAACTTTTCGAGGATCGCGAAGCCGCTCACTTCTCTGACACAAAAGAATAAACCGTTCGAGTGGGGGTCCTAGCAAGAAGAAGCTTTTGAAGCATTAAAACACAAGTTGTGCAATGCTCCTATCTTGACCCTACCCGATGGAAATGACGCTTTCACCGTGTATTATGATGCATCGAAACAAGGCCTTGGTTGTGTTCTTATGCAACGAGGAAAGGTCATAGTATGCATCAAGACAATTGAAGGTCCATGAGGTGAATTACATAACACATGACCTCGAGCTTGGAGTTGTCGTGTTTGCCTTGAAGTTTTGGAGACATTACTTGTATACTCAATGCATTGTCTACACCGATCACAAAAGCCTTCAACACGTCTTTAATCAAAAAGATCTCAATACGAGACAACGTCGTTGGGTGGAGTTGATTAGTAACTACAATTGTGACATTCGATACCATCCTGGTAAGGAAAATGTTGTAGTTGATGCTCTAAGTCAAAAGAGTCATAACAAGACAATCTCGTTCCAAGAAATTCGCGATTGATGACAATTGTTTGACACGTTGGGTTAGTTTGATACTGAGATTTGACTAGATGTCAACGAGATTACTGTGTTGTTACAAAACCTGAGAATAGATAGTGACATCGAGTCTAGTATCTTGGAGGCTCAACAAATGGTGCAACAAGAAGGAAGATGAAGGATGAACTGGAGCATAATCTTCTAACCTAATTGGAAACGAAACCCAATGGGTTGATGTACTTCGCAAATCGAATTTGGGTTCCAAATCGCGATAATCTTCGTACCTTTATCATGAACGAAGCTCATCGAACTCGTTATTCTATTCATCCTGGCTCCGATAAAATGTACATGGACCTGCATGGTCAATATTGGTGGCCTGGAATGAAGAAAGATATAGCGACTTATGTAGCTAAGTTCCTCACGTGTACGAAGGTTAAAGTCGAACATCAACGTCTAAGTGGATTACTTGAGCAACCCGAGATTCCTATGTGGAAGTGGGAACACATATCCATGGACTTCATAACCAAGCTACCCCGAACCTCTCGAGGACATGATAGCATATGGGTGACCGTTGACCGACTGACCAAATCGGCACATTTTATAATCATATGTGACACTTACAATACATCAAGGTTGGCGCGTATATACGTTGATGAGATTGTAAGTCGTCATGGGGTACCTTTGCATATCATATCCGACCGAGATGCTCATTTCACTTCACACTTTTGGTCTTCTATGCAAGAAATCTTGGGTACACAACTAGATCTAAGCACGGCTTACCATCCTTAAACTGATGGTCGAACCGAGCAAACGATCCAAACCTTGGAGGATTTGCTACGCCTTTGTGTTCTTGACTTTGGTGGTGATTGGGATCCGCATCTACCGCTCATGGAATTTCGTATAACAATAGTTACCACTCGAGTATCAAGATGGCACCATTCGAAGCACTTTATGGTCGTAAATGTTGTTCACCGATATGTTGGACGACATTGGTGAAAACTTCATCACTGGTCCTGAACTTATACAAGAGATGACCGATAAAGTTTCTATCATCCGTAAGAACCTTGAAGTGGCGAGAAGTCGACAAAAGAGCTATCCTGATAAGTGACGTAAGCCATTGGAATTCCATGTTGGGGAGATGGTTCTTCTAAGGTTTCATCATGGAAAGGTGTGCTTCGCTTTGGAAAGAAGGGTAAACTGGCTCCAAGATTTGTAGGACCTTTCAAAATCCTAAAAAGAATTGGAAAAGTGGCTTATAAACTGGAACTACCTTCAGACCTTAGTGGACTTCATCCTGTGTTCCACGTCTCAAATTTGAGAAAGTGTTTAGCTGACGAAAGTCTGCATGTCCCGTGGAAGACATCCAGATTGACGAGTCATTGCATTTCGTTGAGAAACCTGTTGAGAGACCGCTTTATGAAAAAGCAAGAACCACAACAACCCCAATTGTCAAGGTTCGTTGGGAGAATAAGCGAGGCGTTGAATTCACTTGAGAGTGAAGAGCATATGAAGAAGAAGTCCCGTTCTTATTTGTATAGTTTCATTTTTCTTAATTTCGGGACGAAATTCTTTTAATTTGGGGAGACTGTAACATTTCGTATTTTTGTTAACTAAAAGTTAACATCGTTTATTCTTATAAGGCCCATTATTGTCAATTACGGAACTCATAAGTTATTTATGCTTATTCTTTTTAGTTGTCATTAAAATTTAATTTATGAAAGTTAGAATAAAGACATTAAACAATAGCAATAATAATAATAATATTAATAATAATAATAGTAATAATAATAATAATAATAACATTAATAATACTTTATTAAGTTACTTAAAAATGTTTAAAACTTAAATTAAGTGTGTTAAGGGGGCTTGTTTGTCATTTTTATAAACTTTAAAAGAAATTTGAACATAAAATAATAATATTCTAAAGTTGAGGGGATGTTTGTGTAACTTTAAAAATCAAAACCCCACTTTGCCCCTCTCTCCCCGTGTTTCCGGCGGCCACCTCCGGCCAGATTTCCGGCCGTCCGGCCACCGCAAAACCCCAATTTTTCAATGGATTTAATCCCTAAACCGTTCCAATCCATTCGTGTACTTATTCGAACTTGCATGCATGTAATAGTTGTGATTAAAGCACCGGTCACAACTTGAACCATCACATAACCGACGATCTAAATCACATAGCCGTTCAAGTATTAACACACAATAATAATCCAATTAATCACACCTACTGATCATTTAACTGTAACTAAACTTCTATACAATATAATTTCACCTGAAACATAATCAACATCCCGAAGAAGTTCCATTTCCATCGCGATCTGCAACCGAGTGGAACCCTACCTTTTGCACACTTAGAAATGCAATTGATTGGGAGCTTTCGAAGAACACAACCCTCTGAAACTACACACAAGTTTAATTTGAATTTCATCATCATTAACATATCAAACGATCCAGGGTTGGGCCACGACCTGTTCTACAATCTAAGGTCGACCATTTCAACTTGAACACGTAAGTATCATACATCACTACATTCGTTTTTTTCATGAGGATCAAAAGCCCTAACTTTTCGATCGATTACAATGTTCATATGGGGTTCAATTTGATCGAATATGTTTCTAGGGTTCATATGAAATTTGGGGGTTTGTTTCAGCTTGTATTTAATAATTAAAACATGAATCCTAACGCGGCTGAGAGCCTTGGTCTACCGGTTCCTTGCACACATATCATGTTAGAGGTCCCGGGTTCGAACCCGGCGACCTCCATCTTTTTTTAAAAAAAGGTTATTTTTTGTTTTTAAAAATATATAAAAATTTCTAAAAATTATAAAAATCACTTTATAAACTTTGTGTACTCTAAAGCGATTAAATTATTTTCTGTAAGTTATTTATAAAAATACCCTCACATTTTATTTAATATTGTAAACTAATGATTTTTTAATAAATTTAGATGGTAACCACTAGTTTAATTGATACAAATTATAGTTCAAACATTCCCTTTAAATTATTGTTTAAATCGTGTTTATTTTATTTATTACAAAACTTTATTTAAACTTTATAAATATTACAAAATTATTATAAATGTTATTCTTATTTCATATCTTTATATAAAATATAAATATATTGTTACCAAAAAACATAATTAATATCCATTTGCTAAATATAATTGACAAGCCCAAACATCAAATTGAATTCTAGTTCATGTTAATTTGTTAATCTTATCTTGTAAATAAATATATATATATATTTAGGTGCTTCATGACGATTCATCTTGGAACGACCTATATCATTCTTATTATTAATCTCCATAATATACTTGTTGCCATGTGAGTTTTCCTTGCCCCTTTTTACATTTTTCACACTATTTTGGGGTGAAACATGATACTTATACATTGTACTGTTATAAACGTTTTAGACTTGTAAAGCACTTGCAATTCATCTTTATATTTTGTCATGGTTATTTGTGTGTTGTAAATGATTATATGAGATACATAGTTTGTTTACTATCATTACTATTGCTAGCCTAGCGACTTCTTAGATCTTTGGGCCTGACAAGCCTATTTGGTGCTAAAGCCGAGGTATTGTCGGCTCCTGATGACGTATACTTGTTCATCATGGGAAGCAAATACACTTAGCCAATCTTATATACTTTTATCAAGTCGAGGTTTGGTTGTAACGATATGTGTTCTATAACCTTACTAATTTATAACCTATGACATGAATTGCTACTTGTAACCTTATCATATTATGTATGAAAATCTTGGAAACTCACCAACTATTTCTAGTTAACCTTTTATTTTTATCATGTTTCAGGTAACCCTCAAGTTTAAAGTGAACTTTTGAAGCTTGCAATAATCTAGGACTTGGACCTAGTTAATGAAATAAAAAGATTACATTTTGTTATGTTATGTTTGAACGTATTTCATGTTTGAGACTTATGTTTGTAGTTCCATTTGAAACTTATAATTTGAATATTTACATTTAAATATAGTATTATGTGGTTGTGAACAATCTTAACCCTCACATCTCGACGATTCTGCCATCAAGGTTGGGGTGTGACAAAACTAAATGTTAAGGACAATAGTAGGACGATTTACAGCTAGGGTATGATTATGACTCGAAATATTGAAAGTGTTGCATTTTTCCATGAATTAAGTGGTATTTATAGGTTAGGGTTAGTCAATCATACGACTGGACCATTAGCATGATCAGTCGTGCGACTAAAGCATGCGACTGAGTCAATCACACGACTAAAGGTTCAGTCATGCGACTGAGTCATCTGTATGTCTCAGTCGTGAGACTGATCCAGTCTCCTGGTTCAGTCGTGCGACTGGTCCATTAGCATGAAGTATTCATGCGTATGGTCCATTAGCATGGTCCATTCACATGAAGACTTCATACGACTACGTTTGAACATGTTTCTCAATCATAACTTAAGAAAGATCTATTCAAACAACCACGAACCTATATAGATAGTTCAATATGTGTTAATAAATAATAAACATTAAAACATACACTGAAACATTAAACATTAAGATCAATAACGACATATTCTGTTTCATTCAACTCATTCATTTCATTACATTTTGGACATGACAAACATATTACATTAAGATCGTAAACTAGGTACATATGAATCAACAAACTCACCTTTGGACCTAGTTCCCATCATTGTCTGGCATCCTTCATTAGCTCGTCAAACTTCTTATGCCTCTCCTCGACTGTGACTCTAGAATGTATCTCGAATGCAAAACAGAGTCGTATCACATTTTGGAACTGGAGGGCCTGTACAATATCCTGCGGATCATAGAATAATGGCCACCTGTATAAAGTATAAACATCACTTGCTGACAAGTTGGTTAGCCACATGGGGTCAAATACCCGAATAGTCTCCATTGTGCTCTCTTTCTACAACACTATGACCGCTTCCCTTGTTCTCCAGTCATAATACCACCACTTGAAGTGGTGAGTGAAGTCCTGTGGCATTTCCCTCATGGGGATCTTTGACATAGTGCGCGGAGGACTCCACTTCAGCACCACTTTGGGTTTCCCAGTCCTTGGGTCCACCTCCGACCTTCGAATATACCTTGTAGGTTGTTGAGGCTTGAAGTTAACCAATCGAGTGTGGTATTCTTTCTTCAAACGGCTTCAAACCATCCTGACATCTTCCTGGGGTTAGCATACAGTTGGTTCAGGTGTGCCAACTGGTTAAGCTCAAAACCAGGAGAGTCTTCAGATCATGTGGAAATCTGAAGTACTTGATTCCTTTCTCCCTCTTCATGGCATATACATCAAGATCCTCAAAGTAAGCCCATGCTATAGTCTAGCCAGACACCTTTAGATGCTTCTTTACTTTGTAGAGCTTGGCGTAGGCACTCGGTTTTGGCGCTGTGCGTTGGGCACGGATCTCTACAAAGAAAGCCACCCATTCAGCCTTTTTGATCTCAAGCTCGGCGTCTGAGGCTTGCACTTGGCTTTCTGATTTCTCAGTCTCCCTCTCCATCGTATCTAGTTTAGCATACATATCACTATCGAGTGTATCTCCAAAATCAGGGACCATATTTCCCTCTCGATCAGTATATTCCAGATAGTGCTGTGCTGTGATGTCTTCCATCTCTATATCATCAACATCGTTAAGCTCATCATCACTAGCAACATCGATGGTAGGAGCATCTTTAACCAGTTCATCCGGATTTAACTAGAACATCGCTGCCAGTTGCTCATCAGTGAGGTCGTGAATGATTTCTCCTTCTTTGGGAGTATAGCTCACAGACCTACTGACAATCCATTGCAGATCAAGTATCATAGTGAATTAAGACTTGATCTGCTGCAGGTGAGAAATATCATATTCATCCTGCTGAGTTGGTTGATCTGCTTAATTTAAAACATGTAACACATCATTCATTAGTAAATAATCAAGACAGTTAAATAATCAAATATATACACAACCATTCATTACACAAGTTTTAATACATGCTTCAATTACATAAATGATCAAAATACATAAATATCTAATCATTACTCTGATCTTGAATCATGTGCTCTTCAGCTAGCGAGGCCGAGGACGAAGCACCTTGATCCTGTGCTTTCTTGGATCGTCGCTCACTTGCTTGAGTAGCAGTAGATGCAGCAGCATCATCACCCTCCTTATCATCTCTGCTCTCATCCCCTCCCATATCCTCATCTCCACCATCATCATCAGTATCATCCTCATCATCGTCATCATAATCCTCGTCATCCCCTTCTCTAATATTTAGTGGCTCATCTTTGGATCCCTTGAGCTTAAACATGAGCTTCTTGTTCTTGGCCTCCAAATCCTGTATCCTCTATATATAGAGGATGTTTGCATCTCTTGTAGTTCTGTGATCTCATGACTCTGAGACTCAACCCTCTGTACAGATAAGGCATGCATCTCATGCAACACCTCTATCTCTTGGCTCTGAGCCTCAATCCTCTGGGCTTGGGAGACATTGACCTCCATCAGCTATTAAGTTGAGTGGCTCTCTGTTCATCCATCGCCAGCAGCTTCAGTGCTAACCGGTTTAGGTTAGCCAGCTGCTCTTCCAACCTAACAGATGGGTAAGAGGATGCAAAAGCAGGTGGGACCTGTGATGAGGTCCTGACTCCGTGAGTGGTAGTGGTGGTAGTGGATGTAGAGAAGATGGGTGGTGGGATATGTGTGGATGGTGAGTGAGCGGCTGTAGTAGTGACAGGTGGAGGTGTGGTAGTCATGATAGGTGGAGTGGTAGTAGTGGTGGTAGGTGGAATGGTGGTAGTGGTGGTGGGTGGAGTGGTGGTAATGGTGGTAGTGGAGTGATGGTAGTGGTGGCTATGGTGGTGGTAGTGATGAACGTCATCCTCTATCTCTTGGCTCTGAGCCTCAATCCTCTGGGCTTGGGAGACATTGACCTCCATCAGCTTATTAAGTTGAGTGGCTCTCTGTTCATCCATCGCCAGCAGCTTCAGTGCTAACCGGTTTAGGTTAGCCAGCTGCTCTTCCAACCTAACAGATGGGTAAGAGGATCCAAAAGCAGGTGGGACCTGTGATGAGGTCCTGACTCCGTGAGTGGTAGTGGTGGTAGTGGATGTAGAGAAGATGGGTGGTGGGATATGTGTGGATGGTGAGTGAGCGGCTGTAGTAGTGACAGGTGGAGGTGTGGTAGTCATGATAGGTGGAGTGGTAGTAGTGGTGGTAGGTGGAATGGTGGTAGTGGTGGTGGGTGGAGTGGTGGTAATGGTGGTAGGTGGAGTGATGGTAGTGGTGGCTATGGTGGTGGTAGTGATGAACGTCATCCTCCTCCTCTTTGTCTTCGTCCCATGGGGCTGAGCCATCCTTTTTCTCCTCATGCCCTTTGAGGAGTATGCTCCCCCTAAATGGCTAGGCGATTCACCTTATGAACCAGATGATATTGAGTCTTGTGATGGTGTGTTTAAGACATCATACATCATTTTGGTTGCTAACTCAGCATTCGAAGTGGAGAGAGGGATGTTGAAGGACTTGAAGAATCCATCATAGTCGAAGAAGAATGTGGGTCCTTCTCCAGCAGGGGGGTGGTGTATCTCTGAACGTCCACGTTACACCACACTTCTACTTGACCCGTTGAGTTGTTGTAAACTCTCTTATTTGGTATGTTGTATCCTAGAACTTGCCTTCCTTAGTTTTCTTCAATAGAGTTCAAGGTGCGCCAAACAGTTCGAGATACTATAGATTTGGTTTACGTCGTTGAAGTAACTTGTAACACGTCTTGCCATGACGTTTTACCACTTGAACTCGATTTAACGTATAACACGCAGTGTCAACTGCCTCATTCCAGAATTGGATAGGTAGTTTCGAGTCTGCTAGCATTGTCCATGAGGTCTCTATCAAGCTGTGATTCTTTCTCTCAGCAACGCCGTTCATCTGAGTAGTGTAGGCGGAAGTGATTGGTGCACAATTCCCTTTTCTTTGAAGAATGCCTCCATTTATTGATTCTTGAACTTGGTACTGTTGTCTAAATGTACTTGCTTACCTTCAGCTTGTAGAGTGATTCAAGTGTAGTTACTAACTCTTTGAATGACTCAATTGTTTCTGATTTGTATTTCAGAAACATCACCCAAGAGAATCTTGAGTAGTCATCCGTAACTACATAGCAGTACAAGTCGCCTGCGATGCTTCTTTTACTGACTGGACCAAGCAAATCCATGTGAAGAAGTTCAGGAGGTAGTTCGATGGAATGAACTTTCTTTTCCTTATAAGACTTCTTCGTTTGTTTGCCTTACTTGCACGCAACACAAAAATCCGGAAGTTGGAAATTTTTTACGTTTACTCCTCGCACTAGATCATTCTGGATCAAGTGATTCATCTTCCGTGGATTGATGTGTCCCATTCTCCTATGCCAGGAGATGGAATCCTTCTCAGTAGCCTTTAACAAGAAGCGCTGAACTTGATGATCCGTTGTGGAGGCCTTTGATAGGTCCAAGACATAAAGATCATTATATCTTGAAGCTAACATTAAGATTTGATCCTCTGGGATCACATAGTCCTTTTTCAGGACATAGCACTTCTTGTTGTCAAACACTACTTTAAAACCTTTATCACAGATTTAGGAGACAAAATGCAAATTATTTTGAAGTTGTTCTGTAGATACATGTGTACCTAGTTTATGAGCTTAATGTAATATGTCTTTCATGTCTTACGTATATGTAATAGTTTGGATACTTAATGAAATACTATTTTTGGTTGTGCTTATAATGTTTATTATTTCATTGATTAGTAGGTTAACGCTTATTGATTTATTTATATAGGTTTGTGGTTGTTTCCATAGATCTTAGTAAATAATAATTGAGAAATATGTTTAAACTTAATCGTGTGAAGCTCTCATGCGAATGGCCCATGCTAATGGACCATACGCATGAACAACT
Source organism: Flaveria trinervia (assembly GCA_025506515.1). NCBI lineage: Eukaryota > Viridiplantae > Streptophyta > Magnoliopsida > Asterales > Asteraceae > Flaveria > Flaveria trinervia. The sequence goes on from CM046448.1 coordinate 74,666,327, forward strand.
TCATGCTAATGGACCAATCGCATGACTGAACTAGGAGACTGGATCAGTCGCATGATTGTGACATGAGATTGACTCAGTCGCACGACTGAACACTCAGTCGTGCGAATGCACCAACCGCCTGACTCAATCGCACGACTGAACCATGCAAATGGTCCAGTCGCATGATTGAGAAACCCTAACCTATAAATACCACTAAATTCGTGGTAAAACGGGACACTTTTGAACAATTCGATACCTACACGTACCCTAGCCATCCAGAGATCTCTAGTAACCTATTCCAAGTTCATAGATCGCACTAGATCGATTCCAAATCGTTCTTAACGTTTAGATTCAATCTTCAATTGATTCTACATGCGTTCTCACTGATTAGATCGTCAATCAAATAGGATTTCGCACTATTTGATTCGGTACACACGTAAATCTATTAGTATTCGTCCAAATACATGATCCTAACAAGTGGTATCAGAGCTTTGGCTCTAGATTTAGGTGTGATTCAATCATTTTTTATATGAAATTGTGTTTTTCCATTCAAGAACAAAATTTTTGTGTCAAATCGGGTTTTAGACGTCTCCTGATCGTAAAGTTTAGTTTTTCCGGCATACGGCAATTAGGGTTAGCAAGAAATTCGTGTTTTTGCGTCCAAAACACCTTAAACCTATGAATTTTTGAAATCCAGCAGCTTTAGTCGCACGATTGACTCAATCGCATGACTGAATCCATACGCATCCGCCATACACATGATTGGACTCATTCGTACCTCCATTCGTACGACTGAGCAGTATATTCACATTGTTCATCCGCAATTGTTCATTCGCCCCGACTGAGACATCCGCATTAGTTCAGTCGCACGATTGAACCATCCGCATTGTTCAATCACATGAATATCCCAATCGCACACCTTCATTCACACAAGTGAAATAGTTTGTTTAAAAGTTTAATGTTGACAGAATGGAGGTCGAATACTCGGCGTTCACAGCAGGGAGAGACTCACGTATTCAGAATTTACTGCTACTGGAGAATGAAGTGGGGAATCACAACAAACCCCCTAGCTAATCACGTTAGACGAATACCCACAATGGAAGAAACATTTCAAGATCTACTTAAATGGAGTAGATCCCAATCTATGGGAATCAATAGAGACAGGGTACAGCATGCGAGTAGGAGCTGATGGAGTCAAAATTACACTATGTGGCATGACTGATGGACAAAAGGTCAAATACAATGCAAAAAAGAAAGTCTATGCTCTACTTACTCAGTCAATCCCCAAGGATATTTTCCACCAATTATTTGAGTACACGCAAGCAAAGAAGTTATAGGATACATTAGAGAAGAGAGATGACGGGAATGCATCATTAAAGGCTATAAAGGCTAAAGCTTTAAAGAAAGAGTTTTACAACTTCTCCTCGATGGGTAAAGAAAGCCTGGATGATGTTATCAATAGGTTCTACCACTTGATGAGTGAGATGCACACTCATGGAGTAACGACGTCTATGGAAGACAAAGTGTCTAACTTTGCAGATGGGCTGCCAGAGAAATGGGTTTCTTTTGTCTCCAATTTCAGACATAATGATATGCTAACGAAGTTTGATATAAATGATTTCATTCTGAAGCTGAGAGAGAAGAGATGAGGATGAAATATAGAGCCCAAAAGTCTTCCTATGATCAGAATCCCGCGCTGTACAACGCGACTCCTCAAGCCAAGACATCTGGAGCACCACTTCAGACAGCTTTTGTGTCAAGTTCAGCTGGTCCTTCTCAAGCCTCTACTTCAGCGACAGAAACTTCAGAGTCTTCTAGTACCCAATACATCGTACCTGAAGCCAATGCAGCAAAACTGAAGATCGAGAATTTTGGTATGTGACAGTTGATGTAGCTAAAGAGCACATGGATCTCTTAGCTGTAGTAGTCCACTCCTATGATGGACTAATTGCTGGTAAAATTAGGAACTACCATCAGGCCGATGAGGATTACGAGCAGGTGGACGAGACAGAGCTGGAATGGATGGATATAATGTGGGTCTTAGCAAGTGTTATCTGGAGAGCTAAGAATTTTGTCAAGAAGACTGGATAGAATTTGGTTGCAACTAAAGACACTACCTTTGGCATCGACAAGACAAAGGTGACCTGTTTCAACTGTGGCAAGAAGGGGCACTTCAAACGTGAGTGCGTGAAGCCCAAGAAGACTGGAAACGGAAATCCATTCTCTTCCTTTAATCGTCAGGATAAACCCACTAGCAGTCCTACTTCGTCAAGCAAGGATCCTAAAGCTTTGAGTGCTCATGATGACGAAGGACAGGACTGGAGCTATCGGTTTGTCTTACCGGGAGAATCCAACATCGCGAATGTTGAGGATATAGATGACGATTCGGCTAGTGAAAGAGATATTGAAGTGGAACTCGCGATGTCAAACACCGAAGAGACTGTAACAATGGTCAACTACATTCCTGTAGAAGGAAAGACTACAACAATGTCAGAATCACCAGAACCAGCAACACCGGATTCTGCTCTAATGGCTGATTCATTAGAACCCTCTCAGGTAACTACTACTGACCAACTGTTCAATAATCATGCTTGCTCTGATTGCAATAAATTTAGAGAAAGCATAGATACGAAATTTACTAGGTTATTAGATCATAATGATAGCTTAGTAAAGGACTTGCAACTGTGCTCTGCAGCTAACAGAAATCTTAAACAAAATGAGCATAGTTATAAAGAAAAGATAGAACTATTGAACAAACAACTTCAGGAAACCAAAGTTGTAGCCTTTAACAAATCAAATGACATTAAGTTCTATGTTAACTCCCTAGAAGACACTAAGAAACAAAAGGCAATTTTAGAAGTCAAAGTTAATTCATTAAAGCAAAAACTACATAGTTGGACAAGTTCATCTCATATTGTCCAACACTTAGTGAGAGAACATAATAATGGGGAGGGATTGGGTTATAAAGTGGTTCCACCACTACATGAGACCTTGATGAATACTAAAAGAAAACGAATCAACAATAATCCAATTAAGGATCATGTGGTGTCCACTCCTCTTTTTAATGACCCAGATTCCACATGTAAATCAAATGAATCTGGCACTAAACAAAAGGAGGCCACTTTATAGGCAAAAGGTAAAATGCCTTGTGTTAATTTGGAAAAAGAACTTGAAAAGGTTAATATAAAGTCAGGTTCAACCACAGTCAAATCTGAAGGGAAAAGACCATTAATGTTAACCAAACTCGTGCATCATGTCAAAGTCCAGATAAAAAGAAGGGAAAAGATGTTTAAAATGTTAAAACAATTAACTTTGTTAAACAAGATAAAACATCTAAACAAGAAGAGTGTCAATCTAAACAGAGTAAGATCACCCGTGTGTCACACACTTCTCCACAAAAACAGTTAAATCATAAAGTCAAAAGCAGATCATGCTACAACTGTGGAGAGTATGGACACATTGCTTCTAACTGTCCTTACTATCAGACACCAAGGAGAAAAGCTGAACTTCAGGACCCAAAACCTAGCTCTTCTAAGAGGAACTCAGTGACTCCCCCAAGAAGGGCTAGTGAACCTAAAGTTCAACCTATTAGTCAGTCGTATGTTTATCACAAACAGGCTTTACACAAAGCTGGCTTATGGAAGGAAAACTCAACCTCATTGTCTGATAATGAGAACAATAAGACAACTGAGCTTCCCTCACCCTCTAAAGGTCAATGGGTTGAATTTATGATGAATGATGCCTCTGGGACACCCAAGCCAGTGAAGGCTTGGGTCCCAAACCAGAACTAATGTTTTCAATTGAATATGTAGGGTGTTCGCTATAGTGATGAAACCAACACGTGGATTGTAGATAGCGAAGCATCTAGGCACATGACAGGGAACAGGGCACTCTTATCCAATGTCAAACAAATAAAAGGAGGCCATGTTTTATTACTGGAGACAAAGGTGGGTATAGAAGTGGGAAATCAGAAAGTGAAGTTTGACAAGGTAAACTATGTTCAACAACTTCAAAATAATCTACTTTCTGTTTCCCAGATTTGTGATAAAGGGTTTAAAGTAGTTTTTGACAATAAGAAGTGCTATGTCCTGAAAAGGACTATGGGATCCCAAAGGACCAAGTCTTAATGTTTGCCTCAAGATATAATGACCTTTATGTCTTGGATCTATCAAAGGCCTCCACTACAGATCGTGAAGTTTAGTGCTTCTTTTCAAATGCTACTGAGAATGACTCCATCTCCTGGCATAGGAGAATGGGACACATTAATCCACAGAAGATGAATCACTTGATCCAGAATGATCGAGTGAGAGGAGTTAAGTCAAAAACTTCCAACTTCCGGATTTATTTGTTGAGTGCAAGAATGGCAAACAGACGAAGAAGTATCATAAGGGAAAGAAAGTTCATTCCATCAAACTTCCTCTTGAACTTCTTCACATGGATCTGTTTGGTCCAGTCAGTACAAGAAGCATCGCAGGTGACTTGTACTGCTATGTAGTTACTAATGACTACTCAAGATTCTCTTGGGTAATGTTTCTAAAATCCAAATCAGAAACATTGAGTCATTTAAGGAATTAGTAACTACACTGGAGTCCCTATACAAGCTAAAGGTACGACAAGTGCACTCAGACAATGGAACTGAGTTCAAGAACCAATGGATGGAGGCTTACTGCAAGGAAAAGGGAATTGTGCATTAGTTCATTTCCGCCTACACTCCTCAGATGAACGGTTTTGTTGAGAGAAAGAATCGGAGCATGATCGAAACAGCACGGACAATGCTAGCAGACTCGAAACTGCCTATCCAATTCTGGAATGAGGCAGTTGCAAATGCGTGTTACACGTTAAATCGAGTTCTGGTAGTTAAACGCCATGGCAAGACATGTTACGAGTTATTACAACGATGTAAACCAAATTTAGAGTATCTCGAACCATTGGCGCACCGTGTACCCTACTGAAGAAGACTCAGGAGGGAAAATTCAGCGAGAAGGCTGATAAAGGTATCTTTCTAGGATATAACATACCAAACAAGAGAGTTTACAACAACTCAACGGGTCAAGTAGAAGTGTGGTGTAATGTGGACGTTCAGAGATACATCACCCCACCTACTAGAAAAGGACCCACCTTCTTTTTCGACTATGATGGATTCTTCAAGTCCTTCAACATACCACTCTCCACCTCTGATGATGAGTTGGCAACCAAGATGATGTATGATGTCTTGAACACACCGTCTCAAGATTCAACATCATCCGGTTCATAAGGTGATTCATCAACCACTCAGGGGGAGCACTTGAAGTTAGCGACTCCTCCTCTGATGAAGAAGCTGTGGAGAATGATCCGTACAACCAGGAGGAACAGGTTCCTACTACCGCAAGTCCACAAGCATCTGATGTTGATGCCTCTGAACTTTCAGAACCTCAAACTCCTACTGCCTCAGATCTAGAACCTAATGTTCATAATCTTGATTCTAAGATAGTTGTTACAACCACTCCTGGATCACGCCTAAATGTCTATCATCCTTTGGATAATGTCATTGGGGATGTCAGATCAGGAGTTCAAACTAGAAATCAGTTGTATTCAGCTGATTATGCCTCAGTGATGGAAAATGGATACTTTCATGACGGTGCATATTGTTGCTTTGTGTCTCAGTTTGAACTAAAGTATGTTAATGAAGCACTGAATGATGAGGCATGGGTGAGTGCTATACAAGAAGAACTTCTTCAGTTTAAGAAGTTAGGTGTATGGACTCTGGTGGATAGACCAAAATGTTCTAAGGTCATTGGCATCAAATGGGTCTTGAAATGCAAGAAAGATGATCAAGGACTAATCATCAGAAACAAGGCTCGACTTGTAGTTCAAGGATTTCGACTAGTCGAAGGAATATATTACAATGAAGTGTTTGCACCCGTGGCAAGAATGGAAGCCATCCGTATCTTCCTTGCCTATGCATCGTATATGAAGATTAAAGTTTATCAACTTGATGTGAAGAGTGCATTCCTTCATGGTGAAATCCGAGAGATAGTGTACGTCAATCAACCTGAGGGATTTGAGGATCCATACATCGGGACAGAGTTTACAAACTCGACAAGGCTTTATACGGGCTTCATCAAGCTCCCAGGGCCTGGTATGAGAAACTCTCGACTCACCTTGTGAAACACGGCTTTCGCAGAGGTATTATTGACTGCACGGTGTAGATGACATAATCTTTGGTTCCAAGAACAAATAATTATGTAAAGAATTTGAAGCAGTAATGAAGGCTGAGTTTGAAATGAGTGTCATGGGAGAGATGAAATTCTTTCTCGGGTTACAGGTGGATGAGACACCAAAAGGGATTTTCCTACATCAGACCAAGTATGTTGGAGATATTCTTAGTTGGCTTGACATGGAGAATGCTTCCGCAGCTGGGACTCCACTTGCTACAAACCATGATGTAGCACCCGACGAGAATGGTGATCTGTTTGATGCCACCATCTACCGAGGAATGATTGGATCTCTCATGTACCTCACTGCCTCAAGACCTGATATCATGTATGCTACATGTTTATGTTTAAGATATTAGGCAAAGCCAAAAGTTAACCATCTGATAGGGGTCAAAAGGGTATTCCGTTATCTAATGGGTACACCAACACTTGGGTGTGGTATCTTCTTGATGATGACTTTGTGCTTACGGCGTATAGTGGCTCGGATTACGACGACTGCAAGATGAACTACAAGTCCACATCAGCAGAATGTCAATTCTTTGGGAGAAGATTAGTGACATGGCAATGTAAGAAGCAGACCTCGGTTGCTTTGTCAACCTGCGATACCGAATACGTTGCTACTGCAAGTTGTTGTTCACAAATCATATGGATTCAACAGAAAATGCAGGACTACGGTTTGCATTTCTCTTCTGCTCCTATCTTTGTTGATAACTCTGCTGCAATTGCACTAACAAGAAATCCGGTCCAACATCCTAAGACCAAACACATCGGAATAAAATATCACTTTATACGTGATTGTTTTGAAAAGAATTTAATCGACGTCGTTAAAATTAATACGGATTTTCAACGCCTGATCTCTATACAAAGGTTTTTGATAAGCCACGTTTTCTATATTTGTTAGAGGTCAACGGTGTTAAAAAGAAAAGTAATGTAATTCCTAAAGATGATCATGTGTAGTCCGATGAGTATAGTCCATTTTTCTTTTAAAATTTTCTTTTCTTTATTTATGTATTTATTTATTTTTAAGTAGTTAATTGAATTGATGTTATTTCTTTTCCTATTAAAATCTTAAAAATGCGAATAGTTTCGGTTTTAGAATTTTAGGGGGAGAATAGGTTTAGGTAGTAGCATTACAAAAAAAGCCAGGGAGAAGGAGAGGCTAGCTGATAGAACTACATCGTATCTGTGATACCGATTCAATGATTTTGGAAAATGATAATACAAAGGAACAAACCATTTGGGACCTTAAAAATGTAAATTGATTAGATGCGAAATTCAAAGTATAAGTCTGTGTAATCTGAGCAATATAAAAGGAAAAATGATAGTAAAACTAGTTACTACTAAGGTAACACAAGGAAAATAGACCTAGAGGTTGCTAGACCACACATGATATGTAGGTAGATTCAACACAATAGTTGATTAGACCTTGTTGGTGATTTCAAGAATAAACTAAGTTGTTCGACAAGCTGTGGGTTATCATCTTATCCCTGGTTAACACAATCAACAAAATTCCAATTAGGGGTGACGAGCAGAATAAACGCCGCAAATGTGTGCGTATGACCAAAATATGTGCAAAAGCACATAATGAAAAATTGCAATAGCAATCAAACTAATAACCTATGTTGTTGGTGAGATCTGTGCAAAAAGAATAAAATTGCTCAAACAAGAAGATAGGTTATGTGCCTCTCTGCTGTGCGGTGGCACTAACCTAAGGATAAGCATAACCTTTATATTCTAGAATTCATTGTTGTTTGCCGCCTCTCTGCTGTGCGGTGGCACTGACCTGAGGCTTGGCTTCTCATTGAAAGATCTAAGAATAGTTTCTTCTTGAATACTACCCGGAGGCCGCTCAAAAATCTCCTGAGGACTGTTGATTACCATATAAGTGTGGGATTCACAAATGTTTGTTGAAATAATCAAACCTTAAACTATCACCAATATTCGTCAAAAGTCTGTGTATGGATTTAAGAGGACAAGCATACTGACAATCATCGTGGCTACAATTCTTGAAAGTCCAAATCAATGTGGGATCTAATAGTACTAGTATGATTTTCTAAACTTGCTAACGACTCTAGATGAAAAACAAGAATCGAGCATCAAAAGGTTTGATAATCTATCCCGAATGATTTGATTTACTTGTATGATTCCAAATTGAATTGGTTCATTTATGGTCAAAATGAATTGAAGCTGCCTTTTCAGGAAAAGAATCTGTTAGATTTCTATCTTAGGATTTTCACCTCACACAAAACCACAAAAACAAGTTTTAGTTTTGTATTTCAGTTATTTCTTTTATTTTGTTTAAACTTCACCAACTTAGTTTGCTAAACATCAAACTACACCATGGAATTCAATAGGGGATTTAATCACCTAAAAGGGTCATGTCTAAGGTGACCACACGTGTGTTCAAATGTAAAAGGGTCATGTCTGAGGTGACCACACATGTGTTCAAATGTAAATGGGTCACTTCTGAGGTGACAAATTGTTTAAAAAGGATCACGTCTGAGGTGATCAAAAGTTTTCAAAATTAAAATGATCATGTCTGAGATGATCGAGTGCTTAAAACATCTAATTAAAGGTTAAAAGGGATTAAATGTGAAATGGTCATAAGGTCAAATTCATGAGTATGATCCAATCGCACGATTGGACCATGAGTATGGACCAACCATACGAATAGACCATACTTATGCCCTAGACAACCGAATGGAGCATGAGTATGAACCATTCACCCGAATGGAGAGGTGCGAATGAGTCAGTCGCCCGATTGACACCTAGTCGGCTGACTGAATGTGATCGACTGAATCAATTGCCCAATTGACGTCCAATCGCCCGAATGAATGAGCGAATGGGTCCAGTTGGCCGATTGAACCAGATTCAGTATTAATAGGACCATAGTCAATCGCATAAATTCATCACCCCCTAATCGCCCTAAAATCGCATACTATACCGTTACTCTGCCGAAATTTTCATTGACCGATTTTCACACCCTATTTAGATATTCTGACAATCTTTAGTTGTTATACAGGTACTATGCAGTGCTATCTAACCAAAGTTCGTTTGTTTTGAGCCCTAATTTGTGATGTTCGGCCCTTACAAGAACCGACACTAAAAATGGAAAAATAACCTAACTAAACTAAGTAAAATGTTGAAATCAAGGTTATTAGGCTATTAGTATAGGGATTACGAGTCTAAGGAACGAAAACACGACGTCTAATTTCAAGAATTGGTCCAAATTTGAATTTCAGTTGAACAAACAGTGGGTCATACGACTGGACACCCGGATGAACTCTAATCGTGCGATTGAGCTGGTCGAACAACTCAATCAGCCGAATGGATAATCCGAATGAGCTTAGTTGGCTGACTGAACCAATCGCAAGCTCAGTCAAAAGATTGAACTAAGTCGCCTGCTCACTCACCTGATTGAAGTCTGTCACATGATAGGTCAACTGACTGAACACAGTCGCATGGTTCAATCGCATGATTGAACTAGACTGAAGTCAACCAGGCTAATTTGAACTGATCTTTGTTATGTGGTGATCTAACGTCTATGTGTCTTGTATTACAGATCTATGGCTGACAGGTGGTCCATCAACCCCAAGCACAACATTTGTGCTCCTTTAGATGCCACAACTCTGAACGGTGCCGAGTTTGCGGGGATCATTGCGTTCCTAAAGAGATCCCGGATCTACAGAGCTATAGCCACACCATACACTCCCTATAGGTCTATTCAGCAGGCCTCCTGGGAGGGGGCAATGGGTGATCCTTCACATGAGCCATACAATATCCGGATTAGTATTTTTGGTCAGTCTATCGAGGTCACAGCTGATGATATTCGACAAGTACTCGCTTTGGGTGATGATGCTGATCACCCGACCAGACTTCACCCTCTGACAGTGAGAGTGTGCTTCCTGAGGATGAAGTACGCTGGGGATATTAATGCAGGTGTGCTCAACAAGAGCAACCTATGTCCCCCGTACAAGTACTTAGCACATGTAATTCTTAAGTGCTTAGCCTCAAGGAGGGGTGGCTTTGATGATCTTTCAGACCAGATACAAAATGCCTATGTGGCACTGGTGCTGAACCACCCTTTCAGCTTCTCAAGCATGATATCTTATACCTGATTGAGAATCTGGAGGCTAAAGGTAAAGAGGGCTTTTGCATGTATCCGAGGTTTCTCCAGATGATTATTGATGAGAAGCTGCCCTCTCTGCCTAAGGAGAGCCAAGATGCAGTGTCATTAGGGGTGATGGAGACACGACACTAGGCCGCATGAAGGTCTACAAGGGAAAGCAGGTCAAAACCCCTGTGATGAGGAGGAAGAGAGTGATGAGGAGCCTCTGAGGAGGACTGTGGGCAGCAGGGTTGTTGCCACAGAGAGAGGTTTGAGTGCGGTTGGTGAATGCCCAGGGGAGTCCAGGGATGCTACTGCTGATTCAGATCCTTCGTATGCCCCGGACCCGCCCAGTAGCCAAGAGGGAGCCTTAGTGTTTCGAGGCACAAGGAGGAAGAGGATGGCTCACCCCTATGGTAAGAAGGGGAAGCGACTAAAGTTTACATTGACCTCTTCTACCACCACAGCCACTACTTTAGCCACACCTTCCACCACTACCACCACCACTGCTACCACATCACCTACCACCATTCCATCCACCATCACTACCACCACTACTACCACCACTGCTACCACATCACCTACCACCACTACCACCATTCCACCCACCATCACTACCACCACTCCACCTGTCACTACTACATCCACTCCCTTATCATCCACACATATCCCACCACCCATCTTCTCTACATCCACTGCCACCACCACCACTCACGGAGTTGGGACCTTATCACAGGTCCCACCTATTTTTGGATCCACTTACCCATCTGTCAGGTTGGAGGAGCAGCTAGCTAACCTGGACCGGTTAGTACTAAAGCTGCTAGCGATGGATGAACACAGAGCCTCTTAGCTTAATCAACTGATGGCGCTCAGTGTCTCCCAAGCCTAGAGGATTAAGGCTTAAAGCCAACAGATTAAGGAGTTGCATGAGATGCATGCCTTATCTATTCAGAGGATTGAGGCTCAGAGCCATGAGATCATAGAGCCGAGAGAGATTTAGACATCCTCTATAAAAAGGATACAGGATTTAGAGGCCCTGAACAAGAAGCTTATGCTGAGACTAAAGGGATCCAAAGATGAGCCGCTAAAGATCCGAGAAGGAGATGGAGATGATGATGAAAGTGATGATGATGATAATGCTGATGGTGATGATCAGGGCGACGATACTGAGGGAGGTGACGACAATGAGGCAGGTGATGATGATCAAGAAGGAGATGCAGCAGCATCTACATCAGCTCAAGGTCAAGAGAGGCGTACAAAGAGAAATCAAGACCAATGAGCCTCATCTTCTGCCGATCGTACCAACGCGCCAGCTGTTTAAGGGAAAAGTAATGTTTAGATATTTATGTACTTGAAAAACACTTGTAATTGAATATTGGATTAATGTTATGTAATTAATGTTTATGTCTAGTAATTAATGATTATTGCTTTGATTACTGATAAATGGTTGATGTGTTACATGTTTTAAATCAAGCAGATCCAAATTTTCAAGGAGATGAATATGATGTTGCTCCCCTCCAACAGATCAAGACTCAATTTACAATGATTATTGATCCGTAAGGGATAGTTAGGAGATCGGTGAATTACACTCCTAAAGAAGGAGAGATAATTCATGGTCTCACTGACGAGCAACTTGCTGAAATGTTCCGACTAAATCCTGATGAGATCGTGAAGGATGCTCCGACAGTACATGTGGAAAGTGACGATGAGCTTCATGATGTTAATGAGATCGAGATTGAAGATGTCACGGCTTAACATTATCCAGAGTATGCTGACAATGAGGGTAATGTCATTCCCAATCTGGGAGACACTATTGTCAGTGAAACTTTTGAGACTCTGGAAAAAATGGAACAAGAGTCGGAAAGGAATAAAGAGCAGGCCCAAGCCTCGGACGCCGAAGTCAACATCATAAAGGCTGAATGGGCAGCATGCTTTGTAGAAATAAGAGCCCAACGCAGTGCTCCGAAGTCAGCTGTCTACACCAAGCTTTATAAAGTGAAGAAACATCACAAGGTGTCAGGAAAAATCATAGCATGGGCATATTTTGAAGATCTCAACGTTTATGCTGTTAAACGACAAAAGGGGATCGAGTACTTTAGATTCCCACACGATCTAAAGACTCTTTCGGGTTTTGAGCTTAACCAGTTAGCAAAGTTGAAATTGCTATATGCTGACCCTCTTGAGGTTGATGCCATAACTGGAAAACCGAAAATAGTGCTGAAGTGGAGTCCTCCGTGCATGATGTCTAGAATCCTCTACGGGAAATGCCACAGGACTTCACTGAACACTTCAAATAGTGGTACTATGATTAGAGAACAGGAGAGGCCATCATAGTGTTGAACAGAAATGGTAGCATGGAAACTATCAGGGTGTTTGACCCAATGTGGCTCACTAACTTGTCTGCTGATGATGTTTATACCTGTTGGACCAAAAGAACCAATGAGCCTGATCAGAGAAACCTCTAAGTCCCACAGGACATCACAACAGCTGAAGAAGACCTGATCAGCTGTTCTATAAAGACTGAAGAATACAACTGCTGAAGTATTTCTGAAGTACTGAAAACAAAGACTGAGACAACAGCTGAAGATCTAAAGTCTGAAGACTTCAACAAGTACTGAAGACAAAGACTGAAGATCAACAGCTGAAAGACAAAGTCTGATGTTCAAGTACTGAAGACATCAGCTGATGCTAACAGCTGATGACAACAGCTGAAGAGGGCTTCTTCAGTTGTTGTGATGGTTTTTCTTCATCAGTAGTTTTCTTTTCCTTTCAGTAGTTTGTTTACTTTTCAGTAGTTTTGTTTCCTTTTCAGTACTTGTAAACAACTGAAGAGGTTGTTCTTCAGTTGTTGTAGTATCAGTAGTTTTATGTTTTTCAGTAGTTGTAAATAAGATGTTTAACACTTAGGAACATTTGTAAGAAGATGTCAGTTGTTGACATCTTCAGTAGTTGTTAAACATCAGTAGTTATAAAACGGTTACATGTCACTTTCAAGTGACATCAGCCTACGTCACTCTTTCCTTTATAAGGAAGGATGACTCACCTGTAATGGTGCCTTTGAGGCCGACAATCTTAATGCAATATTCCTTTTGTCGGATATTTCTCTCTCTATAACAAAATTCTTTTATCGCTTTATATCAAATGTTCTTGCTTGAATTTGTCTAATTCTGAGCTATTCCGCTGCTATATTTGTTCAATCGATTAAACAAGGGCTGAGATCCTAACAAATGGTATCAGAGCAGGTTAATCATTGATCGATCTAACAATTGATCATTGAAACTGTTCAATCGCTCTAAGTTTGATCGAATTAGCAAATTCGCAAGGATCTGTTATAGAGATTGAGAGTGTATCGGGCCATTTTATTTGAGGTTCTGTGTGGTTCTGAGCTAAATTTATTGTGATTTTACTTGAATCTGTCTGAATTTCCTCAATGACTACTTCTTCGAATGATCCTTTCAATACTGGATCCTCTACCAAGCCTCCGATCTTGGTGAGGAATGAGTATAACATTTGGCAGAGAAGATTGCTCCATCACCTGTCTGTCAATAGCTCAGGTTGTTGGACATCTGTGCTACATGGACCACATAAGCCAATGGTGAATGATCGGAAACAAACCAGTTGGTTCCAAAGAAGAAGGAGCAATACTCCGATGAGGACAAGAAGTTGTTTGAAATCGATGCAAAAGCCCATGGAATTTTGGCTATGGCTATTCCTAATGAGATTTACTCTGGGCTTCTGCATTGTGAGTCTGCTCATGACCTCTGGAAAGCCATCAAAGAACAATTTGGTGGTACTGATGGGTTTTAGCAAACAACAAGGAAATCCTCGCCCAACAATATGAGACTTTCTCTCATAGAAAGGGTGAGACTCTGACTCAACAATTTGAGCGGTTTTCATGTTTAATCTCTGAATTGAAAATGGTTAAACATGAATATACCAGGAGTCAGATGAACCATAGATTCCTAAGATCACTGCCTGAGAGATGGAACACATATACCATTGTTCTACGCTCAAATGCTGATGTTGATCGCCTATCTCTCACCCAACTTCATAGGAAACTGCTTACATTCGAGAGAGAGATAGAGCAGAAAAGGAAATTGGCTTCATCTGGCAAGCTTACTGAGGATTTTGTCCAAGGGAACACTGCCCTGATTGGACATCAAGAGTCAGAATATGCGTCATCTGAAAGCCAGTATGATGAGCATATTGATTTCTCTACAAACACTTCTGAGCCTGCCTTGTGAGTGTTGATAGTTATTCTGCTGGTAGTAATAGTGACAATCTATGTTTCATCATGGATGATCTCAAGGGGATTGCTGATGATGACTTAGAAGAGATGGATATTTTGAGCCAAATGGCCTTGATAAATATCAGATCTCAGAAGTTCTACAAAAGACTGGAAGGAAATTCCCAGGACTCTCTGGCAAAACCAAAGTTGGTTTTGACAAGAGTAAGTTGAAGTGCCATAAATGCCACAGGCTTGGACACTTTGCAAGAGAATGTAGATCATCTGGATCTAACTCTCCTGCACCTTTTGTGACTTTCCCTGGCAATAGTCAACAAAACAGAGGGCAACAACCTGTCAATTCTGGTTATCATCATCAACCACAATCTCCTGCATATTTTGTTCCACAGGGGCCAATGCCATATCCATACCCCTGCTATTACATGCCACACCAGGCCAGTTCAAGCACCCACTGCTCAGCAACCACATGCACTCCCTGAGTCTCAACCATCCCAATCTCATCAACCTAATCAACTTCAACAACACAGCTTCTTCACACCAGGAGTTGTTGTGACTGGAGCAGCTTACCAGATGATGTGTCTGGTATGAACAACTGTTCTCAGGTGCTGGTCAACATGGTGGTGAGCATCCTTTTGGAAATCTAGCTCTCATGGCTTTGGAATCCTGTGATGGATCATCCTCAAGTACCTCTTCAACACAGGTATCACAGGTATCCTCTGAGGCTAAGGCCAAATTATGTTCTGAAACTTGCATAGCAGCATTTGCCTCTATTAGAGAAGCAAATGTGGCTTTAATCAATAAAAATGTAGAGCTAGAAAAAATAATTTCCAAAAATAAAGCTGAGTTTGAGTCTGTGCTGAAAGAGAAAACTGATGAGATTTATAAATTAAAATGCCAAATCTCTGATGATAAGGCTAGGGAGGATGTACTCTTAGAGAAGTACAAAGACCTCAAAGATACTCTTGCTGTCACCCAAGTAGAGTGTGATCGATGGGTACAATCTTGCAAGGGCTTTGAAATTCTTCTTAGTAAGCAAACAGCTTCCAATGTGAAGTTTGGAATTGGTTATAATCACACTGCTCCTCCTACAGATTTTGCTTCAAGAGCAGGAGTAGAATCTGATGGAGAAAGTAATGACCAATCCACCTCATCATGTGATTCACTACTTGATAAGCACCATCAGTAGTTGAAGTCAGTAGTAATCCCTCTGTGAACCTATCAGCTGATATTGATGGTTCAACTGCTGACACTCACATGATCAATGAGTTGATCAACCCAAGTGTTATCCTTAGAAGTACTGAGGGTACTAGAGAGCAGGGGATAACATCTGGAGTTCAAATCCCATCTGGGATAACTGACAGCACTAAAGAGAAGAAAACTGTCAGTAGGAAGGATTTGAAGCCTACTAAGGGAGTTGACAAGAAAGCAAAAAGTGCTTCTAAACTGCTGAAGAGCAAGTCTTCAGTAGTTTCATCTTCTTCAGTTGATGATCAACAGAAGATGAAGAAGAAACCATATGAAATATGTGGTCTATTCAATCATCTCACAGATGATTGTTGGTACAAAAAGGGATCCAAACTCAAACAAAAGGAGAAAATTAAAGAAAACTTGGCTAAAATGAAAACTGAGTTTGAGTCCAAGTTTGTACCAGCAGCATCAAATCCTGTTACTCCTATGTCCAAAAAGAAATCTAAAAGGGAAGGAGTGCAACAGGCAATAGCTGAGGTTGCTCAAAAGAAGATGGTGCAACACAAGAACTCATCATCAAACACCAATACCAATGTGTCTGAAGAGCTGAAAGCTCTTTCCCAGAATCAGACACAGCTGGTAATGATGGTTCAACATCTGTTGGGAAGAGTTAACCAACTTGATGGCCCTGTGTTAAAACCCCAGAAAAGGAGATCCAAGCCAAAGGATTCCTCTTCTACACCATCTCCTTCACCTCAAGCTATTGTGCCCAATAAACCTATTAGTTTACCATCTATTGATGAGACCAGGCCCAAAACCAAAAAGGTTTGGGTCTCCAAAACTAACTGATTGTTTATTAATGCAGGTTTCTTCAACATGCCAAAGTAGCATCTGGTATGTAGACAGTGGGGGATCTATGCATATGACTGGGAACAACTCACTTCTTAATGACTACTCTCCAGGAAGGAAGGGTTTTGTTTCCTTTGGCAATGATGCAAGAGGTTACATCATCGGGAAGGGCTTTGTTTCCAATGGGGAAATAAGTTTGATGATGTCAACCATGTGGAAAATCTCAAGTATAACTCTTGAGTGTCAGTCAATGTGTGACAAAGGCCATGTTGCCCTTTTCACAAGCCAGAACTGCAGGATTCTGTCATCCAAGTTCTGAGTTTGATTGACAAGTATTGGATGCTCACACTCTCCTGAAGGCCAACAGGACAGGAAGAGTGTATGCCTTAGATCTTTCCAAGAAAATAGATCTCAAAGGCCATCCTTGCCTATTTTCCAAGGCCTCTCCTCAAGAATCTAATCTATGGCATAGAAGGGTGGGACATGTTAACTTCAAGAACATGAATCAGCTGATACACCATAGTTTAGTAAGGGGAATGCCTATGAAGGAGTTCAAGTGTGAAAACAACTGCACTGCTTGTTTGAAAGGAAAACAGCACAAGGTTTCATTCCCACCTATTGAAGAACCAAAGTCCACTGCCTGCTTACAACTTCTTCACATGGATCTCTTTGGTCCTGTGATAGTGATGAGCATGGCAAAGAAGAAATACTGTCTGGTAATTGTGGATGATTACTCCAGATTTGTATGGACTTTCTTTCTACATTCAAAGGATGAAGCTGCACAGAAGATCATAAACTTTGGTTGTATGCTGAGAAGCAGTATTCCCTCTCAGTCAAGTGTATTAGAAGTGACAATGGAACAGAATTCAGGAACAATACACTTGATGAGTTCTACCTTTCCAAGGGAATAAAAGGCAGTTTAGTATTCCAAGAACTCCTGAACAGAATGGAGTTGTGGAGAGAAAGAACAGGACCCTTTGAAGCTGCAAGGTCTATGTTGGCTGATTCTGGACTGCCATTGACCTTTTGGGCTGAAGCTGTCAACACAGCATGCTATGTGCAGAATAGAGTGCTAATAAATCAGAGGTTGATGAAGACTCCATATAAGTTCTACATCATTTGGCCCCTCTCATTCATTCTTTAGAGCATTTGGGTGTCCTGTTTCATTCTCAACACAAAGGATCAGCTCCAGAAATTGATCCTAAGGTGGATGCAGGGTACTTTGTTGGTTATTCATCAACTTGCAAGGCATATAGAGTCTTCAACTGCAGAACAAAGATGGTTGAAGAGACTCTACATGTCAAGTTCAATGAATCTCCAAAGGACAAGATTCCACAAAGCCCTGTGGAGCTCTTTGATTTGGACATACTGCAATATGTTCCTTATCAATCTCCTGCTGTTGCTCCTGTCAACAGTTCACCACCTGGTGTTACTGCTGAAGATGATGATGATAGTAGTAATCACCTCTTCAGGTTTAGTGACCAACTGCCTGAGTCCTCTAAACCTGATGCTCCTGTAGCTCCAGCAGCACCATCCACAACAAATGCTGATGAGATTTCTGCATCCTCAACTTCATTTGAGTTGCCACATCTTCATGGTTTCAAGAATCTGCATCAACATCTGCTGCTACTGAAGGTCCTACAAACACTTGCACAGATTTGATTGTTTACCAAGAGCTGAAAAATCACCCAATGTCTCAAATCCTTGGTGATATCACTGCTAGTGTTCAACCAGAAGCCAGTTGTCCAATTTCTGCTTCTATGCTCTCTTCATCAGTCAGCTAGAGCCAAAGAACTATCATGTAGCTTTGAGAGACAATGGATGGGTTGAAGCCATGCAGCTTGAGCTTCTTCAGTTCAAGAAACAGCAAGTGTGGGAGCTTGTTCCTCTACCCCCAGGTAAGTGTGCAATAGGCACTAAATGGGTGTTTAGGAATAAAACTGATGAAAATGGGCTAATTGTTAAGAACAAGGCCAGACTGGTTGTGCAGGGGTTTGCACAAGAAGAAGGTATTGATTATGATGAAACCTTTGCCCCTGTAGCCAGACTGGAGGCAATTAGATTGTTTTTAGCCTATGCTGCACTCCACAATCTTAAAGTTTTTCAAATGGATGTCAAAAGTGCTTTCTATATGGTAACATAAAAGAAGAAGTTTATGTGTGTCAACCACCAGGATTTGAGGATAATAAGCACCCAGAATGGGTATATAAGCTTGATAAAGCTCTTTATGGGTTGAAACAAGCACCTAGAGCCTGGTATGAGACCTTATCAAACTTTCTTCTACAGAATAATTTCACTAGAGGCTCCATAGATAAAACTTTATTTATTAAGAAGGTGGATCAGCATAAGCTACTTGTTCAAATTTATGTTGATGATATTATATTTGCATCCTCTGATCCCCAATTTTGTGAGGAATTCCAAAACTTAATGCAACAGAAGTTTGAAATGAGTGCAATGGGAGAATTACAGTTCTTTCTAGGTTTGCAAGTCAAACAAAAAGCTGATGGAATTTTCATTCATCAGTCTAAATACACAAAAGATCTTTTGAATAAGTTTGATTTACAAAACTGTAAACCCTGTTCTACTCCCATGTGCAACACCACACAATTGGATGTTGATCAGAAAGGTAAAGTTGTTGATGAAACGCTTTACAGATGTATGATTGGTCCTTGATGTATTTAACAGCTTCTAGACCAGATATTATGTTTGCTACATGTGTTTGTGCTAGATTTCAGGCTGCACCTAAGGAGTCTCATCTGATTGCAGTCAAGAGGATCTTTAGATATCTGCAAGGTACACAATCTCTAGGCTTATGGTATTCCACTGGACATTCTTGCAAATTAGTTGCTTTCTCTGATAGTGACTATGCAGGGTGTAAGTTGACCAGGAAATCAACTTCTGGTGGATGTCAATTCCTAGGCAACTGTTTGATTTCTTGGCAGAGTAAGAAAAAAACATCTGTTGCTACATCCACTGCTGAAGCCGAGTACATTGCTGCTGCAAATTGTACATCCCAAGTACTCTGGCTTCAGAATCAACTTTTGGATTATGGCATTACAGAGACTAAGATCCATTATTAATGGATAGTGCTTCAGCTCTTTGCATTGTCAAAAATCCAGTCCAGCACTATAGGACCAAACATATAGAAATAGACATCATTTTATAAGAGATTGTTTTGAAAAGGGTCTAATTAATCCTATGTTTGTGCCAGTGCTGATGAGCTTGCAGACATTTTTACTAAGCCTTTGGATAGTTCAACTTTCCACAACCTGGTGTTAAGGCTTGGTATGCTGCAGCTAGAATAAGTGACAACTACTGATGATCTCAGTAATTACTGATGATCATTGGTAACCATGTCACATATAAGTACTGATGAGTTATTTTACCCTCAGTAGTTTTTATAACTACTGAAGGCTAAATGCTTTAAGTACTGTACTTTATCTGTTCTAAACTACAATGTAGTTACAACTACTGAAATCAGTAGAAACAGATAAGTACTGATGTCCTATGAAACAACTGAAAACAGCAAAAAGGCTGATGAGTAAGTGTTGAGGACAGTATGAAACAGCTGAAAGGCTATGAATTGACGACAACTATGGATGAGTACTCTCTCTTCAGTAGTTCACAAACTACTGTTTCTTCATAAACAACTGAAGCAATACCATTTCTTCAGTAGTTTCACAACTACTAATGACTAACACCAAGTCTTCAGTTGTTTACAACAACTGATGGCACAACCAGGGTCTTCAGTAGTTTCACAACTACTGATGACTAATACCAAGTCCTCAGTTGTTTCAACATCTGAAGTCCAACTTGTCTTCAGTAGTTTTTAAAACTACTGATGCCTAAATCAGAGACTTCAGTTGTTTCAACGTCTGATTGTAAACACCATGTCTTCAGTTGTTTTATATAACTGCTGACCACCCAATACCATCAGTGTTTCAAACCTCTGAAAGTTAATACCACGTCATCAGTTGTTTCAAATACTGATGACTAACACCAAAACCTTCAGTCGTTTCATAACCCGTACCCTATATATATCTGATCCCTCTTTCAGAGTTTTTCATTCTTTCACAACCTAAAATTTCAAAAGCTCTGAAAACCTTTCACCTTCATTAATGGCGACCATGCAACTCAAGCCTCGACACAACTGTGTCGCGTACCTCACTAAATCGCCCTTCTGGACCAAATTCGATAACGCTATAGATCTTATTGTCCAATCACCACTGAAAACGACCTTCCTCCTAAATCCAATCATTTATGCCGATTCGCTACATCAGTTTTGGACGAATGCAACTGTTAATGGAGAATCTATCCATTCGTCCATCAACTCTCATAAGGGTCATCTCTACTGCTACCATCCGCCAGATATTACTATTAGATGATGCTGCCTACCCTGTTGGATATCCTAAGAGCCAAATTGATCTTTCATTGGACAACATGGATATCAAGGCGATCTTAGTGCTTCGACCATCCTGAAGAAACATTTTCCAGATGCTAAACGATTGATTTTTCATATGGTAAATGTTTGCCTGGCCTCGAAGACTTCTTCTTGGGATCAACTGTCTTCCAGATGGCAACAGGTAATGTTCTCTATCCTTGAACAAGAACCACTAAACTTTTCTGAAATAATTTTTCTTGAAATCAAGGATATGGCCAAAAACCACTTTCTAACCGTTGGATACTATATCCTCGTTTATAATGGCCATAATAGAGAATCAGCTTCATGCTGAGGGACTAGTTGGTCTGGGAGTCCCTGCTTTGGCTGTATTGCCGGAGGTATACTCCCGACACAACACTGACCAAACTCTTAAACAGGCTGCCAAGCTGCGCAAACCCACGCAGCTGGAACCCACAGCCTCCACTTCCACATCCAAAGTCCCCTCCAAACCCACAAAGAAGAAGCCTACGAAGGCTACTCAGGGAGTTGAGTCCCCTGAGGATGCTCCTGCTGCACCAAAGCAGGTTACTTCTACTGGAAATAACCCCCCAGTAGAGACTATGACTCCACCAACCGAAGCCGCTCAGGTTTCCTCTCAAACGGAACCTGATGCAACCACTCAAGGGAAGCCACACTGCTGGGATCCTCCTCACTTGAGGGGATTACCATTGAAGAGCACCACTCGCCCCGGGTGCACACTGCTTCCACACCCTCTCCTGATGCAACCGCCCCTCAAAGCCCTACAATAATTGTTGCAAAAGTGCTGACGCAGTTGCATTCCTCACCCCCCACCCAGACACCAATCACTACTGGGATAACCTCAACACCTGAGGGGGAGGATCACAATGCTTCTGTCAACCCACAGCATAGGGGTTATCATGTTCCATCTCTGGTGTAGACAAGGAGGTGCGACCTTCTGGTGAGGCTGCCACTGCCCCTGACTCAGCAAATGACCAGGATGCAGTTGGTAACGTCTCTAAGACCTCACCAGCGGCAACAGCTGATGAAGGACATACCTGAGGCTGGAAGTCCCCAGAACCAAGAACAAGGGGCACATGCTATAATTGATCTACACTCAAGGCATGTTAATCCTGACTCTGTCAGGAGGTCAGGTGATTCAGTATCAACTGATGATGACCTGAGCTTCTTCTATGATGTAGTTGCTCAAAACACCATCCTAGAGGATGAGGTTAGCAAACTCAAAGAGCTGCTGGCCAAGATGTCTCAGGATGAAAGTCCATCTGCCACCACAATACACCCACAGATGGCACCTTCTTCTGAAGGTCCCCTAAACACTGAGCTAATACATACTTCCAAGCCACCAGCCTCTGCTTTTGGCACTGATTCTCAGGAACAAAACCATCCTGATCAATCAGTTGCTAACCTTCAAAAATCCCTACCTCTCATCACTCCATGATCACAGATATAGTGATCAAAGCCATTGATGAGAGGCTTCCTACAATAATACAACCCCTGGTGGAGGAGTTGGTGACCAAATCACTTTCTACTGCTCAAACCCTTGCACCCAATGCAACCAAAAAGGGGGAGAGTCAGTCAGTTAAGGAAAAAGGAAGAGGACAGATGGGGAGAAGGAGAAAGAATCAGAGAAGGTGAATGAGAAGGAGTTGGCTGTTATAAGTGTGGAGGAGACTGAGTTGATCATGAGAAGGAGAAGGAGAGTGTGAAGAGAGCTGAAGTGAAAGACTTTCATGTCACATATCAAAAGAGGAAAGAAAGAGAGTCTGAGAAGGAGAAGGAGCTGAATGATATGGTGAAAGAAGCTGATGCCAACCATAACCGTTCAATGGATAAAATCATTGATCAGTTATATAGGCAGGGTTTTGACATCCAACAACTAGACTCCGAGATCAGAAGGTTGGAGACAGAGGAGATCAATTCAAGATGGGCTAGTTATGATGCCTTAGAAAGAGAAAGGCTGGAGATAATGATTAGATTTGTAGCCAAATACTTGGGAAGATCTCTGATAGAAATAAGGGCCTGGACCAGGGACAACATCTTGGCAATAACCCCAAGATTTGTTCGTCTGAAGCATACTCCAAGGGTTAGTGATTGAGGCATTAAATGAAGCTGGGGTTGGGAACCGAAAAGAACTGACAAAATTTACTAAAGCCTCCCTTACAGCCAAAATGCTAAAACAGTCTGAAAAGCCTCTATCCTCAAAATCACTACCTCCACAACCCACTAAAACAATCCCTTTACCCTCTAAACCAATCATCCAACCCACAAAACCAAATCCTTTACCCCCAAAACCCACTGCCAGTGATGTACCTAGACAAAAGAAAAGAAAGGTACTGAGGGCTGATGAAGAAGAAGAGGAGGATGAAGACAGACTGCCACTCTCTGCACTTATCACTTTGCCTAAGGCTAATCCAATGTCCATCACTCCTGCTTCTCAAATGCATGATGTGATGATAAAGATTGAAGAGGAACAGATGCAAAGACATGATGAGGAAATGCTGAAAAGCATTGACAAAGCATATGCACATCCTCTTCAATGATTAGCATGAAGAAAGAAGTCTTAAGATTGTACACCCTTGCTAATACCTTTCAATACCAAAGGGAAAAAGTAAGGATATGGCCTCATCCTAGGGTGGCACACAGGATTGTCAAGAAAGAAATTCCTTCAAAATACAAGGGTCGAGTGAAGAGGGTTGTCGACGAAGACATCACTGTGGTTCTTGTAGTGTCCCCCTGGGAAATTGTAGAAGAGTTCAAGAAAGCCTATGAAGCCAAAAAACCATCCCAAAAGATGTTGGAGAATAAAATCATAAAGAAGGGATTGGTTTACAAAAGACTTGAAAACTTCAAACAAGATGAGCTCAACCTGCTCTTAGAAGGGACTCATCCAGATGAGTTTGCTTACAGACAAATAACCACGGTTGAGCTCAAGAATGGAAAACAGGCCAAGTACATCTCTGAAGTGTATGGCCGAGAAGGATTGTTTGATGGTGTGCCCGAGGTGCTGACAATGGATGAGCAGATCATGTTTCTAAGGGCTTACACCAGGGAATCCTATAGGCTAATACACGGGAAGTAGATCTCATGGTGGGGGTAACAGCTCAGTGTCCAAGTCCCCAATACAGAGCTCCCAACCATATCATGCAAAACAGATCATCAAAGACTTCTTCCCAGGCCGGTGCTGAAAAAGGGTCACTTCTCATCTGATCAAGAGGATAAAAAGACCAATCTATCTACCAAAATAAGTGGGACTCGTCAATAACTTAGAGGTTTTGGCTGCATTGGTTCAGGGGGAGTTTGTTGGACCAAAAGAACCAATGAGCCTGATCAGAGAAACCTATAAGTCCCACAGGACATCACAACAGCTGAAGAAGACCTGATCAGCTGTTCTACAAAGACTGAAGAATACAACTGCTGAAGTATTTTGAAGTACTGAAAACAAAGACTGAGACAACAGCTGAAGATCTAAAGTCTGAAGACTTCAACAAGTACTGAAGACAAAGACTGAAGATCAACAGCTGAAAGACAAAGTCTGATGTTCAAGTACTGAAGACATCAGCTGATGCTAACAGCTGATGACAACAGCTGAAGAGGGCTTCTTCAGTTGTTGTGATGGTTTTTCTTCATCAGTAGTTTTCTTTTCCTTTCAGTAGTTTGTTTACTTTTCAGTAGTTTTGTTTCCTTTTCAGTACTTGTAAACAACTGAAGAGGTTGTTCTTCAGTTGTTGTAGTATCAGTAGTTTTATGTTTTTCAGTAGTTGTAAATAAGATGTTTAACACTTAGGAACATTTGTAAGAAGATGTCAGTTGTTGACATCTTCAGTAGTTGTTAAACATCAGTAGTTATAAAACGGTTACATGTCACTTTCAAGTGACATCATCCTACGTCACTCTTTCCTTTATAAGGAAGGATGACTCACCTGTAATGGTGCCTTTGAGGCCGACAATCTTAATGCAATATTCCTTTTGTCGGATATTTCTCTCTCTATAACAAAATTCTTTTATCGCTTTATATCGAATGTTCTTGCTTGAATTTGTCTAATTCTGAGCTATTCCGCTGCTATATTTGTTCAATCGATTAAACCAAGGGCTCAGATCCTAACAATACCTTATACAAGTGGCCACTGTTCTATGATGCACAGGATATTGTACAAGCCCTCCAATTCCAGAATGACATACGACTCTACTTTGCATTCAAAATACAAGCAGGAGTCACAAGAGAGGAGAATTACAAGAAATATGAGGAGCTTATAAAGAATGTTAGACATAGAGAAAACTAGGTCCAAGGGGGAGTTTGTAGATACATGTGTACCTAGTTTATGAGCTTAATGTAATATGTCTTTCATGTCTTACGTATATGTAATAGTTTGGGTACTTAATGAAATACTATTTGTGGTTGTGCTTATAATGTTTATTATTTCATTGATTAGTAGGTTAACGCTTATTGAATTAATTATATAGGTTTGTGGTTGTTTGCATAGATCTTAGTTAATAATAATTGAAAAATATGTTTAAACTTAATCGTGTGAAGTTCTCATGCGAATAGCCCATGCTAATAGACCATACGCATGAACAACTTCATGCTAATGGACCAGTCGCATGACTGAACTAGGAGACTGGATATTGTAACATGAGATTGACTCAGTCGCATCACTGAACACTCAGTCGCATCACTGAACACTCAGTCGTGCGAATGGACCAACTGCATGACTCAATCGCATGACTGAACCATGCAAATGGTCCAGTCGCACGATTAAGAAACCCTAACTTATAAATACCACTTATTCACGGTAAAACGGGAAACTTTTGAATAATTCGATACCTATACGTACCCTAGCCGTCCAGAGATCTCTAGTAACCTGTTCCAAGTTCATAGATCGCACTAGATCGATTCCAAATCGTTCTTAACGTTTAGATTCAATCTTTAATTCATTCTACGTGCGTTCTCACTGATTGGATTGCCAATAAAATAGGATTCCGCACTATTTGATTCGGTACATGCGTAAATCTGTTAGTATTCGTCCAAATACACGATCCTAACATGTTGAACATAGTCTACCATTTGAAAATTCACTCTTTGATTCTCCACTTTCACTTGAGATGTGATACACCCTCCTTTGTTTCCAGCAAATGAAACATGACCTCCATTTATTTGTTTGACATTTGACAGGAGTGCCCGATTCCCAGTCATGTGCCTGGATGCTCTGCTATCTACAATCCAAGTGTTGGTTTCAGCACTATAGCGAACACCCTGCACATTCAATTGAAAAATTAGTTAAGGTTGGGGACCCAGATATAACTGGCTTGGGTGTCACAGAGGCATCACACATCATAAATTCCACCCATTATCCATTAGTAGGTGAGGGAATTTCAGTTGTCTTCTTGTTCTCATTATCAGACATTAAGGTAGATTTTTCTTTCCATAAGCTAGCTTTGTCTAAGGCCTATTTGTGGTAAACAGACGACTGGATAATGGGTTGAACTTTAGGTTCACTAACTCTTCTAGTTGAAATCATTGAGCTCCTCTTAGAAGAACTAGGTTTAGGATCATGAAGTTCAACTTTCTTCTTAGGTGTCTTATAGTAAGGACAGTTAGACGCGATGTGTCCATACTTCCATAGGTGTAGCATGATCTAATTTCGACATGATGGAGTACCTGTTTCCATGGAGAAGTGTGTGACACTCGTGTGACTTTATTCGTTTTGGGTTTAGTTTAACTTGTTTAACAAAATCAATTGTTTGAACCTTGTTAACATCTTTACTCTTTTGTTTACCTGGACTTTGACATGATGCACGTGTTTGGTTAACATATATGGTTTTTTTAGGTTCAGAATTAGATGTGGTTGAACCAGACTTTATATTAACCTTTTCAACTTGTTCATCCAGATTAACAATAGGCATTTTACCTTTTGCCTTAGAAGTGGCCTCCTTTTGTATAGTGTTAGATTCATTTGGTTTACATGTGGAATCTGGATCACTTACAGGAGGAGTGGACACCGCAAGATCCTTGATTGGGTTGTTATTAATTGGTTTGCTTTTAGCATTCAACAACATATCATGTGGTGGTGGAACCACTTTGTAACCCAAACCCTCCCCGTTGTTACGTTCTCTCACTAAGTGCTGAACTATGTGTGAAGAACCCGTCCAGCTGTGCAGTTTTGTTTTATTGAGTTTACTTCAACTTTCAAAACTGCTTCTTGTTTGTTAGTTTCTTCTAGGGAGTTTAGATAGAACTTAATGTCATTAGCTTGGTTAAAGGACACAACTTCAGTTTCCCTAAGTTGTTTATTTAACAGTTCTACTTTCTCTTTGTAACTATGCTTATTTAATTTTAAAATCCGATTTGCTTCAGTGCAAAGTTGCAAGTCCTTTACTAGGCTATCATTGTGATCTAATAACCTAGCAAATTTTAAATCTATAATTTCCCTCAATTTATTACAATCAGAACGAGCATGATTATTGAAATGTTGGTCAGTGGAACTTACCTGAGAGGGTTCTAATGAATCAGCCATCAAAGTAGAGTCTAACCTTTTTGGTTCTGGTGATTCTGAACTTGTTATACTTGTCCCTTCTTCAGGCAGGTGATCAACCATATTTGCAGTTTCTTCAATATTACACATCGCGAGTTCCACTGCAATATCACCTTCGCTTGCTGAGTCATCATCTAAATCCTCAACACTAGCAATATTGGATATTCCGAAAACTCCAGTCTTGTCCTTCGTCATCCTGAGCAGTCCAGGCCTTAGGATCCTTCCTTGACGAAGTAGGACTACTTGTGGATTTATCCTAACGATTGAAAGATGAGAATGGGTTCCTATTTTCTGTCTTCTTGGGCTTCACACATTCACGTTTGAAGTGCCCCTTCTCTCCACAAATGAAATAGGTAACTTTGGTTTTGTCAAAACCAAAAGTTGTGTCCTTAGTGGCAATCAGGTTCTGTCCGATCTTCTTGACAAACTTCGTAGCTCTCCGGACAGCACTTGTTAAGGCCCACATGATGTCCATTCTCTCCAGCTCTGTCTCGTCTACCTGCTCGTAGTCCTCATCTGCCAGATGGCAGTTTCTAATCTTCCTAGCAACTAGACCGTCATAGAAGTGAACGACAGCTGCTAGGAGATCCATCTGCTCCTTTGCCACCTCTACAGTCATGTTACTAACATTCTCGGTCTTCAACCTTGTAGGATTTCCTTCAGGTGATATGTATTGGGTGCAAGACGACCCTAACGTGACAGATCTTGAAGTATTAGCTTGAGATGGAGCAGCTAAACTCGATACGAATGTCGTTTGAAGTGACGCTCCAGATATTTTGGCTTGTGGAGTTGAGTTGTATAGAGACAGGTTCTGATCATATGAAGACTTTTGAGCACTGTACTTCATCCTCAACTCTTCCTCGCTGAGCTTCAGAATGACTTCATAGATATCTAACTTCGCCAGCAAATCATTCTGTTTGAGGTTGGATACAAAAGAGATCTACATCTCTGGCAACCCATCTACAAAGTTTGACACTTTTTCTTCCATAGACGTCGTACCCCATGAGTGTGCAACTCACTCTTCAAGTGGTACAACCGATCAATGGCATCATCCAAGCTCTCCTTACCCATTGACGAGAAGTTGTCGAACTCCTTCTTCAATGCTTTAGCCTTTAGAGCTTTTAATGATGCATTTCCTTCATACCGTTTTTCCAATGCATCCCACAGCTTCTTTGCTTGCTTGTTCTTAGAAAACTGATGGAAGATGACCTTAGTAATTTACTGAGTTAGCAATACATATACTTTCTTCTCGGCATTGTACTTTACCTTTTGACCATTAGTCATGCCACCTAAGTTAAGTTTGACTCCATCTACACCTACTGGCATGCTATACCCCGTCTCTATCGACTCCCACAGATTGGGATCTACACCATTTAAGTAGATCTCGAATATTTGCTTTCGTTGTGGGTAATCATCTAACGTTATTAGCTTAAGGGGCTTGTTATGATTCCCACTTCATTTTCCAGAAGCAATAGATTCTGGAACCTTGAATCTCTCCTTGCGGTGAACGCTAAATATTGATCTTCCATTGCTATTTACTTTAGACTTTAGAAAAACCTGTTGTACTTGTATGAATGAAAGAGTGCGAATGGGCTATTCGGACGATTGAACAATGCCCATGACTCAGACGTGCGAATTAACCAATGCGGATGGCTCAATCGTGTGAATGGGTAGGTGTGAATGAACAATGCGAATGGGCAATTCAGTCGTACGAATGGATGAACGACTGTGTCCAATCGTGCGTATGAGGGATGCAGATGGATTCAGTCGTGCGATTGAGTCAATCGTGCGACTGAAGCTGATGAATTTTAAGAATTTGAAGGTTTAAGGTATTTTGACGCAAAAACACGAATTTCTCACAAACCCTAATTTCCGTATGTCGGAAAACGTTAACTTTTTGACCTTGAGCCGTCTAAAACACCATTTCACACAACAAGATAATGTTTTTGGGTGAAAAACGTGATTTTATACAAAATTGATTGAATCACACACAAATCAAGAGCCAAAGCTCTCATACCACTTGTTAGGACCGTTAATGGTACGGAGTACTAACTTATTTACGTGTGTACCAACTCAAATAGTGCGGAATCCTATTTGATTGGTGATCGAATCAGTGAGAACACGAGTAAAATCAATCCAAGATTGAAAGTAAACGTTAAGAACGACAGTAGGACGATTTACAGCGAGCTATGAACTTGGAACAGGTGTTCTTAGGTCTGTAGACGGCTAGGGTACGATTAGGAGTCGAAATATTGAATGTGTTGTGTTTTTCCATGAATTAAGTGGTATTAATAGGTTAGGGTTAGTCAATCATACGACTGGACCATTAGCATGATCAGTCATGTGACTAAAGCATGCTACTTAGTCAATCACACGACAGGTTTAGTCGTGCGACTGAGTAATCCGTATGTCTCCGTCGTGCGACAGATCCAGTCTCCTGGTTTACTCGTGCGACTGGTCCATTAGCATGAAGTATTCATGCATATGGTCCATTAGCATGGTCCATTCGCATGAAGACTTCATACGACTAAGTTTGAACATGTTTCTCAATCATAATGACTGGGTTGAGTAAGATTGATAGTCTTACTGTGAATCGAATATGGTAATCAAGTCAATGATTGAATGACGGAAACAAACAATCAAAGAACATTCAATGCAATAAAAATACTCATAAATGCTTTTGTATTTGTATATATCAAAGTTGATTTACAGAGAATAATTACAACAAAAATTCTCTATCTATCAGTCGTCTTCTCAGGTACGTGGTAACTATTCTATTATAGGCAGACAAGATGCCAAAATGACTAAACTACCCTGACTTATTACATCAGAACTAGTCTAAGTCGTCATCCGCATATTTTCTTGTTCATCCGCATTGAAAAATGTGGATGAGTTAATCTTGATCAACATTTTCTTTAGTAGATCAACCGCATTAGTATGTGGTCATCTGCATTAGTTAATGCGGATGAACAAATACTTGCGCGCATTTGTTAGGTCATCCACATTTGTCAAATGCAGATGAGCAAAGTCTTGTCCTCACTAATTATTGTTCTTCTCCTTAGCAAAATTTCATCCGCATTTCTTCTTGGACTTGAGGGATTCCAGCAGAGCAATCATCAAATCACCCATTGAGTTGGCATGTACGATCCTTTCAAGGGTCCAACACATAACTTTACAAAGATCTATAAACAACCACGAACCTATATAGATAGTTCAATATGTGCTAATAAATAATAAACATTAAAAGATACACTAAAACATTAAACATTAAGATCAACAACCACATATTCTGTTTCATTCAACTCATTCGTTTCATTACATTTAGGACATGACAGACATATTACATTAAGATCATAAACTAGGTACATATGAATCAACAATTAGGATGATAAACATTGATTAGGTTAGCTCTTTTAAAAACCTTTTTAATGTTAAAGTCTTATGTCAATACAAATTTAGCCCTGTTACAAAAGATCTCTCTGAAATTTTCTAAGTATAAGTTTCTTCCGAAGAGAAATTAACCCTCGGAAGTTATCTTCATACTTTCCGAAGCAAAATTTCTCCATGGATAATTTTCTTCTCGGAAGAGTTTTTAGTCTCAGAAGACGCGAATGATTTCATATCGGATCTACTTCCGAAGCTTACAAAATCTCTCCCTTCGGAAAGCAATCTCTACTCTCGGAAGTTACTTTTTCCTCCGGAAGTAGGAATTGTCCTTGGAAGACAAATTACCTTCGGAAATGTTTTATATTCGGAAGAGAGATTTTATTGTGTAACGGAAATCTTTTGGGCCCCACACTGTAAAAAGCAAAGATTTTGTTAATGATGTCGGATTATTTAACTGAATTCAGCCTTACCGCCCCTGTCACTTCATCCACTAAACCGTCATTTCACCTTATCCTAACACTTTATTACCATTCCACCCTCTTTTAAATAATCCCAACTATTCACTTTCATCTTCTTACCTCAAATTTTACAGCCCGAAAAGTTTCCTAGCTTCCAAATTCATCCAGATTCAAACTGCTCTACCTTCACACTTTCCTAATGGCCCTAAATCCTCAACACAACCAAATCACACTTCTTGATTCTTCAAGAGATGCAGACTTCTCTGAAATCATCACTTTCCTCACCCAATCATCCTACTACACAGCCTTGACTGTTAATCCTACAGTTTACCTCACCTAACAGAAGATGAATCCACACCAGCAACTTCAACCACAACGCCAACACTGCCTTCTCATCCCATCACCATTACTTACACAAGACACCCCAAACAAACCCTTGTTCAATCTACTCTTATTGAACAAGCTCCTCCTATTTAACCTAGAAAGGCTAGAGTGGAACATTAGGCTCCCACTCAGTCTGAGGTCTCACCATCCTTCACCATTGACCTCAATATGGGTCTTGAGTCTCCTCAGTCTCAAACCCATGAGCTTGAACCCCAAGCCAATAGCCCTCAGCATGAGTTTCTATACTCATCTGAGCACCCACAAGGGACAACCCCACCAGAGGCTCAATGCCTATAGACATTGACCAAGGTCCCGGGTCAGTAGGTTTAACATCCCTATCTTTCACTGAACTTCTCTTTAAAACTGATGAAGAGATAACATCTCTCCATGGCAATGAAGTTGATCTCCAACACCCTCTTCAAGATCAACAAAGCCTAGAGGGATCCCTTATCTCTAGCCCCCATCAAAAAACCATTACTGAGGTGAGTCCCACTGATATGGAGGGGACTCATACAAATTCAGGTGCCACTACAGAAGGTTCCTCAATTGGCCTTATGGATAGTAGTAACGACTCTAAGACTGAATCTGTGGCAACCATGCCTTTTGATGACTCTAAAAGAGACATCACTAAGGAAGGGAAACCAGGGTGCCAAGAAACCACATCTGGTGGGGAGACTGAGCATACTAGGTCTGTTACCTCATCTGCCCATGATTCTTCAAAAGAAGATGAGGGAAGCATGAAAATCTTTATTCAAGACCTACTATCTAAAGTCTCAAATCTTGAATTCAAGGTTAGGACTTTAGAAGAAAGGTCTGCCACTCAGTAACTTGAGATTGACAATGTCAAGGCTCAACTAGCTGAGAAATAGATTGAGAGATCTGTTAGGCATGTACCTATTCAGGTCTCCTTGACCTCTTCCTCCAGCTCATCTACCTCTCAAGATGATGCTACCAAAAAGGAGGAGAATGTTCAGAGACAAACATATAAGGACCACAGAGCCAAACTGAAACTTCTAAATATTCGGCTCCTATCACAACTTCTTCTGAGCCATCCAAAGTCACTCTAACAATTGATTCAAGGATGCTCAGAGATCTCTACAGCTTCTTTTCTCAATTCTTGTTGATATCTGCTCGTAATCAGCCAAGTCTTGATGCTACCATGATTTACTTTGGAACTGAAGAGCTTCAGAGGCTTACTGCACCTTCTACCACTGTTCAAGAAGTTGGTCAACCTAAGGTCCACATGGAACCTGAGATTCAATTCGAAGGGGAAATGGGAACTAATGACCCAACAACTGAAATAGTTGGGACTGAATCTGCATTCCCTCTTACTTCTGAAGCTGATGTTAAGCGTTGGAAGAACAAACGGAATCTTCCGGAGCTGAAATGGAAGCTTCGGAAGGACTGTTCAAACTGTCCGAGGAACCGATCATCACAGATGCAATCCTAGAAATGGCATCTGAGGTCAACAGTTAGGACTTTCTGGATCAACCTCTTGTCCAGAAACCATCTCTACCTCTTACATAATCGTATCCACTATCCAGGAACCACCAAAGTCCAGTTCTTCAAAAGATACCAAAGGAAAACAGAAGATGACTGCGGAAGAGCTTCAGGAAGAGGAGAAGATTGAAAAGCTGAAAAAAAAGGGAGACTTCAAGCTGGGAAGTTGTTGGCTGCTAGTATAAAAGCAGTTGCAGCCAATCAGGAGGCTGTCAACAATAAAAAGAGAGAAGAGATCATTGACCAGCTCATTCAGCTCGGAGCTACCAATGAAGAAACACTCCTGCTACCATTAGAGGAGTTGGTGAAACTGGAAAAGGCAACCAAGCTGCAACAAAAAAAGCAAGGTTGGCCTCAGAGGAAGAGAAAGAAAAGGAACAAAGGGAAGTTGACATGCAGCTCAGGAGTAAAAGGATAGATTTCCTAACCTCTAGAGGCTTCTCTCTTCAAGAACTCCCTCCACACAATGATGAAACGATCATTGGCTTGTCAAAAAAGAGCAGGATCAAATGAAGAAAGAAAGAAAAAGAGCTGCAAGAGAAAAGTTGAAGGAGAAGAAGAAGAAAGAGGACGAAGAAGGGGCATTTGCAACCAGGAAGATAGGTGACAAAGCCTGGATGAAAGACTATCTCCGGGCTCACGGCTTCTCTAGAAGGTAGGTGGGTCCCATGTCTGAAAGGACACTCCAACGAATTGTCAGTGAGATCAAGGTTGACATTCGTTCGGGGGAAAAGAAGAGAGATGCACAGAAGGGTACAGGGGATAACCTTTACTCCAACCACTCTATCCCAACCTGAACCAATTCCCGTTCCCTTCACCATCAAAACTAAACCTTACACTCCTGAACCCACACCTTTACCTTCATCCACTTCCTCACCTCAACCACCAAAATTGCGCATCCTTCAACCCAAAACTCTAACCCGGAC
This sequence comes from Flaveria trinervia, assembly GCA_025506515.1. Taxonomy (NCBI): domain Eukaryota; kingdom Viridiplantae; phylum Streptophyta; class Magnoliopsida; order Asterales; family Asteraceae; genus Flaveria; species Flaveria trinervia. The sequence goes on from CM046448.1 coordinate 74,700,496, forward strand.
CACCTTACCACATCCTACTCCACAACCTTCTCAACCATCCCCTCAGCCTTCCAAACATCTCTCTCTAGAAGAGTTAAAAAGCTCAAGAATAGGCTCATCAATTGCATAACCCTAAGCGATATCTCTTGTGAGGAAGACTCCATCAAACTAACCTATTTGGATGGACCTTCATGTTCCTTCACAATAGATCAATTTCTTAATCTACCTAGAGGAACACTAGACCAGGTTGTAGTACGTTTAGGTATCAATTCAGAATCATTAAATAAGGAAAAGAAGAAACTCAGAAGGAAGCTAGTGACCCTACTGGATACAAGGAAAGAGGACAAGATTCCTAGTCAGTCTATTGTGCTTAGAAAGAATATACTCTTGTGGAGGTTCGATGAAGCTACTCATAACTTTATTGTGAAAAGAAAGAATGGTGAAGTTAATAGACTGAATGCCACCTCTCTGCTACATTCCAGTAGATTTGATATTGCTGAGTTAGCAGAGAAACCATTCTCTAATCCCCCGAACTCAGAAACTACTACCCACATCAAGAATCATCTCAGCAGTTTTCATCTGGCTGAGTTAACAGCAAAAACCAAGATTTAGGAAGAGTTAAAATTGAGAAGAAAGGAAGACAAGGATAGATGTCTCGCCAAGGGCATAGCCTTTCTACAGATGGTGGAAGGTCCTGAATTGGAACCTATAGTTCAATGGGAATATGATTATAGTTCCCATCAACTAAGTCTTTTTAAAGGGTCATAACAAAAGGTACACATCATTCAGGGAGACAGACTAGAGATCCTCTCAACCAAAGATTTGTACAAACTTCTCAGCACCACATCAGGGAAGAACAAGGAGACTGATAAGTATTTACTCTCCCTGGTGCTAAAAGTTTTGAGGAGCACAAACAAGTGAGGTTTTGGTAGCATCAGCCTAGGGGAAGTTTGTTGGATCAAGAAGAAGGCTGGTGCAATCAAAACCAAATCACTTACACAAATTTTGGTGCTGCTTACAAAGGCTTCTGAAGCCAAGTGTGGAACTTCCGAAGGTTGTAGAGTTAGAAGACTACTTCCGAAGAATGAAGGAAGAAGAAGTCCATAAGCCTTGGAAGTTGCAGCCTCTTCCAAAGTACAAGTGGCTTCGGATGTACTTGTTCTTCCAAAGCCATTATCCTTCGGAAGACACTACTATGAACCAGTGGACATAAGTATGGTCTCTAACACTCTGCTGCAGACCTCTGATACTACATGGCGCTTTCTCAAAGAGCCATGTAGTTGACCATACTTTATTCCACTGTTCACCTTTTTATGATAGTACAAGTTACCAACTTTAGTTGGTGACAAAAGGTAAGTCAGGGACATGTCCTGACTACCATATCTCAGATAAAATCTTATCTGAGATACCTTAAACTATAGCTTTGTAGTATTCGCTTTAGTTAGAGGATTCTATCTGGTATCAAAGTATATCCGGCTGTAGGTAGTATTATATATAGTCTCTCGTTGTAACTCATCACAACATGCTTGTAAGAGTCTTGTAATTTTGAGTTGAGAAGCAATATATACAAGTACCTTGAAAATTACCTCTTATGTTTTGTTATTACTTCTTATATTGTTATCAACTCTTAAAGATTCTGCTTTCATCGAGGGTGTTGGTTAAGTGAGTTTGAGAGAAAACCAAGTGTTGAGTGACACAAACCGATCCTGCAGTTATGTTGATGCTTTTAATTTTGCATCTTTATTTTTCCCGTGGCTTTACGTCGTATGTTAATGAATGAATGAAAGTATTATGTAATGTAAAGTGGAAGATAATGAAAACAGGAATGTAAAGAAAGATGAATGCATGCATTAATGAATGAATGAAAGTAAGAAAGGCTTGCAAGCAAATGTACGGAGGTTTAAACCCAATGAAGGGTGTCAGCTCAACTGTGTACGGGTTAGCTACCCCGAAAGGATGCACACTGGGGTATAATCCGTGTGACTAACCATACGTATGGGATCCTTGTCGCTTACCCTGATACTGTGGTAGGCCATCGGCATAATGTATGGGAGTCTATTTATAGACTTCGGCCAGTACCCGCTTTATGCATGACGATAGGGTGAAGCACATGGCATGGATCCAGATGAAAGTAAAGATTAATAATGTATGCACGGAATTAACGATACGAAAGCAAAGGAATGAATGATGATAATGAATGATAATGAGTAACTCGCGATGAATGAACGAATAATGAAGATAATAATGATATCATCTATGTGTATGTATAATGCATGATCACGTACGATTGTAAACAATAGATTTAAATGAAAGATAAAGTATGTTTTACTATAAAGCTAGAACTCACTCAGCAACGCTAACTTTTATGTGTTTCCAGTTGACAGGTAAATGTTGCTGAGGATGGCATGGGGCGGCTACTCGGCATTTTTGAATGGCATACATTTGATAGAAATATGATGTTTTTGTGATGTAATACAAATGATAATATTTTGTAACAGTAACTACATTGTATTGTTTTGCAAAAGCTGTCATCAATATATGAAATGTATTTTATTTATTTTGCTGCAATATTTTAACAAATTTAAATGTATGCTTTATGTTTCTATGCAATGATTTACCAGCTGTAAGCGTCCGGGAACGGGGCCTTACATCTATTCAAAAAAATCAGCTGATGCTCACTCTGAAGAAGCTGAATATAGTGATAGGATCAAAGCTCTAGACAGCTTCCTAGCAGAAGAATTCATCATTGATGATGAATTCTGGGACTTTATAAGTGAATAGGGGAATGTTGCTGAACCAATTGTTATTATTCCTCAATCTCCTATCCCTCTTGAGAAGGAATTGAGCATGCAACTAGTGCCTACTGTGTCACTTACTGAAGATCAAAAGGAGCTGATCAAAAAATTATGTGAAGAGCAACAAGAAAAGGAAGAATCAACTGCTGCCATTCCAGAACAAAAACAACCACAGGCTGAAAAATTGCCTCAAGAAATTGAACTTCCTGAAACCTCTTCTGGTCCATCAATGCAAAATATACCAGAAGAGGAAGTACTTATCTGAAAAAACAAAGGGAAAAAGGCCTATGGTGGAAGAAGAGTCAATAAAGAAAAGCAAAAAGGATGATCCAATAAGCATTACAGCTATAGCTGAATTCTTAGAAGAACATGAAAAAGCTGAGGCTTAACTGAAAAAGAAAGCTGATTTTGTTGACTTGGAAGAAGAGAAATAGAAGGTGGCTATGTAGTTGATGAACCAATAGCAGTTGAGAGCCCAAAGAAGCAAGAAAAATCAGTAGAAGAAATGATGAAAAAGGCACAAATTGATGATCTAATGGTAAAAGCCATGTTTTTTATTATCATGGATATGATCTAGATGAAGTTTCAGGATGACTTATGAGGGAATGAAGGCAGAAGAAGAAAAATTGAATAAGCTACTGGACCCCACAGTTGAGACTGAATATGAGAAGACTCTTTCTCCTAAAGCTGATATGCCCAAAGTAACATTCATAAAGAAGCAAACCTTAACTCCTCACTCTTTATATCCTCATCCCTATAACATGTCTGATAGGTAAATGAAGGATTATCTATCAAATCAAGGATTCACCAAGAGAAAGCTTTAATATGAAAACAAATTCCCTAAGGGTTGCCATCCTCAGGTTGATCATGAGAAGAAAGAGAGACTTAAGACTCTGAAGAAGAAATTATGGGCAAAAAGTCCAGAACTAGAGTGTCTACTCAAGTTATGCAGCTCAACCATAGAGATCATGACTCTTTGGCACTTGTACTACACAGATATCTTGAGTGGTTTGCTAAGCCTTTTCAACTAAAAGTTTGAGAAGGTCTAACCACTGCAGAGATGATCAAAGGTGTGTCTACTCCTATGGGCAAAATGATCAGAAAATCATTGCCTGGAAGTATGACAGTGACTGGAATATGTTATTGTCAAAAGGATCTCAGGACTGGTTCAATTCTTTACAAAATACTCTGCTTTCGTAAATGCCCAGGAGATTCATGACTTGAAGGAACTGGCCAACTTGGAACTGATCAATCACAAGGCCATGTTCAGAGGTTATGAGTTTGAAGAGATACTTAGAATGTTCAAGAGAACTGACAAGTTCAAATCTTTGAAGGCTATCTGTATGAGGAAAGATCGATCCTTCATCAACCTTCTCGAAAAGAAAAGGACTAAACCAGCAGAGGAAATTGTGTTTCTAGAGCTTAAAGTGAAACTAGCTGAGTCTTTAAAAAGAAAGATGGTGTCTGGCACCATTCCTCCATACCAATCTCTAATGTTTACTATGATGAAAAGACTTATGAGTTAGTAAATGAAAGAAAGTAGGGAGGAAAGGAAGGGGCATAAATTAGATTGTTTAGTGGATATGAAGAAAGGCTACTAGATTAATCATACATCCACTACATCTACACCGCGCATTTCAGAGAAATATAAAAAAAAAACTTGGTGAAGAAGACATGTACTTCTTTTTCAAATGCATCAAAATACTAAAGATGGCATATGATCAAATCATTGCCAAGAGAGAAAAGAGAAAGAAGAAAAAGACTCCTCTGCAGCTGGGAACATTGTGAAACTGGAACTTGATGTAGATGGAGCTCTACTGATTCATAGGATGAGCTATGCACTATATCTATAAGGCAACTAGTTTCTCTTAAGAAACTGCCATTGGAAGCCATCTACATTATGAGTTAGATGAGGATACATGTGTTGAATAGAGAAAAGATGTTAGATGCTAATGACTTTTTTAATATGATAAAGGCCATTTTGGATCCATCACAAGCAGAACTTCTAGTGCCTTCACAAGACCCAGCAGAATCCTCACAACCTCAACCACCACCAAACCATTGAAGAACATAGGCTGTATAATCCTTAGGGGGAGTATTGTTGGACCTGAAAAGATCATACATGCCAATTGAATTAGTGAGTTGATGGTGGTTTGCTGGAAACTCCTTAAGTCCAAGAAGTAATGCGGATGAAGAATCTGCTAAGAAGAACCAAGTGTTGACTAACCGCATTTGTAAATGCGGAAGACATAGAACAAATGCGGACAAGTGTTTGTTCTTCTGCATTAACAAATGCGAATAGTCAAAAAGATGCGGACAAGACATGTTCATCCGCATTTGCAAATACGGATGACCATAAACAAATGCGCATAAGTACTTGTTCATCCGCGTTACCCAATGCGGATGACCAACTACTAATGCGGATAACAGTTAGGGATCGTGTACTGGAAGATGTACTAACTGATTAATGTGTAAACCAAATCAAATAGTGCGGAATCCTATTTTATTGGTGATCCAATCAGTGAGAACGCACGTAGAAATAATTGTGTATTGAATCTAACGTTAAGAATCAATTAGGAATCGATCTACTGCAATCTATGAACTTGGAGTACGATCTTAGAGGTCTCTGGATGGCTAGGGTACGTCTGGAGTCGAAGTGTGTTCAATAATTTTCTTTCTTCACGAATTAGGTGGTATTTATAGGTTAGGGTTGCTCATTCAGGCGACTGAACCATTAGCATGGTTCAGTCGTGCGATGGAGCTATGCGGTTGATCCATTCGCATGACTGAGTGTTCAATCGTGCGACTGAGTCATTCGCATGAAGTTGTTCAGGCATATGGACCATTTAGGCACATGGACACTTAATCGCATGCCCATTCGAACACATGGCCACTGTTAGGGCGCATGGTCCATTCGGACGCACGAGAACTTCATTTTACTAAGTTTGAATGTATTCAATATTATTACATTATTTATACTAGTTCAAACAACCACAAACCTATATAGTCAGTTCGATATGCGTTAAATGACTCATTAATGAAATATTAAACATGATAAACATAACCAAACAATTTCATTTCATTAAGTACCCAAACATTACATATGTGTGAGACAATACAATAATATTACATTCAGTTCAGAAACCAGGGACATATGTGTCTACAAACTCCCCCTTGGACCCTAGTTTCGTCTTTTGTCTTACCATCTTCATAACCTCTTCATACTTCTTGTACTTCTCTTCTCTTGTGTCTCCTGCGTGTATCTTAAACGCAAAGCAGAGTTTTATCATGTTCTGAAACTGTAAAGCCTGTACAATATCTTGAGAGTCATAGAACAGTGGCCACTTGTATAATGTGTAGACATCTTCAGCTGACAAGTTGGTAAGCCACATTGGGTCAAATACCCTGATAGTATTCATTTTGCCGTCTTTGTTTAAGAGTATGACTGCCTCTCCTGACCTCTAATCATAGTACCACCACTTGAAGTGTGGAGTGAAGTCTTGTGGCATCTCCCGTAGAGGGATCATAGACATTATGCGCGGTGGACTCCACTTCAACATTATTTTAGGCTTTCCAGTTATGGCATCAACCTCAGACCTTCTGATATACCTCACTGGTTGTTGAGGTTTGAAGTTGACCCATCTGGTGTGGTATTCTCTCTTTAAAGCTACTTCAAACTAGCCAGACATTTTGCATGGATCAGCGTATAGCAGTTTCAGCTTCGCTAACTGGTTAAGCTCAAATCCAAGAAGAGTTTTCAGGTCATGTGGGAACCTGAACTACTCGATCCCTTTCTCATGTTTAACTACATAAACGTTGAGATCTTCAAAATAAACCCATGCTATGATTCTGCCCGACACCTTTTGGTGTTTCTTCACCTTGTACAGCTTGGTGTAGACAGTTGACGTTGAAGCACCGTGTTGGGCTCGTATTTCTGCAAAGCATGCAGCCCACTCAGGCTTTCTGATGTTGACTTCAGCTTCCGAGGCTTGGACTGTATCTTTTTTCTTGTCTGACTCTTCTTCCAATCTATCCAGAGTCTCAAAAGTTTGACTGACAAGGTTGTCGTCCATATTGGGAATAACATTACCTTCAATGTCCGTGTACTCTGGATAGTGTTGGTTGTGACATCTTCTGTCTCGATCTGATCTATATCGTTGAGCTCGTCATCACTTTCAACTTGGACTGTTGGAGCGTCTTTCACGATCTCGTCGGCATTTAGTTTAAACATTTCGGCCAACTGCTCATCTGTGAAATCATGAATTATTTCCCCTTCTTCTAGGGTGTAACTCACTAATCTCCTTACGATCCCTTGCAGATCAAGAATCATTGTTAATTGAGTCTTGACCTGTTGAAGGGGATCAACATCGAATTCGGTCTTTGAAAGTTTGGATCTGCTTGATTTAAACATGTAACACCACATCATTAGTTAAGAATCAAAACAGAAACCTTAACATTAATATAAACATTCATTACATTAATATGATACAAGATTCAAATACATATGATTTAAATAACAAAAACTACTAAGTATTACTCTTGTCCTGGATCATATGCTCTTCTGCTAACAGGGCGGATGTGGAGGCACCTTGATCTTGTGCTTTCTTCGTCCTCCTTTCACTTCCAGGTGTGGCACCCGCAACAGATATGTCATCTTCATCATTATCATCACCAGCATCATCACCAACATCAGAATCATCCTCAATGTCATCACCATCATTATCATCATCATCATCATCACTGTCATCATCACCATCATCTCCATCTCCTTCCTTGATCTTTAAGGGCTCGTCCTTTGATCCCTTGAGCTACAGCATGATGGTCTTGTTGGTGGTCTCCAACTCCTCTATCCTTTTAGCTGATTGGGCATGCTGCTCCCGAAGTTGGGACATCTTTACGCATTGTGCATCCATCAGCTGGGCCTATTGCTCTATCTGTTGTGCCTGCTGAGATATCTGCATAGATTGGGCAGCAGTAAGGTCTACTAGCTGTCGAATCTAAGCAGTCTTCTCGTCATCGACAGCCAACAGCTTCAGCACCATACGATTAAGTGCCGAGAGCTGTTCCTCTACCCCACTAGGAGGCAGAGAGGATCCAGATAGATAGGAGGGGTATGATAAAGGTCCGACATGGTGGCTAGTAGTGGTGGTGGTGGTGGTGGTAGTGGTGAAGAGTAAGGGTGGTATAGATGAAGGTGGTGGTGGAGTGGGTGTGATAGATATGGTGATAGATGGGATGGCAGTAGTGGTGGTAGTAGGTGGATGGGTGGATGTAGGTGGAGTGGTGGTAGCAGGTGGAGTGGTGGAAGTGATGGTAGTAGTGGTGGTGGTAATGAAGGTCATCCTCATCTTCTTCTTCTTCCACCCGTGGGGCTGAGCCATACTTTTCTTCCTCGATCCTCTCCAGGTGGATGCTCCCCCTGGAACACTACTTGGCTGATCGGGAGCATAATTAGGATCAGTATCAGCCTCTCCCGACCCGCCAGGGCGTTCACCAACCGCCCGGAGCCCTCGCTCGGTGGCAACAACGTTGCTGCCCACCATTCGAGTCAGAGGCTCCTCGTCCGACTCCTCCTCATCATCAATACGGAAGTCTTGATGGAAACTTGCAGCTTCTGCTCCACCTTGGGTTGATGCTGGAGATGCTATATCGCGGTGGGGGCCCTCGGTTGAGTGTGCCCTGCATCTCCACCATCACTACTGTCGTGGTGGCCGAAGTCGTCTTTAGGTAGCTCTAGCTGCTTGACATCCGAATCACTGTCTACATGACGCCATTTACGCCTCCCTGGCGCCACGTAGTCCACCTTGGCCAGATGGCCTATAAGTCTCTTTACCGGGGGCTTGACCTGTTTTCCCCGATAAACCTTCATACGACCCAGCGTCGTATCATCCATAATCTCTAATGCCACAGCGTCGTGGCTCTCCTTTGGTAGTGTGGGCAGCTTCTCATCAAATATCATCTGTAAGAATTTAGGGTACATGCAGAAACCCTCTTTGCCCTTCGCCTCCAAGTTCTCTATAAGGTAAGAGAAGATCATGCTAGAAAAACTGAAAGGGTGGTTAAGAACTAGTGCCACGTAAGCATTCTGAATCTGGTCTGATAGGTCATCGAACCCACTCTTTCATGATGCCAGGCACTTGAGGATAACATGTGCCAAGTACTTGTACTGGGGACACAGGTTGCTCTTGTTGAGCACACCTGCGTTTATGTCCCCAGCGTACTGTATCCTCATGAAGCACCCTCTCACCTTCAGCGGGTGAAGTCTAGTGGGTTGGTCAGTATCATCACCCAACCCCAGTACCCGCCTAATATCCTTAGTGGTAATCTCTATGTCCAAACCAAAGATGGAACTCCTTATGCTGTAAGGCTCATGAGAGCGGTTGACCGATGCCCCCTCCCAAAAGGCCTGCTGGATAGATCTATAGGGAGTGCATGGTGTAGAGATAGCTCGGTGGATCCTGGATCACTTAATGAAAGCGATAATCCCTGTAAACTCGGCACCATTCCGAGTCGTGGAATCAAGGTGAGCACAGATGTTGTGCTTGGGGTTGATAGACCATCTATCAGCCATCAATCTGTAACACAAGACACATAAACGTTAGATAATCACACAACACAAATCAGTTCTTATTAACTTGGTTAATTTCATTTTGGTTCATTCATGTGATTGAACCATGCGACTGTGTTCAGTCGGGTGTCTTGTCATGAGACTTGCTTCAATCGGGTGACTGAGCAGGCGACTAAGTGTGATCTGTTGATTGAGCCTACGATTGGTTCAGTCGGCTGACTAAGCTCATTTGTATGGTCCATTCGGCCAATTGAGCCAATCGCCCAGCTCAATCGTGCGATTGGAGTTCATCCTTGCGACCAGTCGCATGACCCACTGTTCGGTTGACTGAGATTTGAATCGTGACCATTTCGTGAAATTAAACATTGTGTAATGGCTCTTCAGACTTGCAATCACATAACTAAAAACCTAATAACTTTAATTTTAACTATTTACTTGGTTTAGGTAGGTAATTAGTCTATTTAGTGTATGGTTCTTGTTTGAGTCGAGAATCTTAAAGTTAAGGCACCATTTCATTCGATTTTAGTGAGATTTCATCATATTGAACCTGTATAACAATCCACAATCGTCAGAGTATCAATAGGAGTCAGAAAATTTGATCTAAAGAAATTTGGGTAGGGTAACAGTATTCTGTGCGAAATGAGGATAAAGGCCGACTGGACCCATTCGCCAGCTCATCTGGGCGAATGGACCTCAGTCATGCGATTGGCTCAGTCGATCACATTCAGTCGGCCGACTGGGGTTCAGTCGGGCGACTGGCTCATTTGCACAACTCCATTCGGTCACTAGCTCATTCTGATAATCCATTCGGTTGAATGGTCCATACTCATGTCCATTCGGCTGTTTAGTGCATGAGTATGGTCCATTCGCACGGTTGGTCCATACTCATGGTCCAGTCGTGCGATTGGAACATCTTCCTGAATTTGACTTTATGACCATTTTGAACTTAAACTCCCTTTTAACTTTATGAGCATTGATCATTTCAGACATGATCATTTTACTTGAAAAACTTTTGACCACCTCAGACGTGATCCTTTTAAACAAATTTGTCACCTCAGACGTGACTGATTTTACCGTTGACCAGTACGTGTGGTCACCTCAGACGTGACCCTTTAGGTGATTAACTCCCTACTGAATTCCATGACGTAGTCCGAAGTTTAAGAACTAAACTAATGAATTTGACAAACAAATTAAACAAAATAAAAAAAAAAGAACTGAAATTTTAAAACTAAGACATGTTTTTGTGATTTTGTGAGGGTTAAATCCTAAGATATAAATCTAATGGATTCGGTCCGGAGTAGGCAGCTTCAATTTATTTTGACCATAACTGGACCAACTCAATTTGGAATCATACAGGCAAGTCAAATCATCTGGGACATTTTATCAACACCTTTAGATGCTCAATTCTTGTTTTTCATCTAGAGTTGTAAGCAAGTTTAGGAAATCATACTAGTACTATTAGATCCCTAAATTGATTTGGACTTTCAAGAATTGTAGCCACGATGATTGTTTGTATACTTGTCCTCTTAAATCCATACATAGACTTTTGACACAGATTGGTGATAGTTTAAGGTTTGATTATTTCAACAAACATTTTGGATCCCACGCTTATGTGGTAATAACATTCCTCAAGAAATTTTGACCAGTCTACAGGTAATTTGACAAGAAGAAACTATTCTTAGAGCTTTCAAAGAGAAGCCAAGCCTCAGGCTAGTGCCATCGCATAGCAGAGAGGCGGCAAACAATGATGAATTCTAGAATATCTAGGTTATGCTTATCCTCAGGTCAGTGCCATCGCACAACAGAGAGGCACACAACCTATCTTCTTGTTAGAGCATTTTTTTCTTTTGCACATAACGCACCAACAACATTAGTTATTAGCTTGATAGCATTTGCTTTTCATTTTTTTTCGTGCTTTGCTCTATTTATGGTCATCCGCACACATTTGTGGTGTTTATTTGCCATCACCCTTATTGGAATTTTGTTGATTGTGTTAAACAGTGATAAGATGGGAACCCACAGTCAGTTGAACAACTTAGTTTGATCTTGAGATCACCAACCAGGTCTAATCATCTATTGTGTTGAATCTACCGACATATCATCTGTGGTCTAGCAAACTCTAGGTCTACTTTCTTTGTGTTACCTTAGTAGTAACCAGTTTTACCATCATTTTTCCTTTTATATGGCTCAGACTACAAAGACTTATACTTTGAATTTGGCATCTTATTTTATTTAAAATTTTAAAGTCCTAAATGGTTTTGTACCTGTGTACTATCATTTTCCAAAGTCATTGAATAGGTATCACAGATACGATCTATTTTCTATCAGCTAGCCTGTCCTTGTCCCTCGTTTTTTTTGTAATGTTACTAACTGACCTATTCCTCCCATAAAATTCTAAAACCGTAACCGATTTACGTCTTTTAGGATTTTAATAGGCGACCAAATAATACTAATGTAATTAAGCTACTTAAATTAAACAAAATGAAAATAAAATAAATAAAAATAAACGATACACATCGGACTACACATGATCATCTTCGGGAATTACATCACTTTTCTTTTTAACACCGTTGACCTCTAACAGATATAGAAAATGTGGTTTATCAAAAGCCTTTGTATAGAGATCAGCGCGTTGAAAATTAGTATTAATTTTAATCACATCAATTAAGTTCTTTTCAAAGCAGTCATGTATAAAGTGATTTTATACCGATGTGTTTGGTCTTAGGATGTTGGACCGGATTTTTAGTTACTGCAATTGCAGCAGAGTTATCAACAAAAATAGGAGAAGATGAGAAATGCAAACCGTAGTCCCGCATTTGCTATTGAATCCATATGATTTGTGAACAGCAACTTGCAGCAGCAACGTAATCGGCTTCACAGGTTGACAATGCAACGCGATGTCTGCTTCTTACACTGCCAGTCACTAATCGCCTCCCAAAGAATTGACATACCGCTGATGTAAGACTTGTAATTCATCTTTTAGCCACCGCAATCCGAGTCACTATACGCTGTAAGCTCAAAGTCATCATCATGAGGACACCACAACCCAAGTGTTGGAGTACCCTCAGATAACGAAAGATCCTTTTGACTCCTATCAGATGGTTAACTTTCGGCTTTGCCTAATATCTTGAACATAAACACGTCACGTACATAATATCAGGCCTTATGGCAGTGAGGTACATGATAGATCCAATCATCCCTCGATACATGGTGGCATCAACCAGATCACCATTCTCATCGGGTGCTACATCGTGATTTGTAGCAAGTAGAGTCCCTGCTGCGGAAGCATTCTCCATGTCGAACCGACTGAGAATATCTCCTACATACTTGGTCTGATGTAGAAATATCCTTTTGGTGTCTGATACACCTGTAACCCAAGAAGAATTTCATCTCTCCCATGGCACTCATCTCAAACTCAGCCTTCATTACTGCTTCAAACTCTTTACATAATTCTTCATTCTTGGAACCGAAGATTATGTCGTCGACATAGATTTGGACAAGCAGTAAATCTCTATCCTTTTCTTTGATGAACAGTGTGCAGTCAATTACACCTCTGCGAAAGCCATGTTTCACAAGGTGTGTTGAGAGTTTCTCATACCAGGCTCTGGGAGCTTGATAAAGCCCGTATAAAGCCTTGTTGAGTTTGTAAACTCTGTCCCAATGATATGGATCGTCAAATCCCTCAGGTTGATTGACGTACACTGTCTCTCAGATTTTCCCATGAAGGAATGCACTCTTCACATCCAGTTGATAAACTTTAATCTTCATATAGGATGCATAGGCAAGGAAGATGCGGATGGCTTCCATTCTTGCCACAAGTGTAAACACTTCATTATAGTCAATTCCCTCGACTTGTCGAAATCCTTGAACAACAAGTCGAGCCTTGTTTCTGATGATCACGCCTTGATCATCCTTCTTGTATTTCAAGACCATTTGGTGCCAATGACCTTAGCACCTTTAGGTCTATCCACAAATGTCCATACACCTAATTCTTTAACTAAAGAGTTCTTCCTGCATGGCACTCACACATGCCTCATCATCAGGGCTTCACTCACATACTTGGCTAGAACTAAGACATAAAGCAACGATATGCACGTCATGAAGGCAAGCCTTTCCATTACCGAGGCATAATCAGCTGAATACAACTGATTTTTGGTCTGAACTCCTGATCTCACATTTGTAGTGACATTATCCAAAGGATGAAGACATTCAGGCGTGATCCAGGAGTTGTTAGAACAACTACCTTAGAATCAAGATTATGAACATTCGGTTCAGAATCTAAGGCAGTAGGAGTCTGAGGTTCCGAAGACACAGAGGCATCAACATCAGATGCTTGTGGACTTGCAGGAATAGGAACCTGTTCCTCCTAGTTTTTCTAGCTTCTTCATCAGAGGAAGAGTCACTATCTGCAAGTGCTCCCCCTGAGTTGGTAGATGAATCACCTTGTAGTCCGATGATGTAGATTCCTAAGATTGTGGGTTTAGGACATCATACATCATCTTGGTTGCTAACTCATCATCAGAAGTGGAGAGTGGTATGTTGAAGGACTTGAAGAATCCATCATAGTCGAAAAAGAAGGCGGGTTCTTTTCCAGCAGGTGGTGTGGTGTATCTCTGAACGTCAACATTACACCACACTTCTACTTGACCCGTAGAGTTGTTTTAAACTCTCTTGTTTGATATGTTGTATCCTAGAAAGATGCCTTCATTAGCCTTCTCGCTGAATTTGCCCTCCTGAGTCTTCTTCAGCAGGGTGCATAGAGCGCCAAACAGCTCGAGATACTCTAGATTAGGTTTATGTCGTTGTAGTAACTCCTAACATGCTTTGCCATGTCGTTTAACTATCAAAACTCGATTCAAAGTGTAACATGCATTTGCAACTGCCTCGTTCCAGAATTGGATAGGCAGTTTCGAGTCTGCTAGCATTGTTGTGCATCTCTATCAAGCTGTGGTTTTTCCTTTCAGCAACTCCATTCATCTAAGGAGTATAGGCAGTGGTGAACTGATGCACAATTCCCTTTTCCTTGCAGTAGGCCTCCATCCACTAATTTTTGAATTCGGTTCCTTTGTCTGAGCGCACTTGACGTACCTTCAGCTTGTATAGGGACTCTAGTGTAGTTACTAATTCCTTGAAGGAGTCAATGTTTCTGATTTGGACTTCAGAAACATTACCCAAGAAAGTCATGAGTAGTCATCAGTAACTACGTAGCAGTACAAGTCGCCTGCGATGCTTCTTGTACTGACTGGACCAAACAAATCCATGTGCAGAAGTTCAAGAGGAAGTTCGATGAATGAACTTTCTTTTTCTTATGAGACTTCTTGTCTGTTTGCCCTTCTTGCATGCAACATAGAAATCTGGAAGTTGGAAGTTTTTGACGTTAACTCCTCTCACTAGATCATTCTAGATCAAGTGATTCATCTTCCTTGGATTAATGTGTCCCATCCTCCTATGCCAGGAGATGGATTCCTTCTTAGTAGCTTTGACAAGAAGCACCGAACTTCATGATCCGTTGTGGAGGCCTTTGATAGATCCAAGACGTAAAGGTCCTTATACCTTGAGGCAGACATCAACACTTGATCCTCCGGGATGACATAGTCCTTTTTCAAGACATAGCACTTCTTGTTGTCAAATACTACCTTGAAATCTTTATCGCAAATTTGAGAAACAAAAAGCAAGTTATTTTGAAGTTGTTGGACATAGTTTACCTTGTCAAATTTTACTTTCTGATTACCCACTTCCCCTTGAGTTGTGATATACCCACCTTTGTTTCCAGCAAATGAAACATGCCCTCCTTTGATTTGTTTGACGTTTGATAAGAGAGCTATGTTCCCTGTCATGTGCCTAGATGCTCCAATGTCTTTAATCCACGTGTTGATTTCAGCACTATAGTGAACACCCTGCATATTCAAGTGAAAACATTAGTTTAGGTTAGGAACCCAAGCCCTCACTGGCTTGGGTTTCCCCGAGGCATCACACATCATAAACTCAACCCATTGACTATTCGAGGGGAGTGAAGCTTAGATGTCTGTTTGTTCTCATTTTCAGATACTGAGGTGGATTTTTCCTTCCATAGGCCAGATTTATGTAAAGCCTATTTGTGATAAACAGATAACTAGCTGATGGGTTGAACATTGTGTACACTATCTCTTTTAGGAGGCGTCACTGAGTTCCTCTTAAAAGAGCTAGGTTTTGATTCAGGAAGTTCAACTTTCCTCCTCGGTGTCTGAAAATAAGGACAATGAGATGTAATGTGTCCGTACTCTCCGCAATTGTAGCAGGATTTGCTTTCAACTTTACGATTTATTTGTTTTTGTGGAGATGTAGGTGACACACGAGTGACCTTATTCTGTTTGGATTGAGACACTTCTTGGTCAGATGTATAGTCTGGTTTTACAAATTTAACTGCTTTACCTTGTTTTACATCTTTTACATTTAATTTACCTGGACTTTGACATGATGCACTGATTGATTAACTTTAATGGTGTTTTTAGGTTCAGATTTGACTTTGTTTGAACCTGACTTTAAATTAACCTTTTCAAACTCTTTTTTCCAGGTTAACACAAGGCATTTTGTCTTTTGCCTTGGAAGTGGTCTCCTTTTGTTTACTGCCAGATTCAGTTGATTTACTTGTGGAATCTGGGTCACTCACAAGAGGAGTGGACACCATATGATCCTTGATTGGATTATTATTAATTGGTTTACTTTTGTGTTTATCAAGGTCTCAGGTGTTGTTAGAACCACTTTATATCCCAATCCCTACCCGTTGTTATGCTCTCTCACTAAGTGTTGGACAACATGAGATGAGCTTGTCCAACTATGCAGTTTTTGTTTTAATTAGTTGACTTCAACTTCTAAAACTACCTTTTGCTTCTTAGTGTCTTCTAGGGAGTTAAGATAGTACCTAATGTCATTAGCTTGGTTAAATGCAACTACTTCTGTTTCCCTAAGCTGTTTGTTCAAAAGGTCTAATTTTTCCTTGTAACTGTGCTCATTCTGTTTAATACTCTATTCGCCTCAGTGCACAGTTCTAGGTCCTTTACTAAGTTATCATTATGATCTAATAACCTAGCAAATTTTAAATCTATGCTTTCTCTAAATTTATTACAATCAGAACAAGCATGATTATTAAAGAGTTGGTCAGTAGTACTTACCTGAGATATTGAAGATGAATCAACCATTAGTGGAGAGTCTGTTGTCTCTGGTTCTGGTGATTCTAACGTCGTTGCAGATTTTCCTTCTTCAGGCATGTTGTTGACCACTGGTGCAGGTTTTTTCAGAGTTAGACATCACGAGCTCTACTGCTATGTCTCCTTCACTAGCGGAATTATATGTTCCACACTAGCGATGTTGGATTCTCCCAACAAGACAAACCGAAAGCTCCAGTCCTGTCCTTCATCCTCGTTAGCAGTCAGGGCTTTAGGATCCTTGCTTGATGAAGTAGGACTGCTAGATGTGGCTTTATCCTAACGATTGACAGAAGAGAAAGGATTCCCATTGCCAATCTTCTTTGGCTTTACGCACTCCCTTTTGAAATGCCCTTTCTCGCCACAGTTGAAACAGGTCACCTTTGACTTATCAAAGCCAAAGGTAGTGTCCTTAGTTGCAACCAAGTTTTGTTCGGTCTTTTTGACAAACTTCTTAGCTCGTCGGACAACACTTGCTATGTACCACATGATATCCATTCGTTCCAACTCAGTCTCGTCCACCTACTCGTAGTCCTCATCTGCCCGGTGGCAGTTTCCAATCTTTCCAGCAATTAGTCCATCATAAGAGTGGACTATAGCAGCTAAAAGATCCATGTGCTCTTTAGCCACCTCAACTGTCACATTCCCGAAGTTTTCGGTCTTCAGCTTTGCTGCATTGGCTTCGGGTATCATATGATGAGTACCAGACGACCCTTACGTTTCTGACCGTGAAGTAGAAGCTGGAGCTGGACCAGTTGAGTTAGACACAAAGGCAGTCTGCAGTGGTGCTCCAGATGTCTTGGCTTGAGGAGTCGCGTTGTAAAGCGCAAGATTCTAATCATAGTTAGACTTCTGGGCTCTATACTTCATCCTTAGCTCTTCTCTCTCAGTTTCAGAACGAAGTCATTGATATCTAACTTCGTTAGCATATAATCCTGTCTGAGATTTGAGACAAAGGAAGCCCATTTCTCCGGTAATCCATTAGAAAAGTTGGACACTTTATCCTCCATCGACATCGTTACCCCATGAGTGTGCATCTCACTCATCAAGTGGTAGAATCAATTGATCACGTCATCCAGTCTTTCCTTTCCCATTGAGGAGAAATTGTCGAACTCCTTCTTCAAAGCCTTAGCGTTAATAGCCTTGAGTGAGGCACTTCCGTCATACCTCTTTTTCAACGCATCCCATAGCTTATTTGCTTGCGTACACTCCGAGTATTGATGGCAAATATCCTTCGGAATAGACCGTGTAAGCAAAGTGTAGACTTTCTTTTCAGTATTTTATTTGGCCTTTTGTCCATCAGTCATGCCACGTAGTGTAACTTTAACACCATCAGCTCCAACTGGCATGTTGTACCCCGTCTCTATAGCATCCACAGATTTGTATCTACTCCATTTAAGTAGATTTCGAAACGTTGCTTCCATTGTGGGTATTCGTCTAACTTGATAAGCTTTGGCGGTTTATTATGACTCCCCACTTCATTCTCCAAAAGCAGTAGGTTTTGTATACGTGAGTCTCTCCCTCCTATAAATGCTAAATACTAGTCCTCCATTTGACTTAACTTTAATTTTAAAACAAACTGTTTTATGTGTGCAAATGAAGGTAGGCGATTGAACTATTCGGGCGATTGAACTAGGTAGATGGTTCAATCGTGCGACCGAACTAATGCGGATAAGTCAGTCGGCTGAATGAACAAATGCAGTTGAACAGTCTGAATAGAGTTCTCAGTCGTACGAATGGAAGTACGAATGAGTCCAATCATGCGTATGGAG
The DNA here is from genome assembly GCA_025506515.1 of Flaveria trinervia. Taxonomy (NCBI): domain Eukaryota; kingdom Viridiplantae; phylum Streptophyta; class Magnoliopsida; order Asterales; family Asteraceae; genus Flaveria; species Flaveria trinervia. The sequence goes on from CM046448.1 coordinate 74,718,794, forward strand.
AATGCGAATGAGTTCAGTCATGGATTTCGAAAATTTCTAGGTTTAACGTGGTTTGGCAGCTAAAACTCGAATTTTCTCTAACCCTAATTGTCGTATACCGGAAAAACTAAACTTTATGACCAGGAGACGTCTACGACACCGTTTGACACAAAAGGATTGCGTTTTTAGTGAAAAAAACACAATTCTGTATCAAAAACGATTGAATCACACGTAATTAAGAGCCAAGGCTCTGATACCACTTGTTAGGGATCGTGTACCGGACGATGTACTAATTGATTAACGTGTAAACCGAATCAAATAGTGCGGAATCCTATTTGATGGCGATCCAATCAGTGAGAACGCATATAGAAACAATTATGTATTGAATCTAACATTAAGAATCGATTAGGAATCAATCTACTGCGATCTATGAACTTGGAATATGATCTTAGAGGTCTCTGGACGGCTAGGGTACGTCTAGAGTCAAAGTGTGTTCAATAATTTTCTTTTTTTCACGAATTAGGTGGTATTTATAGGTTAGGGTTGCTCATTCGGGCGACTGAACCATTAGCATGGTTTAGTCGTGCGATTGAGCTATGCGGTTGATCCATCACATGACTGAGTGTTCAGTCGTGCGACTGAGTCATTCGCATGAAGTTGTTCAGGCGTATGGACCATTTAGGCGCATGGACACTTAGTCGCATGGCCATTCAAACGTATGGCCACTGTTGGGGCGCATGGTCCATTTGGACGCATGAGAACTTCATTCTACTAAGTTTGAATGTATTCAATATTATTACATTATATATACTAGTTCAAACAACCATAAACTTATATAGTCAGTTCGATATGCATTAAATGACTCAATAATGAAATATTAAACATGATAAACATAACCAAACAATTTCATTTCATTAAGTACCCAAACATTACATATGTGTAAGACAATACAAAGATATTACATTCAGTTCAGAAACTAGGGACACATGTATCTACAATAACAAGAAAATAAATGATGATCAAGTTCAACACATCCGCATTTGTCAATGCGGATGAATAGAAGAAATGCTGATAAAGACTTAGACTAGTTCTGATGTATAGGTCAGGGGTAGTTTAGTCATTTTGTAAAAAAGACATCTTGTCAGCCTATAAATAGAATAGAAAACCTCGTATATAAGGTGACTGTTGATAGACAATTAGAATATTTTGTATTCCATAATCTCAAGGTATATTATTACTGTTTAATGCTCAAATCCTAGCATTTATTGTAATCAATCACCTTCATCAATATATACAAGCATTTATGAGTATCTTCTTGCATTGAATGTTATTGATTGTTTGTTTCCGACATTCAAACTCTGACTCAATCACTATAATCGATCCTAGTGAGAATCTTAATCTCACCACCCAGTCAGGGAGCACCAGTCTCATGGAAGTCTAAGAAACAATCTGGGGTTTCTCGCTCCGCCGAAGCCTAATACCAAGCTATGGCAACCACCACTAGTGAAGTTTTGTGGATGCGAAACCTCCTTAAGGGTCTTGAAGCCGAGCAAGTTGGATCGACACCTTTTTATTGTGACAATCAAGTAGCGCGGCACATCGCTAATAATCCCGTTTTTCACGAACGAACAAAACATGTGGAGATGGATTGTTATATTGTCAAGGAACGAGTCACCTCTCAAGAAATTGAACCACTCAACGTTGACACCAAAATGCAAATAGCCGATCTCTTTACCAATTCACTAGGGGCAAGACAACTTGAACATTTACTTGTCAAGCTCAGCATGCGAAATTTACACGCTCGATCTTGCGGGGTGAGTATTGAAATCCACCATTATTTCATCCACAATTATCTCACCTAATTTTCCTCTCAATCTTTCAATCACCTAATATTTGCTAACATTTTATTTTATTCCTAGAATATTGAGTTTCCATTTTCTTTGTATATCTCATGCCTATTTCGGCTTGTAATGAACCTTGTAAACTATCATCGTCGTGACTTAAAAAAAAAACTCTTTGAACCATTTTTTTCATATGCGTTGTCCCACATTAGTGATAAACTGTTTATTTACCATTAGCACATAGAAGCTTCATTCACCTATATATTTTGTGACAGAAATAACTTCATCTTTGATAAACTTCAAAAACTCGATCAGATGTTTATTCGCATATGTACAATAATCTAAAAATCAACGAGAAAGTGAAACCTGTATAAGGTGCCTTGATTTGTCCTAATTTGGAGTCTCTTAACAAATACCTAAAACTCATTGGTCTAGCATCGCTTTTAAAGTGACCAAGGTTAATCTCAGAAAAAAATAATAATAATAACACGGAATCCATACAACATGGGTATGCAGTGGTCTATCAAATAGTGAAGGTGGATCAAAATTATATTATTATTTTTTTCTATTTTCATCCATGGAAAGTTAAAGAATGTGATGCACGTACTAACGACAAGATGAAATCGAGAAAAAACCATAGATACATTCTACAATACACTTTTGATAAACACACTGTTGGGAGAAAACATATATAAAAGCATATATATACGTACGATCGAAGGAAAGTAGGACGTTATTCCATGCATAGCTAGCTCGTTATTTGCTTATTAATATTAAATCATGAAGTTGAGATTATCGACCCTCATCTTCACTTATCTAGAGTGCCGCAATGTAATCAACCAAATTTTCTAGTGATCGACGTGATGATCCACCTTCATCGAAAGAGACTCTCACCTTCTCCTTGAAAAAGTTTATTCTTTGGCGTATCTCCTCGCCTTCTTTATCCATCATTACTCGTTTAACGGCTTTCTTAATGCCCTCCCTTTCCAAACCATCTTCCAACAAAACGCCGATCTTCCAAACATCACTAACATATCTTGCGACTATAGGTTGCCCGACATCACAAGGGGAACAAACCATAGGAACTCCTTCGCATATGCTCTCTAGTGTTGAGTTCCATCCGCTATGAGTCCAATGACACCCTATTGCCTCGTGTGCTAGAACTTCTTTTTGTGGACACCATTTCACTATGCGTCCCATGCCACTCACTTGTTCTAGAAACTTATCAGGCAACGACTCGAACCATTTTGAACCTTTAACCACCCCCGGCCGTACCACCCACAAAAAAGGGACACCAATGCTTGCCAATCCATGAGCCAACTCCTGAAATTCTGATTCGGTTATGGATGCAACCACTCCCGTAACTTACGTATATGACGGACTTGGGAGCTTGAGCATCTAGCCATGAGAAAAAGCTTCGATCTTGTTGGGAGCTTGAGCATCTAGCCATGAGAAAAAGCTTCGATCTTGTTCGAAAATGCCATTTGCGGGTGACCAAGGGAGATACTTTTGAAGTGGACCTAAAATGAACTTTTGAATAGGAAAATGAGTGTTAAGGGATTCTATTATATTATCCTCGGGTTCTTTGAAAGAATTCAAAATGACCCCCGATGACGCGTTTACTTGTTTCATCACTTTGCTAAAGAATTCCGCCAAACCATTTGGGTTCATAGCGGTCTTTATGACATCTTTGACTTTCAAAAGCGGATATTCCTGCACTGACATATGGTATTCTGAATCAAACAATAACAATAACAATAACAACATTATTCATCAAACCATATGCATGTATATGGAAAAACTACTATATAATACCTTTTGATGTAAGGTTGAAGTAACCTTTTTCAAAGAAATAAGACAAATCATCAAAAACAGGAAGAGTAACATAGTTGCAAGCCCACATCACAAGTCGAAGAACGTTTAGGGAGTTGGCGATCTCCTGCGTGACGTAGCATTCAGCATCGGTGATTAAACACGACACTGGTGGCGCATAGGGTTCTGCTAACAATCCAGCAAGACAATCTGTAAAAGAAAGTGCACAGTTTTCATTAAAATATGTAATGAAAAAACTAGGGTCTGGTTTCTCGGGCATGTATTTCCCGATCTCGGAAAATTTGTCGGCTATGGCATGAAGGTGAAGTGAGGATAGTTTGAAGGATCGGGAGAGTTTTTTTCAGCGTGTATGATTATTATCTCAAAGCCTTGGGTGTGAAGAATGCTTGCTAGCTGAAGCATGGGACTCAAATGACCTTGGGCTGGTAGAGGAAACAAGACTATTCTCCCACGAGTTGATGACTCAATACTATTATTTCCATCTAATTCTTGATTCTTCATGTTTGGAAACAAGAAAGACTTCAATGTGTTTGTGATAAATGAAAAAACAACCAACTATATATTGGCACATTCATAGGGGAAAAAGTGCAAATAACACCACCTCAAAAACGGGTGGTCGTGGCGTAGTTGTCATATATTAATACGCATTAAATACATGAATGCAACTATTTTGTTTTATATGTTATTTATATATATTTTTATATATTTGTTAAATATTGATTTTTTGCTACCATATTTTGAATACTACGTACATATTATAAGAAAAAAACACACTTGTAAACCATATTTACAAGCAAAAGTTCTTAAAATTTTATTTTTTCTTATACTTTTTTCAAAATTTCTCATCCGTATATGAATTCTGAAAATGTTCTCTCCCGACAAGGAATAGACTGATACGGAAGCCTGGGCCAACTGAAAATCAAACACTTACCTAACACAGACGTCACCACCCACAAAATGAAGTGGTCCGCCCGTAAAATAGTCGTTCTACTCCAAAGAAGCAGTGTCCTCCTCTGAATCATCCAGATCTTATTGAACTAATTTGTGTTTTACTTCAATTCAATATTAATACAATTTTTAGAAAGATCCTTGAAATGTAAGTAAATAAGGGTTTTCTTCTTTCCACTTAACCCCTACAAGATACACATAATTTTCTAGTACTTTATAATATTATGTAATTACACAAAGTAACTTAAATGTCCAATCACAATCTATATATTAAGTTTTATTCACGTTTATATACCTTGGCCTATAAGTCCACCAGTAGTATTAGTTACTTTTTAGATTCTGAAATATTAAATAATATCTTGAAATATGTTTTTAAATAGAGTATAACTAGAATTTGAGACCGTGTGTTGTCGTGGGTTCTTTATGTGTTTGGATTTTTATATAATTGTAATCCACCTGTTACTATCGGCGAAAAAACTTTTTTAAATAGCGATACAGTCAATGTCTCAGATGAAATTGTATAGAAAAATATCGTTTAAACCATAGTAAACTTAAGCAAAACTCAACTAAAAAGAAATCATTACAACAAGTGAAAATTTTGTAAAAAATATAAACATATTAAAAATAATTATTTATCACTAAAAGGATATAATAAAAATAAAAACAAAAAAACTAGTAAAAGAAAGGGCGGGATGATCGAACCCGTGTAGATTGTTGGTTTTATTTCTACTTAACATCTATAGAAAAAAATTATATTCTTAAAAAAGTTATATAAAATAAAGGTACTTCATTGTAACATTCACATTGTATTAAAGAAAATCTTTCACTTTTGTTTTTTTTTTAAGTAAAATCTCTTTTACAACTTATTATTTTTGTTTTATTAAGTCAAGTTTGGTTAATTATAAATTGTATATTAGTTATTTATTTAATATTGATTTTCATGGCATTGCATTAAAAAGATAAAAAGAAATTTTTTTTGAGAGATTGAAATACAAAAAATCATATTCGAAAAGGAAATAGTAATTTTCTAATCATTATATTTATAGATCTGTATTTTTACTGAAAATCTAATTTTAATTTTATTAATAAAAAAATGTACTACAAATATCTTACGTTTCCAATTCTTCCATTCTATACTATACAAATATCAACCTCATGTACAATGATGTACATGATATTAAGCATAACTTACAATAGGTTATTGCATGTATAATAACTTAAGCAAATGGTACAATATTTTATTCCGCGCACACACACTTTTATTTCTTTTTTTTTCTCATTTTATCACATCTCTTGAATATAACACATCCGCCTTTGTCCACCAGCACCACCGCCTTAGTCCCTCGTATGCAACACATTATCTTTGTCCAATTTGCTTCGTTATATTAAATTTGTCTTGTTTTTATTTTGGTTGGAGAGCCGTGTGTGTCGACCAAGTGTGGTTATGTGGTGTGTTTCGTTTGTGTTCTGGTTGTGTGCGATGGTGTTGTGGTTATGGTGTGGTGGTGATGTGGTGGTGATGTGTGTATGCCCAATCATATGTGTGTGTCTAGTGTGTGTTTGTTACGGTTGTGTGAGAACCGCGATGGTGTGAATGTGTTTTCACTATACGGGTGTGTGTAGTGTGTGTTGAGAGAGAGAGAGAGAGAGTTGCATTGTGTGTGTAATATGTGTTTGTGTGTATACATATATAGTTTATGCATATGCTTTATAATGTATGTATATGAATTGTGTTTTGGTTTTAAGGATACGTAGTGGTAGTGGTTGTTGAGAGGTAGTGGTTGAGTGTGCAGGTAGGGTTGATGGTATGGGTTCAAGATTGTAAGGTTCGGTTGTTGTTTCACTCTTGGCGAAGGGAAAAGGTGTGGGCATAGGTTTTGTATGTTATGGTTTAGGCATTAGTTTGGGTGTTATCTTTTAAACACTTTGACCTTGAGTCACCTCCTGCCTTCAACCTAAGCGAATATCAGCCTTGATGTCGCTGTAGAGTCTTTCTTAACATAGGACCCACTTGCCTACCGGTGAAACCGTGGGCTTTTACATAAGCTTTCATCCAAGCTTTATCTCCCACCTTCTTTGCAGCTGCAAGTTGGCCTCTTCTTCCTTCTTCTTTTTCTCGCTTAGCTTTTCCCTGGTAGGCTTCTTTCTCTCCTTGTTAATTTGATCCTTTTCATTGTTAAAAAGAAATAAAATCGTATCAGTTATTTCTTTCTTCTTTAACTTCTCCAACCATTCCTCCTTTAGAAGCTTCTCAATAGTCATCTTCCTTTTTCCCTTTAGGATCAGAGGAAGATTCAGCTTTTGGAGACTCAAGTTTAGAGGATTCAGGTTGGGTGTTGGATCTTATATGCCCAAGACACATACAAGATTGATATGGTTCGTACGTTATGATCCAAGTCGGGTCATACCCAATAACAAGCTAAACAAACACCATTAAATATATATTTGTTGATATGATCAAAAAAATAAATATTAATACCAATTTAGAAAATGGGTTTTTCTAAATGATTACATTTGAAATAGACCAATTTTATGGATATTTTGTTCATGAGAAATCATTTGCATTGTTATTTAACAGGATTAAATAACAACAAATAAGATTGTGGTAGAGTTATAAAATTAAAAGATGTAAATTTTATAAACTTATTCTTTAAAAACGAGTGTAAAAATTTTATAAAAAAATAGGAGGGAATAGCCAAATTTGGCCACCCTCTTAGTTATTTTCTTGGGATTCTTTTGTCTTGTTTGAAGACAAGACTTTAACCCTCTTTACACTCCATTCAAACCACTCTCTCTCACACTCCATTGTAGCTCTATCTTCCTCTTTCTTCGGCTAAAATTTGGATTTTAAAGAAGGAACAAGAAGAAGTGGGTTTCGGTGTTCAACTCCCTAACTACTTGGGTGTTTGGCAAGAAGCTTATGGGTATACAAGCTTGAGGTCTTCTTCTTTGGAGGCTTCCATTCAAGAACATTATCTTCTTCATCTAACATCCATCTCTAATTTCCTTATTCTTAGAAAGGTAGTATTCTATGAACAACCTATGGTTTGTGTTGTTTGATTGCATTTCTTTTCAGATATATGATCATTGTTCTTAGGTTTGCTTTGTTGGTTAATGTAGATACATATGTACCTAGATCTTGATCTGAATGTAATATGTCTTACACTTTATGTAACTATTGGGTACTTAATGAAATACAGAATGTTTGATTGTGTTTATAATGTTTAATATTTCATTAATGAGTTGATTAACGCATATCGACATAAATATATAGGTTGTGATTGTTTGAAGTGTTATGCACAATGTTATAATATTGAATACACTCAAACTTGGTAAAGTTCTCATCCGTCCGACTGGACCATGCGCACCAACATTGGTCATGCGTCAGAATGGCCATGCGATTGAGTGTCCATTCACCTAAATAGTCCATACGCCTGAAAAACTTCATGCGTCTAACTCAGTCACACGACGGAAAGCTCTGTCGTGCGAATGGATCAAACGTATGGCTCAATCGCACGAATGAACCATGCTAATGGTTCAGTCGCCCGAATGAGCAACCCTAACCTATAAATACCACCTGATTCGTGGAAAAAACGTAAGCATTGAATCCACTTCGACTCCAGACGTACCCTAGCCGTCTAGAAGCCTCTAAGATCGTACTCCAAGTTCATAGAACGCTATAGATCGATTCCTAATCGATTCTTGACGTTAGATTCAATACGTTACTGTTTCTACGTGCGTTCTCACTGATTGGATCGCCAATCAAATAGGATTCCGCACTATTTGGTCTGGTTTAACACGTTAATCAGTTGGTGTTTGGTTAAATACATGATCCTTACAAGTGGTATCAGAGCATCATGCTCTTGATTACATGTTGATTCAATTGTTTTGATACAAAATTGTGTTTTTGCATAAAAAAACGCAATCTTTTTGTGTCTAACGGAGTCTTAGACGTTTCCTGATCGAAAAGTATAGTTTTTCTTGCATACGGCTATTAGGGTTTGATAAAATTCGAGTTTTTACGGACTAAACAAGTTTAACCTACGAATTATCAAACTTCAGCAAGTTCAGTCGCACGATTGGCTCAATCGCACGACTGAGCTCATTCGCATTCTTCAACCGCACGATTGAACTCATTCGTACCCCCATTCGTACGACTGAGATATTCATTTGGACTGCTCAATCGCATTAGCTCATTCGGACGACTGACTCATCCGCATTTGTTTAATCGCGCGATTAAACCATTCGCACTTGTTCAATCACCCGAATAAGCCAATCGCATACCTTCATTCGCACTCATCAGCAGTTTATTAAACAATTAAAGTTAAGTGAAATGGAGGATCAGTTTTCAGCATACACAGCCAGTAGAGATACTCGTATCCAGAATCTACTGTTGTTGGAGAATGAAGTGGGAATTCACAATAAACCCCCGAAGCTCATCACGTTAGACGACTACCCACAATGGAAGCAACGTTTCGAAATCTAGTTGAATGGAGTAGATACAAATCTGTGGGAGGCAATAGAGTTGGGGTACAGCATGCCAGTAGGAGCTGACGGAGTAAAACTTACTCTAAGTAGCATGTCAGATGGTCAGAAGGTGAAACACAACGCGGAGAAGAAAGTCTACGCTTTGCTTACTCAGTCTATTCCAAAGGACATTTTTCATCAATATTTGGAGTATACTCAGGCAAAGAAACTCTAGGATGCGTTGGAGAAGAGGTATGAAGGGAATGCCCCTCTGAAGGCCATCAAGGAAAAAGCATTGAAGAAGGATTTTGACAACTTCTCTTCAATGAGAAAAGAAGGCCTTGATGATGTGATTGATAGATTCTACCACTTAATGAGTGAAATGCACACTCATGGAGTGGTTACTTCGATGGAGGATAAGGTATCCAACTTTGCTGATGGCTTACCTGAAAAATGGGCCTCGTTTGTTTCAAATCTCAGATAGAATGGAATGCTCACGAAGTTGGATATAAATGACTTCATTCTGACACTGAGAGAAGAGGAGCTTAGGATGAAGTATCGAGCCTAAAAGGCTAACTACGATCAGAATCCTGCACTTTATAATGCTACTCCTTCAGTCAAGACTTCTGCTGCCCCACTGCAAACCGCCTTCGTCTCAAGCACAGCAGTTCCAGCACAACCCTCAACCTCAGGATCCGAAATGTCAGGGTCGTCTAGCACCCAATATATGATGCCTGAAGCTAATGCCGCAAAGCTTAAAACAGACAACCTTAGGAATATAACTGTAGAGGTGGCCATAGAACATATGGATCTGTTAGCTGCGGTGGTTCAATCCTACGATGGATTAATTTCTGGAAAGATAGGTAACTGACACCTGGCAGATGAAGATTATGAACAGGTGGATGAGATGGAGTTGGAACGTATGGATATCATGTGGGCTTTGGCAAATGCTGTCCGACGAGCTAAAAAGTTTGTAAAAAAAAACGGACAGACCTTAGTTGCTACCAAAGACACAACCTTTGGCTTCAACAAATCAAAGGTTACCTGTTTTAACTGTGGTGAGAAGGGACACTTCAAGAGGGAGTGTGTGAAGCCAAAGAAGACTGGGAATGGTAATCCTTTCTCGTCCTTTAATCGTAAGGACAAGGCCACATCTAGCAGTTCTACTTCATCAAACAAGGACCCCAAAGCCTTGACTGCAAATGAGGATGAAGGACAGGACTGGAGCTTCCGGTTCGTCTCACCGGAGAGTCCAATATAGCTAGTGTGGAAGACATTGATGACAATTCTACAAGTGAAGGAGATATAGCAGTAGAGATCGCAATGTCAAATTCTGAAGATACTGCAAATGTGGTCAACTACCTGCCTGAAGAAGAAAAATCTGCAAATGCATCATCATCTGAACCATCAGAACCAGAGACAACCGAGCCAGTACTCATGGCTAATTCTTCTTCTACATCCCAGGTAACTACCACTGACAAACTGTTTAATAATCATGCTTGCTTAGAATGTAATAAATTTAGAGAAAGCTTAGATTCAAAATTTGCTAGGTTATTAGATCATAATGATAGCTCAGTAAAGGACCTGGAACTGTGCACAGAAGCTAATAGAGTCTTGAAACAAAACGAGCACAGTTACAAGATAAAGATAGACCTATTAAATAAACAGCTTAGGGAAATTAAGGTAGTTGCCTTTAACCAAGCAAATGACATTAGGTAATATCTGAACTCTCTTGAGGACACCAAGAAGCAAAAAGCAGTTTTAGAAGTAGAAGTCAATTCCTTAAAACAAAAACTGCACAGCTGGACAAGCTCATCACACATTCTCCAACACTTATTAAGAGAAAGAAATAATAGGGAGGGACTGGGATACAAAGTGGTTCCACCACCACCTGAGACCTTGATGAACACCAAATATAAACCAATTAATAATAACCCCATTAAGGATCACATGGTGTCAACTCCTCTGGTGAGTGATCCAGATTCATTAAGTAAATCAATTGGATCAGACACTAAAAAGAAGGAGGACACTTCAAAGGCAATAGGAAAGATGCCTTCTGCTAACCTGGAAAAGGAATTTGAAAAGAATAGTCTTAATTCAGGGTCAAACAAAGTCAAACAAGAATCTAAAAAGACTATAAAACCTAATCAATCACGTGCATCATGTCACAGTCCAGGCAAACAAGAGATCAAAGATGTAAAACCAGGTAAAGTAATTAAGTTTGTAAAACCAACTCATACATCTAACAAAGAAGTGTCTCAATCCAAAATTAATAAGGTCAACTGTGTGACATCTGCATCTCCACCGAAAATTAGAAACCATCAAGTTAAAAGCAGATCCTGCTATAATTGTGGAGAGTATGGTCACATAGCATCTCACTGTCCTTATTACCAGACACCGAGGAAGAAAGTTGAACTTTCTACATCTACATCAAGATCTTTTAGGAGGAACTCAATGACACCTCCTAGAAGAGATTGTGAACCCAAAGTTCAATCCATTAGCCAGTCGTCTGTTTATCACAAACAGGCATTACACAAATCTAGTTTATGGAAAGAAAAAACCTCCTTAGTGCCTGAAAATAAGAACACACAGAATTCTGATCAATCCTTAACCTCAAAGGGTCAGTGGGTTGAGTTTGTAATATGTGATGCCTCAGGGAAACCCAAGCCGGTTAAGGCTTAGGTTCTTGACATGAACTAATGTTTTCATTGACTGTACAGGGTGTTCACTACAGTTCTGAGACTAACACGTGGATTGTTGATAGCGGAGCATCTAGGCACATGACAGGGAACAGAGCTCTCTTATCAAATGTCAGACAATTTAAAGAAGGGCATGTTTCATTTGCTCGAAACAAGGCGGGTACATCACAGCCCAAGGAGAAGTGGGAAATGAGAAAGTTAAGTTTGATAAGGTAAACTATGTCCAACAATTACAAAATAACTTACTTTCTGTTTCTCAAATCTGTGATAAGGGTTTTAAAGTAGTTTTTGACAACAAGAAGTGTTAAGTTCTGAAGAAAGACTACACGATCCCGGAGGATCAAATCCTAATGTCAGCTTCAAGATATAATAATCTTTATGTCTTGGATCTCTCAAAGGCCTCCACAAAGGATCATGAAGTCCAATGCTTCTTGTCCAAAGCTACTGAGAAGGACTCTATCTCATGGCATAGGGAATGGGACACATAAATCCAAGGAAAATGAATCACTTGATCCAGAATGATCTTGTGAGGGGAGTAAATGTCAAAAACTTCCAACTCCTGGATTTTTGTGTTGCTTGCAAAAAGGGCAAACAGACGAAGAAATCTCATAAGGAAAAGAAAGTTCATTCTATAGAACTTCCACTTGAGCTTCTTCACATGGATCTGTTTGGTCCAGTCAGCACAAGAAGCATCGCAGGCGACTTGTACTGCTATGTAGTTACTGATGACTACTCGAGGTTCTCTTGGGTAATGTTTCTGAAATCCAAATCAGAAACATTTGAATCCTTCAAGGAATTGGTAACTACACTGAAATCCATATACAAGCTGAAGGTAAGACAGGTGCGCTTAGACAACAGAACCGAGTTCAAGAATTAGAGGATGGACGACTATTGCAAGGAAAAGGGAATTGTGCATCAATTTACCTTGGCTTATACTCCTCAGATGAACGGTGTTGCTGAACGGAAGAACCGCAATTGATCGAGACAGCACGGACAATGCTGGCAGACTCGAAACTGCCTATCCAGTTTTGGAATGAGGCAGTGGCAAATGCATGTTATACCCTTAATCGAGTTCTGGTAGTCAAACGCCATGGAAAAACATGCTACGAGTTATTACAGCGACGTAAACCTAACTCCAACAAGTTCTGACTCCAACAAGTTCACACGCATCGACTAGTGATGCTTCTGAACCTTTAGAACCTCAGACTCCTATTGCCTCATATCCAGAACCAAATGTTCATAATCTTGACTCTGAGGTGGTTATTCCGACAACTCCCGGATCACGTCTAAACGTCTATCATCCATTGGATAATATTATAGGAGATGTGAGATCAGGGGTTCAGACTAGAAATTAGTTGTATTCAGCTGATTATTCCTCTGTAATGGAAAAAGGATACCTTCACGATGGTGCCTACCACTGCTTTGTGTCTCAGTTTGAGCCAAAGTATGTTAGTGAAACGCTAAATGATGAGGCTTGGGTTAGTGCCATGCAGGAAGAACTTCTTTAGTTTAAGAAGCTAGATGTATGGACACTAGTGGATAGACCTAAAGGTGCTAAAGTCATTGGTACCAAATGGGTTTTGAAATGTAAGAAAGATGATCAAGGAGTGATCATCAGAAACAAGGCAGGGCTTGTCGTTCAGGGTTATAGACAAGTTGAGGGTATCGACGACAACGAAGTGTTTGCCCCAGTGGCAAGGATGGAAGCAATCCGCATCTTCCTTGCTTATGCATCTTACATGAAAATCAAACTTTATCAGCTAGATGTCAAGAGTGCATTCCTTCATGGAAAGATCAGAGAAACAGTGTATGTCAGTCAACCTGAGGGATTTGAGGATCCATATCATCGGGATAGAGTTTACAAACTCGACAAGGCTCTATACGGGTTTCATCAAGCTCCACGGGCTTGGTACGAGAAACTCTCGACTCATCTTGTGAAACACGGCTTTCACCGGGGAGTCATTGACTGCACACTATTTATCAAAGAAAAAGATGGAGACTTACTATTGGTACAGATCTATGTAGATGACATAATCTTTGGTTCAAAGAACGAAGATTTATGCAAAGAATTTGAAGCAGTAATGAAAGCCGAGTTTGAAATGAGTGCCATGGGGGAGATGAAGTTCTTTCTCGGGTTATAGGTGGATCAGACACCAAAGGGGATCTTCTTACATCAGACTAAGTATGTAGGAGATATTGTCAGTCGGTTTGATATGAAGAATGCTTCCACAGCTGGCACTCCACTGGCTACAAACCATGATGTAGCACCCGATGAGAATGGTGATCTGGTAGATGCCACTATGTACCGAGTGATGATCGGATCTCTCATGTATCTCACTGCCTCAAGACCTGATATCATGTATGCTACATGTTTATGCTCAAGATATCAAGAAAAGCCTAAGGTGAATCATCTAATAGGGGTCAAAAGGATATTTCGTTATCTGAAGGGCACACCCACACTAGGGTTGTGGTATCCTCATGATGATGACTTTGAACTTACAGCGTATAGTGACTCGAACTATGGCGGCTGCAAAATGAACTACAAGTCTAGTTCAGTAGGGTGTCAGTTCTTTGGGAGAAGATTAGTAACCTTGCAGTGTAAGAAGCAGACCTCAGTTGCATTGTCAACCTGTGAAGCTGAATTCGTTGCTGCTGCAAGCTGCTGTTCTCAAATCATATGGATTCAACAGCAAATGCGGGATTATGGTTTGAAATTCTCTTGTACTCCTATTTTTGTTGATAACTCTGCTGTGATTGCAGTCACTAAAAATCCGGTCCAACATCCTAAGACCAAACACATCGGAATTAAATATCACTTTATACGTGATTGTTTTGAAAAGAATTTAATCGATGTGGTAAAAATAAATACTAATTTTCAACGCGCTGACCTCTATACAAAGGCATTTGACAAACCACATTTTCTTTATCTGTTAGAGGTCAATGGCGTTAAAAAGAAAAGTGAGGTCATTCCTGAAGATGACCATGCATAGTCCGATGTGTCGTGTTTATTTTTCTTTTAAAATTTTCAATTCGCAATTTTATTTCTTTTTAATTAGTTTAAATGCAGTTAGTTTTCTTTCCTTGTCAATTAAAATCCTAAAACGCAAATCCATAATGGTTTTATAATCTTAGGGGGAGAATAGATAAAAAAACCAACGAGGGAGGAGGAGAGGCCAGCTGAAAATAAGTAAGATCGTATGTGTGATACCAATTAAATGTTTGGAATATGATAGTACACAGGTACAAACCATTTCGGACTTTAAAAATCAAAATTGAGAAGGATGCAAAACTCAAGTATTAGTCTGTGTAGTCTGAGCAATATAAAAGGAAATATGATAGATAAGCTAGCTACTACTAAGGTAACACAAAGAAAGTAGACCTAGAGGTTGCTAGACCACAGATGATATGTGGTAGATTCAACATAATAGATGACTAGACCTTTTGGTGATCTCAAGATTAAACTAAATGTTTGACTAGCTGTGGGTAACACTATATCCCTGGTTAACACCATCAACAAGATTCCAATAAGGGGTGACGAGCTAAATAAACGCCACAAAAGTGTGTGTAAGACCAAGCTGAGCAAAAGCACAGGAAAAATGCAAATACAATTAAACTGATAACCTATGTTGTTGGTGAGATCTGTGCAAAAAGAAAAAAAATTGCTCAAACAAGAAGATAGGTTATGTGCCTCTCTGCTATGCGGTGGCACTGACCTGAGGATAAGCATAACCTACATATTCTAGAACTCATTGTTGTTTGCCGCCTCTCTGTTGTGCGATGGCACTGACCTGAGGATTGGCTTCTCTTTGAAAGTTCTAAGAATAGTTTCTTCTTGAGTCATATCCTTAGACCGGTCAAAAACCTCCTGAGGATGGTTGATTACCATATAAGTGTGGGATGCACAAAAGCTTGTTGAAATAAACAAACCTTAAAACGATCACCAAACTGTGTTGAAATTCTATGTATGGATTTAAGAGGACAAGTATAATGACAATCACTGTGGCTACAATTCTTGAAAGTTCAAATCAGTGTGGGGATCTAATAGTACTAGTATGATTTCCTAAACTTGCTAAATGACTCTAGATGAAAAACAAGACTAGAGCATCAAAGGTTTTAGCTAACTTGTCCCAAATGATTTGAATATCCCGTATGGTTCCAGCTTGAATTGGTCCATGTATGGTTTAAAAGATTGAGGCTGCTCTCGCAAGAAAATTAATCCTTAGAATTACGTCTCAGGAACTAACCCTCACAAAACACAAAAACATGTCCTAGTTTAAGTTTCAGTATTATTTTGTTTATGTCTGTACAAAGTTAGTCTATTTCAGTTTTGTGTAGTATCGGACTATGTCATGGAAGTTGATAAGGAACCTTATCATCTAAAAGGTCACATCTGAGGTGACCATAAGTGCTTTCAAACAAAAGTGAGTCACGTCTGAGGTGACAAAATGTTTTAAAAGGATCACGTCTGAGGTGACCAAAAGTTTTTAATTCTAAAATGATCATGTCTGAGATGATCAAATGTTCATAATGTTAAATTAATAGTTTCAAAGGGGTTAGAGTGTAAAATGGTCATAAAGTCAGAAAAATGTCAAGTGTATGACCCATTCGCACAACTGGACCATGAGTATGGACCAATCATGCGAATGGACCATACTCATGCTCTAAATAGTCGAATGGACATGAGTATGAACCAATCACCCGAATGGATGATCCGTTGAGCCATTTGACCGAATGAACATGTGCGAATGAGTCACTCGACCGACTGAAGTTCAGTTGGCCTATTGAATGAGCCAATCGCATGATTGAGATCTATTCACCCAAATGAACAGAGCGAATGGCCCAGTCAGCCGATTGAACTCAGATTCAGTATATAAAGGGCCCTAGTCGATCGCATTCTCCACACCACTCCCAATCGCCCGTATATCGCACTTTGTACCGTTACGCTGCCCAAATTTCTTTAGACGTCGATTATACATTTGTCTTGATCTTCTCATGTGTGTTTGCATGTATACAGGTATAATAAGATGAAATGTCACAGAAATCAGCAGAAATGGTGCCCTAATTAGTGATGTTCAATTGAAAGAAGAACCGAATCTTTAAATGACCCAATGACCTACGAACACTAAGTAAAATGTTAAAACTGAGTTTAATAGGTTATTAGTTATGAGATTTCAAGTCTAAAGAACCATTAGACCACTTTTAATTACATGAATTGGTCAAGATTCGAACTTCGGTCGACCGAACAGTGGGTCATGCGACTGGTCGTCTGGATGAACTCCAATCGCACGATTGAGCCTGCCGAATGAGTCAATCGGCTGAATGCATTATGCGAATAAGCTGAATCGGCCAACTGAACCAATCGCAGGCTCAGCCGACAGATTGAACTCAATCGTATGTTCATTCACCCGAATGAGTCCAGTTGCATGATAGGACAACCGACTGACCACAGTCATATGATTCATTCACATGAATGAATCAGATTGAATACAAACAACATTCTTAGAACTGAGTTGTGAAATGTGATTATCTAATGTGTTTGTGTCTTGTGTTTCAGATTGATGGTGGATAGATGATCTATCAACCCTAAGCACAATATATGTGCTCATCTAGACCATACTAGTCGGAATGGTGCCGAGTTCACCGATATCATTGCTTTTCTGAGGCGATCAAGGATCCATAAAGCCATCTCCACCCCATGCACTCCCTATAGGTTTTTACATCAGGCCTTATGGGAGAATGCTTCTGTTGACTGATCACATGAGCCATATAGCATAAGGAGCTCTATCTGTGGCATGGATATTGAGATTACCACGGCCGATATTCAGAGAGTACTTGAGCTGCGGGACGATACTGATCACCCCACCAGACATCACCCACTTATGGTGAGAGGATGTTTCCTGAGGATCAAGTACGCTGGGGACATCAACTCAGGTGTGCTCAACAAGAGCAACCCGTCTCCCCAGTACAAGTACTTAGCATATGTGATTCTGAAGTGCATTGTGTCCAGGAGGGGTGGGTTTGATGATCTTTCAGACCAGATTCAGAATGCCTATGTGGCACCGGTACTGAACTGCCCGTTTAGTTTCCCGAGCATGATCTTTTCTTACCTTGTGGAGAATTTGGAGGCAAAGGGTAAGGAAGGTTTTTGTATGTACCCCAGATTCTTGCAGCTGATCTTCAATGAGAAGTTGCCATCCCTACCAAAGGAGCGTCACGATGCTGTGGCTTTTGAGATCATGGACGATACGATACTGGGTCGTATGAGAGTTTACCAGGGTAAGCAGGTAAAGCCCCAGGTAAAGAGACTGATAGGCCATCTGGCTAAGGAGAGTTATGTGGCACAAGGAAGACGTCAGTGGTGTCACATAGACAACAACTCAGATGATGAGCAGCTACAGCTCCCAGAGCATGACTCTGATGATGATGATAGTGGGGATGCTGGAGATACCTTTCCTACTCAACCAAGGGGCCCCACTACTGATAGTACATCTCAGGCATCTGGCCCCACTAGAGATGTAGCAGAGTCTGCTGAGTTCCACCAGGATTTTGTACCTGGTGAGGAAGAAGAGGAGTCCGATGAGGAGATGCTTACTCGGACTGTGGGAAGCAAAGTTGTTCCCACAGAAGAAGGGCTCCAGGCGGTTGGAGTACGCCCCGGTGGATC
Organism: Flaveria trinervia; assembly: GCA_025506515.1. Taxonomy (NCBI): domain Eukaryota; kingdom Viridiplantae; phylum Streptophyta; class Magnoliopsida; order Asterales; family Asteraceae; genus Flaveria; species Flaveria trinervia. The sequence continues at coordinate 74,737,225 of CM046448.1, forward strand.
GGGAGAGACTGATGTTGACCCTACATATGCTCCCGATCTGCCAAGCCGTGTTCTAGGGGGAGCATCCACCTCAACAGGATCAAGGAAGAAGAGGATGGCTCAGCCCCATGGCATTAAGAAGAAGAAGAGACGGCACACCTTCATCACAGCCACATCTCCACCTACCCTACCACCCACTATCACTACCACACCTCCACCCTCCACCGCTACAGCCACATCTCCATCTAAAATACCACCCACTATCACTACCACACTCCACCCTCCACCATTACAGCCATGTCTCCACCTATCATACCAAACCAACATACACCACTGCCACTACCACCACCACTAGTCACCATGCTGTACCACCACAATATCCTTCCTACACATCAGGATCCCCTCTACCTCCCAGTGGTGTAGAGGAACAGCTCTCGGCACTTAACCGTATGGTGCTGAGGCTATTGGCGGCAGGCGAAAAGAAGACTGTTCAGCTGCGACAGCTAGTAGATCTTACTGCTGCCTAACCTCAGCAGATATCTCAGCAGGCACAACAGATAGAGGCTCAATGTGAAGAAATGTCCCAACTCCGAGAGCAGAATGTCCAATCAGCAAAGAAGATTGAGGAGTTGGAGACTACTAACAAGACCATCATGCTACGCCTAAAAGGATCCAAGGAAGAGCCTCTTATGATCAAGGAAGGGGATGGGGATGATAGTGATGATGAGGATGATGATGGTGATGATGATACTAATGTTGGAGATGATATTAGAGATGATGATAATGACTCACCTGTTGCGGGTGCCACATGAGCCAGTGAAAGGAGGACCAAAAGAACACAAGATCAAGGTGCCTCCACATCAGCCCCGTCAGCAGAAGAGCTGATGCTCCAGGATAAGTATCCAAATTCTCAAAGGGATGAACATGATATTGCTCCCCTCCAATAGATCAAGACTCAATTAACCATGATTCTTGATCTACAGGGAATTGTCAGAAGATCAGTGAGTTACAACCCTAAAGAAGGGGAAATAATTCATGATCTTACTGATGAGCAACTGGCAGAAATGTTCAGGTTCAATCCCTATGAGATTGTAAAGGATGCTCCAACGGTTGAAAAAGACGGTGACGATGAGCTGAACCATGTTGATGAGATAGAGATCGAGGACATCACTGCAGACTACTATCCAGAGTATGCTGACAAAGAAGGAAATGTGGTTCCTAATCTGGATGATTCCCTGGTCAGTGATACTTTTGAGATGTTAGACAAGATGGAATACAGGGTGTCGGGCAAGATTATCGCGTGGGCTCATTTTGATGATCTAAATGTATACGCGGTAAAGAGAGAGAAGGGTATAGAGTACTTTAGATTCCCACATGATCTAAAGTCTCTACCTGGTTTTGAGCTCAACCAACTGGCTAAATTGAAGCTACTATATGCTGACCGAGGAAGATGTCAGGCTGGTTTGAGGTTGCCCTGAAGAAAGAGTACCACACCAGGTGGGTCAACTTCAAACCTCAACAACCTACGAGGTATATCAGACGTTCTGAAGTTGATCCCATAACTGGAAAGCCAAAGATAGTGCTGAAGTGGAGTCCTCCAAGAACAATGTCAAGAATCCCTCTTAGGGAAATGCCACAGGACTTTACTCCACACTTTAAGTGGTGGTATTATGATTGGAGAACGGGGGAGGCGGTCATAGTTCTGAACAAAGAGGGCAGAATAGATACTATCAGGGTATTTGACCCGATATGGCTTAATAACTTGTCTGCTGATGATGTATACACATTATACAAGTGTCCACTGTTCTATGACACGCAAGATATTGTACAAGCCCTCCAATTCCAGAATGTGATACGACTCTGCTTTGCGTTTGAAATACACGCAGGAGTCACTAGAGAGGAGAAGTACAAGAAGTACGAAGAGGTTATGAAGAAGGTAAGACATTAGATAGGTCTAGGTCCAAGGGGGAGTTTGTAGATACATATGTACCTAGATCCTGATCTGAGTGCAATATGTCTTACACTTTATGTAACTATTGGGTACTTAATGAAATACATAATGTTTGGTTGTGTTTATAATGTTTAATATTTCATTAATGAGTTGATTAAAGCATATTGACATAAATATATAGGTTGTGATTGTTTGAAGTGTTATGCATAATTTTATAATACTGAATACACTAAAACTTGTTATAGTTCTCATGCGTCCGACTAGACCATGCACACCAATAGTGGTCATGCGTCCGCATAGCCTTGCGACTGAGTGTCCATGCGCCTAAATAGTCCATACGCCTGAACAACTTCATGCGTCTACCTCAGTCGCACGACTGAAAGCTCTGTCGTGCGAATGGATCAAACGCATGGCTCAATCGCACGAATGAACCATGCTAATGGTTCAGTCGCCCGAATAAGCAACCCTAACCTATAAATACCACCTGATTCATGGAAAAACGTAAGCATTGAATCCACTTTGACTCCAGACGTACCCTAGCCATCCAGAAGCCTCTAAGATCATACTCCAAGTTCATAGAACGCTATAGATCGATTCCTAATCGATTCTTGACGTTAGATTCAATACGTTATTGTTTCTACATGCGTTCTCACAGATTGAATCGCCAATCAAATAGGATTCCGCACTATTTGGTCTGGTTTAACACGTTAATCAGTTGGTGTTTGGTCAAATACCAGATCCTAACAGTTAATTAATGGTTTATTTTCAACAATTAAAGCACATTTCATAGCTCCATATATCCGCTGCATGTCTTTGTTTGAATGGTTAAACAATCTTTGATAAACATGTAACAAACCCAACAATGGCATCTAGAGCCGGTTATGTGGAAAACTTGCTTCAAAAGTCCAAGAAAAGTTAGTTTTGTTGGACATTTTCAACCCATTAGAGGTTAATTTATTTTGGATGTATGAATCCCTTGTCTTTCAAGTTTTATTTACATTCTTTAGAATAAACCTTGAAAGATTGATGTTAATGGTTGATTGTTTTGTTTGGACAAAAACCCTAAAGTTTTAGTTTTTGTTGGCTGATATTTTGGGGGTTAAAAAAGGGGTTCATTTTGTTCTTGGATATTGTATTTAGATACATGTTTTGGTGCATAACATAGCCTTCACCAAGTGTGTTTTGGATTTGGTTGAATGTTTTGTCATGTTTGGTTTTATTCTTTCAAAGGGTTGTAATTATAATGTTGTGTTTGTATCTTTGGGTTGTAATTTATTTATTTTTTGGTTATGTAATAAATAGATTAGGTGCATTTCTTTTACTAGAAAAATTATATTATGATATGATTTTGTAAAAGAAGATACACAAGTTGGAGACCCAAAGGAAGATACAAGGGAAGAACACAAAAAACATGGACACTTAAAGCATTTGGATGTGGATTCAAGTGGGAGTTCATGGACATATTTTGATGTGTCATTATTAAACCTAAGGAATGACCTAATGACAACACTTGTGATGGCAAACAAGTGTAGTCAACTTACTGGCTATGGTTATGCACTTGTGATTGTAATGGTTGTGCTTGTTTGGTTGGTTGTTTTATGGTTGATTGTTTGATATTTGGATATGCATAACAAACTTATTAACAAACATAACAAGCTGAAAAATTATGGTTCCTTATCATTAAGTGGTTAATAAAAGGTTATTAAAAGGATTAATGATTTTAATAAAAAGGATTTTATTAAAAAGAGAACCATAGGGTACCATGTATTTGAAAGCATGCAAATACAAGGTACATAAAGTTTTCTAAACTAGAGTTATGCAATCTTTAAATGTCTATTGAAAACAAGTTTAATACCGTCCTTTTTCACATCACTTGAGTTACTTGGAAATTCTTAATGGGATAGAGGTCACCTAACCATATTGAGGGAACTTGTGATTTAAGGTGGGAATACCACATTTGTGGTATAAAGGTCACCTAACAACTTGTGTTGGTAAACCCACATGTGTGTGTAAGTAGGGTGACTTGATTTGCAAACCATGTTAAATGGATCACCTACAATGTAGTTACAAAGGGTGTTGATGAGATAAACATGCTGACTATACATATGATGTTTAAAGTCAATCCCATACCTCTAGAAGTTGCAAAGGGTTGCAATTGTCAACCGTTGACTACCTTGTTAATTTAAATAATGGGATGAAGGTCACCTAACCACTATTTAAATGTAACATTGGATTCTTGAATTTAAATTGTGCAAGACATATAAAAGGGTATTAATAATTAGAATATGATAATATCAAAAATACTAAAATGAAATTTGTTAAATTTTGTAGATGGGAACCAACAACAATGAAAACAATGATATACCATTGATGGGTGTGGATAGTATATATAATTTGATATAGATTTATTGCATAGATTGAGTTTTATTTGGTTATTACTAATACTAAATCACACACACAAAAGGCAGTGTACCTGTCATGTGGTAATATAGTTTTGGTAAGAACCGAGTATCAATCCGTGGACACACCTAGCCTACTCAACAAACTTGATGTTTGACTATCAGATTTGGTTTTTGTTAAAGAAAATGATAATTTGTATAGAAAGATTTTTAGGATTTAAAATAAACAATAATAGAAAGAAAGTAAACTAAGACTTTAAGCGTTTGGATTTAAAACCAGGGAATAAAAGTTATCTTCCTAATTAGATTCCACTTATGTAACCGTGATGAATTGGTGGTGTGATTTAAAGATATGGATTAATGTAATTATGTTAATGTTTATAAAGATGAGCTAGCGCGATTTCTCGTCTATCCTGCTGCCGTAGTGACTTGATCTTGTCAGGTTGAGTTTTACTGCTCAGATCAAAGCCCTAGTAATGTAGGTAAATCTTTTGTGACCTATTTGACATATGATTTCTGAAAACATAACTTAATGTCAAAAAGAGAGTTGATCAGGTTCCTTCCTAACATACCATTAATTTTAAAAAACCGTAACAATTATTGAAGTTTCCGAACAAATAAAAGGGAACCCGCAAATGATCAGAAAGTTAAAGTGATATGATTTCTAATAACCATTTCTAGTTCATTAGCCATGGATTTATAATGAAAACCGGTTTCACGAATGAAAGTTAATCATATAGTTTTTCAACTTTGTATGATGATCACAATCACAAACCCTAAATTTATAACTTCCCGTTCAAATGTAGATGCTACCATCAATAGTTTTCCCAAGACCACCATAACATTAACATAATATTATCACACCATTAGTTCATCACAAATTACATAAGTTTCATCTGAATAGGATGATAAAAAGAGTTTAACTCATAATGAGCTTGAACATAACAACATATAACAAAGAAGATAGATATGTAATCATCGGTGAAATGGAACAATCAAACCGATAATCCACAATGGATGACGTTTAGACGATTTCGAGCTTCTTCCAAATGTTGTATGCACCTCCCGAGCCTCCAAATGATCTGGAAGTCTTGATTCCCGACAGAGTTCTGCAGAGAAACTCTCCCGCCAAAGCTTTCCAAAAATGGTGAACTTAAGCTTTATTTATAGTCTTTCCGGAGTGTTTAAGCACGACCCGTGCTAGTACAATGCTTATGAAAGTTGGTCGGCTCGTACATGCAGGTTGTGTCGGGCTCGGCCCTGTGCTAAATGGGGCACGGCCCCGTGTTGGTGGTGGGGCACGGCCCCGTGTCTACTTTTGGGGAACAGTACTTTTTGTCCTGTTAGATGTCCAAACACGGGGGTGTCTTAATTTAGCATGGGGGTGTGTTTCTGGCAAAGCATGGGGGCGTGCTTAAAGAGGCACGACCCCATGCTTGGACTCCAAGCTCAGATTACTTCAATTTCTTGCTAAATATGCTTCTTTTGTCCTACTTGCTTTTTTAAACACCTAAAAAACACAATTTAAGACTTTTATGTACATTTTCATCATTTTAAGGATGATATTAAGGAATAATTGATGTGCTTTTGATAGGATTTTTATGTATATTTGGAGCATATCAAACATCCCCACACTTGAACTTTGCTTGTCCTCAAGAAAAAATCACTTAAAATGACAAGTCCACCAAAAACCAAATAAAACAAATTATAGACATGTCTTTCGAGAAATACGCAAGTAAACATTATTTTCATCCAAATACAAATATTCTAAGCATATGTAAAGTGATATCCTAACAAGCAAAGGTTAGTAAGATTATAATCATGCAAAAATTCACACTTCTCACAAGGTGAACTCACACTCGGCTCCATATATGGAGTCATAATCAAGATTAAGTATGACTAATAATCTCAATTGTCTAGTATGAATACGTGTGAAATCATAAGCTTGTTAGGGATCAAATCTCCACCTACGTAGATATTTACTTGCATAAATAATTAGGTCTTTGGGTTGTAATTTGGCTCGGGCTCAGGTATGGAATATTTGGAAAAGTTGGCTAATTGCTAAAGATGACGGTCTGGCTTATTTTCCTAACAAAACTACAAGGAAAGCAATAAAGGTTCCCTATACAATACTTCAAGCTAGACGGGATATGCTAGCTTGAGGACTCATTTAAGGTCAGATTATCAAGACCGTATTTTTCTTTCAAGAATCGTACTTCGTCTTTTACCCGAAGATACACAAAAGTTTCCTTTCTCAAGGATCATTCGGCTTGAAGCCTAATAGCACCCAATCAGATTAGTTCTGTGTATTCGTATTGAGATTCAGTTTGATTCTTTTTGCATTTTCCATTATGAGACCAATTTCCACAATTCGGGCATCTTTCATATCTTTTTGCCCGTCTCTTTATAGCACTTTTTGAAATTCCACAAAATGGCGGAACTTGTTCCTTTTTTCTCCATTTCTTTCTAGCGTCAAACGTGAGATTGAAAATTTGTTGGCGGATTTCCGGGGGAAGTCCCGGTTTTGCGTGATGAAGGCAACAAAGAAAATTGAAATCAAAAGAATGCATTCCAGTTCTTTAAGGTCTGCCGGTAAAAGACCAATTTTTTGGTTTTGTTTTTTTTTAATAAGCCAAAAACGTGTCTTTAATGAAAACGGGTTTTGCAGAAAGCTTTTGGTTAAGTGACTTGGTGGCTCGGGTGATTGAAAGATAAAAACGTTTAAGCTCAATGGGCTCACCATGGTTGACGTTCGGGTAAGGAAAATTAAAGACAATGGTTGGGGCTCGAATGGTTAAGGTTTCCTAGTGCCTAACCCATTTTTATGCAACAAATGATAATTAAGGTCTTGAAATGCATACCCAAAGCAAGTTCTAATTACACGTATCATATGGCACCCTCAATTAAATCCAGAATGAAAGTAGAATTGCAATTTTGCAAAAGATGTTTAAGGCTCAAAAATAAACGCATATGAATGGAATTGGGTAATGGTGCTTCATTTTACATGATTAAATATTTTACTAGTTAGATTATTGCTTTTAAGAATATTACAAAAAACATTTTTAATTTTATTTGGACGTCATGAGTTTACTTCTTTATTTCCCGAAAACATATATTTATAATTTGGTTTATCAAAAATTTTATTTTTGGTTTCTTGTCACAAAAATTACTTGGTAAGCGATCTTCTCTTAAAAATTTTAAATTTGAACCTTATTAGCAAAGTCAAAATCCTTACTCCCATCCCGACACTAAAATTCACATTGTCCTCAATGTGATTAATATAATCAAGATCGAGAAAGGGTAAGGAAATAACTCCCCTAAAAATGATGAAATTTTCTGTTTTGTTTGGTGGCCTCGTGTTGTTAGAATCCTCGGTATCACCTGAAATGTCACCAATTTATTAAAAGCGTTAAAGTCCTAAACACACAAAATAAAAACAAAACGAAATAAATTAAAAGATAGATTGGCACAAAACAACTGTGCCGGGTCCCGAAAATGATACGGTTTTCAAGGGCTTTGTGGGGGAATATCCCCCCACTCATGGTACATTAGGTTCCTGATGTATGTGACATCGTTACTGAGGTCATCGACTCGGGAGTGCAGACTTTCGACTCGGTTGAAGGTTTGTTGGGCATATTCAAATGATCGCCTTGCATGGTTGCTGGTTCTTTGTATTGACTCGTAAAGGTCTAACATGGTCGGGAATTCCCTACGGTTACATAATACGTTAAAAGCCGAGAATCCGAAACAACAAAAATAGACACTTTAACACGCAACAGGGCACTTAACATATCACGAAATGCTTCTAAAAGAAACCTCCACATATTTCGTGTGGAAGGTTTGGGATGGGATAGTGAGAGGTGCGGTTGCTCAATTCCACAAGCTGCCAGTTAATGGAAATGAGTTCCTCGCTCATCTATTGAGCTTTTTGGATAAGTTCAACTAAGCGTTGGGATGCAGTGAGGTTCATTTCAGTCAGTTGTTGATTAGTTCATGCAACTTGAAGAAATATTCTTGAGTCGTTGGTTCTCGTGTTTCAGAACGTGGTTTCTTCACAGGATTCCAGTGTGAACTTCCGTGACTTGATCCTTTCATTTTTCAGATGTTTACAAACAGAAGTGAGTGTGATGAAAGAATGGAACACGTGTGGTATTTATATTCAGGTCGTGGAAAGTGGACACGGGGGCGTGCTTGGCTAGGCACGGCCCTGTGCTTGTGAGAATTCGTCTTAAATTCGACCTGCAACGTTCCAGAGTCGTCAGCGGAGATCGTGGAAAGAAAATTTTTTAGAGACACAGGGGCGTGCTTGATGAGGCACGGCCCCGTGCTTGTGCTTGCGGGATCCCAAAAATTGTTAAAAAGTAAGAAAATTTTAAGTACAGGTGCCACGTTTAAGTTTCAAGTCTTCGGAACGATCCTTCCCCACACTTAGTTTTTGTCGGAGCGGAGGTGTAATTACTCCGAGTGAATTTTGGTTGGTCCATCGTTATACGGTTTCAAACGATGACCATTTACTTTGAAACTTAAACCTTCGTGGTTATAAATTTCAATGGCACCATTCAGAAACATGTTTTTGATCGAGTACGGTCCAGACCAACGTGACTTTAGTTTTCCGGGAAACAAACTTAAACGAGAGTTATACAATAAGACACCTTCTCCCACATAAAATCATTTTGTGTTCTTTAATAGAGCGTCGTGGAATTTCCTTGTCTTTTCTTTGTAAACCCTAGCGTTTTCGTACGCTTGTTCTCTCAATTCCTCTAATCCGTGGATTTGTAGGAATCGATTCTTTCCTGCAAGGTCTTGGTCCAGGTTTGTTGCTTTAAGTGCCCAAAAACCCTTGTGCTCTAGTTCAACAGGTAGATGACACGACTTCCCATAAGCTGGTTTAAACAGTGTGGTGCCAATGGGAGTCTTATAGGCTGTTCGAAAAGCCCATAATGCATCATCTAACTTGATAGACCAGTCTTTGTGATTTTGACCTACAGTTTCTGAAGGATTCGTTTGATGCCTCGGTTAGTGACTTTAGCTCACCCATTCGCTTGTGGATGGTAAGCAGTTGTAAAGCGACGGTGAACTCCATAAAGCGCCATTGCTCGTTCGAGCTGATTGTTATAGAAATGAGTTCCTCGGTCACTAATTAGAGCTTTGGGGACACCGAAACAAGAAAATAGTTTTCTAAGGAATTTGACAACGTTTCTGGCATCATTAGTAGGCAGGGCTTGAGCTTCAGCCCATTTTGAAACGTAATCAACTGCTACCAAGATGTAACGATTGCCAAATCACACTAGGAATGGCCCCATGAAATTAATACCCCATATATCATATATCTCGCATACTTGAACTGGTTTCTGAGGCATCTCATCCCGTGCTGAGATATTGGTTGCTCTTTGACATGCATCACAGGTGCGTACCATGTTGTGAGCATCTTTGAAGATCTTGGGCCAGTAAAATCCAGAGTCAAATACTTTCTTAGATGTTAAGGTTGCGCCATGGTGTCCTCCGGTGGGTCCTTCATGACAGTGCCTTAGAATTTGTTATGCTTCTCTTCCATACACGCATCTTCGAATGAGTTGGTCTGCACCAATTCTTAATAGATACGGGTCTTCCCAATAGTAATGTTTGATATCAGTAAAGAATTTCTTCTTTTGCTGATAAGTCATTCCTTCGAGAAGGATTCCGCTTGCTAAGTAATTTGTAAAATCAACAAACCAAGGATGTTCATCGATTGAGGATTGAACATGCATAAGGAATTTGTGAGGAAAGTTGTCGTTTATTATGGCTTCCTCAGTTTGTGAAGGACTTGAATCCTCAAGACGCGAGAGATGATCAGCCGCTAGATTTTCTGCTCCCTTCTTGTCACAAATATTGATGTCAAGTTCTAGAAGCAGAAGGATCCAACAAATCAATCTCGGCTTTACATCTTGTTTGTTGAACAAATAACGAAGGGCTGCATGATCGGTGTAAACAATTGTTTTCGAAAGGATGAGATACGAGCGGAATTTATCAAATACGAAAACTACTGCAAGAAGTTCTTTTTTGGTGGTGGTGTAGTTTTCTTATGCGTCGTTTAAGGTTTTGCTCGCATAGGGAATTGGGTGAAATTGCTTGTCTTTCCTTTGTCCTAGTACGGCTCCTACCGAGAAATCGCTTGCGTCGCACATGAGTTCAAATGGTAGCGTCCAATCTGGGGAAACCATGATTGGACCGGTTACCAGCCTCTCTTTAAGCAATTTGAATGCATTAATGCATTCGTCAGAAAATACAAATTGAGCGTCTTTCTCGAGAAGTTGAGTCATTGGTCGAGCGATTTTTGAGAAATCTTTGATGAAACGACGGTAGAATCCTGCATGACCTAGGAAATGTCTCATATCTTTCACGGTTGTGGGATGTGGAAGTTTAGACATAGTGTCGACTTTCGCTTGATCGACTTCAAGCCTGCTCGAGAGATTTTGTGTCCTAACACTATTCATTTTGTAACCAAGAAGTGGCACTTTCCCTAGTTTAAAACAAGGTTAGAATCTTCACATCTAACCAACATTTTTTCCAGATTTTCAAAACATTGCTCAAATGAGTTTCCAAAGATGGAGAAATCATCCATGAAAACTTCCATTGAGTGTTCAATCATGTCATGAAAAATTGCTACCGTGCATCTTTGAAATGTAGCGGGAGCATTACACAATCCAAAGGGCATTCGCCGATAAGCAAATGTGCTATATGGACAGGTGAATGTCTTCTTCTCTTGATCTTCGGGAGCAATAGGGATTTGAAAATATCCTGAGAAACCATCCAGGAAACAATAGAACATTTTTCTAGATAATCGCTCAAGCATTTGGTCAATGAAAGGAAGAGGGAAGTGATCTTTCCTTGTGGCGTTATTGAGTTTGTGATAGTCTATGCAAACTCTCCATCCAGTAACCGTACGAGTGGGAATAAGCTCATTCTTCTCGTTATTTACAACAGTTATTCCTCCTTTCTTGGGAACAACTTGGACGGGACTAACCCAAGGTGAATCAAAAATAGGGTAAATCAAACCGCCATCTAGTAGTTTGATTACTTCTTCTTCACCACCTCTTGCATGCTTGGGTTTAAACGTCTTTGAGGTTGAATGACGGATTTGAAGTTCTCCTCCATCAATATTTTATGAGTGCTAGAGGATGGATTGATTCCCTTGATGTCCATGATTTTACATGCAATTGCTCGTTTCTGTGCCTTGAGTACATTGAGCAACTTGTTCTTCTCATCAATTGATAAGGTGTATGAGATTATGACAGGAAGTTGAGTTGTGTTTTCAAGAAAAGCGTATGCGAGATGAGATGGAAGTTCTTTGAGCTCTAAAACTGTAGGGTCTTCTATAGAAGGTTTGGCTTTTGGTTCTAAGTCTTGCTCAATGATCTCAAATGCTTCTTGATGAAATGATGTTTCATCAGCTTCAAGTTCTTGAATGATTTGGTTCTCATAAACGGGTTCGGTAATTTGGACTTCTATTAGTTGAGTGTTGAAAGCTTCATTTTGAAGAGTTTTCTCCAATTGACAACTTATGATCGAATCGCAAGCATCAACGTAATAGAATGAGTCATGATGATGTCGAGGGTGTTTCATGGATCGGCCTATATCGAAAGTTACTTCCTCCTCATCTACTCTAAGCGTGAGTTTGCCTGTACAAACATCAATGAGAGCTCGAGCAGTGGCTAAGAAAGGTCGACCTAGGATAAATGGAACCTTTTTGTCTTCATCCATGTCAAGGATCACAAAATCAACGGGAAATACGAATTTGTCAATTTTAACCAAGAGATTTTCAATGATGCCCCTCAGATATTTGAAAAAACAATCAGCTAACTGGATGCTCATACGGGTAGGTCTAGGTTCACCTAAGTTTAATTTTTTGAAAACCGCACAAGGCATAAGGTTAATGCTTGCACCTAAATCAGCTAACACGTTACTGACAGAAAGATTTCCTATTAGGCAAGGTATGGTAAAACTTACTGGATCAGTCATCTTTTGGGGTAGTTTGTTTTGAAGAACTGCGGAGCATTCCTCATTTAAAACTACGTGTGATAACTCTTCCAGTTTCTTTTTGTTTGATCAGACACCTTTTAGAAACTTAGCGTAGTTTGGCATTTGTGCTAAGGCCTCCACCAAGGGCAGATTGATATGGAGTTGCTTGAACAACCCAAGGAATTTGCCATATTGTGCCTCCATTCTTGTTGTCTCAAACGTCCTGGATATGGAGGTGGTGGAACATAAGATGGTAGTGGAACGTATTTCTTGGCTGGTTCTTCAATAATAATAGGTTAAATTTTGCTTATCACTCGCATTACTTGGAGTTTCAGTTTCAACCTCTTTAAGAATGGGTTGTAATGCGGGTGCATCACCTTGAGTGGTTTTGCCACTCCTGGTGGTGATGGCTTTGACTTGAGCATTAGGGTTTGTTAAGTGTTGCTGAGCAAAGCTCCTTGAGGTCTTTCAGAGAGCTGTTGTGCTATTTTTCCGACTTGGTGCTCTATGGTTTGCAATGATGCTTTGTTGCTTTTGATGTCAGCTTCGTTTCTTTGGAACCTCTCCTCATTTCTTCGATCCGATTTCCGGATGTACTCATCTGTGGCTTGTGTGGTTAACAACAACTGCTGCAATAAGTCTTCCATCGATGATGCTCCACGGTCTTGGTTACTACTTCTTGTACCTTGGTATGGTGGTTTCTGTTGTTGGTAAGGTGGCCTTCGGTTGAATCCAGATGATTGTTGGTTATTACCAGCCTCTCTGTAATTCGAGTTGCTTCTCCAATTTGAGTTGTTGTTGTATGAGTTGTTTGGGCCTCCTACGTAGTCAACATCTTCAACCATCATAATGCCTTGTGGGCATTCGTTGGTCTTGTGTGAATTTCCACATGTGTTGCATCATGTTGGAGTTTTTCTTAGCTCGCTTAGCAATTGTTTGAATTTTTTGGTTAGAGCTTCTAATTGAGCTGCAATTAGGGTTTTAGAGTCTACTTGATGAATACCTTTAGAACTAGGTATGGTCCTTAAGGGATTATAAGCAAAGCTCTTCTTAGCTGCTCTTTCTAAGGCTTGGTATGCTTCTGCTGGCGTGACACTTCCAAAATCTCCTCCTGCACTTTGGTCTACCACTTGCTTGTGGGCTCCGCTGATTGCATCGTAAAAGGTTTGACACTGCAGCCACAGATCAAGTCCATGATGTGGGCATCTCCGAAGGAGAATTTTATATCTCTCCCATGCTGCGTGTAATGATTCATCATCGTCCTGGCGAAAACTTATGATGCTACTTCTTAGTTTAGCAGTGCGATTGGGTGGAAAGTATTTAAAAGGAATTGTTCAGCCATTTCCGCCCATGTGGTGATGGAACCAGGCGAAAGTGAATCAACCCAATCGATGGCTCGGCCTCGAAGTGAAAATGGAAAAAGTCTTAGTCGAATGGCGTCTTCTGAACAGTTATTGATTTTGAAGGTTGCACAGATACGAAGGAATCGTGATATGTGAGCATTAGGATCTTCGTCTTGTAACCCTTGGAACTGAACAAAGTGTTCTACGAGTTGGATAAACTAGACTTAATCTCAAAATTGTTGGCCGGTATTGCTGGTTGGACAACACTAGACTCATAGCCATCTATTGACGGTGTGGCATAGTGTGTCATCTTCATTTCCACGTCTTGGTTAGCCATGTCTTCTTCGGATGGTGTATCTTCCAATATGTATTTTTTAATGACTGGTGCAGTTTGTTGTGATCTTTTGCGCAATCTTTGATGGAAAAGTCGTTCGGGTTCCGGAAGAGGCGGAACAAGTTCAGAACTAGACGAGTCGGACATATACTAACTTAATGAAGCATAAACTAACTAAGGCTTAAAATGAATCAGGAAAAAGTAACTAAACTAACTAGGGCAAACTACCTAAAAATAAAAATGAAGTTTAAACAAAAATATATTAACAAGTTATATACAAGATAGTCACAAATTTAGTTTGTCTTTCAAACTGCCGTGTGTCCCCGGCAACGGCATCAAAAACTTGATGGGTGCGGATAGTATATATAATTTGATATAGATTTATTGCACAGATTCAGTTTTAATTGGTTATTACTAATACTAAATCACACACACAAAAGGCAGTGTACCTGTCGTGTGGTAATATAGTTTTGGTAAGAACCGAGTATTAATCCGTGGACACACCTAGCCTACACAACAAACTTGATGTTTGACTATCAGATTTGGCTTTTGTTAAAGAAAATGAAAATTGTATAGAAAGATTTTTTGGATTTAAAATAAACAATAATCAGAAAGAAAGTAAACTAAGACTTGAAGCATTTGGATTTAAAATCAGGGAATAAAAGTTATCATCCTAATTAGATTCCACTTATGTAACCGTGATGAATTGGTGGTGTGATTTAAAGATATGGATTAATGTAATTATGTTAATGTTTATAAAGATGAGCTGGCGCAATTTCTCGTCTATCCTACTACCGTAGTGACTTGATCCTGTCAGGCTGAGTTTTACTGCTCAGATCAAAGCCCTAGTAATGTAGGTAAATCTTTTGTGACCTATTTGACATACGATTTCTGAAAACATAAGTTAATGTCAAAAAGAGAGTTGATCACGTTCTTTCCTAACATACCATTAATTTTAGAAAACCGTAACAATTATTGAAGTTTCCGAACAAATAAAAGGGAATGCGCAAATGATCAGAAAGTTAAAGTGATATGATTTCTAATAACCATTTCTAGTTCATTAGCCATGGATTTTTAATGAAAACCGGTTTGCGAATGAAAGTTAATCATACGGTTTTTCAACTTTGTATGACGATCACAATCACAAACCATAAATTTATAACTTCCCGTTCAAATGTAGATGCTACCCATCTATAGTTTTCCCAAGACCACCATAACATTAACATAATATTTATCACACCATTAGTTTATCACAAATTACATAAGTTTCATCCGGTTAGGATGATAAAAAGAATTTAGCTCATAATGATCATGAACATAGCAACATATAACAAAGAAGATAGATATGTAATCATCGGTGAAATGGAACAATCAAACCGATAATCCACAATGGATGACGTTTAGACGATTCTGAGCTTCTTCCAAATGTTGTATGCACCTCCCGAGCCTCCAAATGATCTTGAAGTCTTGATTCCCGAGAGAGTTCTACAGAGTAACTCTCCCACCAAAGCTTTCCAAAAATGGTGAACTTAGGCTTCTATTTATAGGCTTTCCGGAGTGTTTAAGCACGGCCCCGTGCCTAAATGGCACGACCCCGTGCTAGTACAATGCTTACGAAAGTTGGTCGGCTCGTACATGCAGGTTGTGTCGGGCACGGCCCTGTGCTAAATGGGGCACGACCCCATGTTGGTGGTGGGTCACGGCCCCGTGCCTAAAAGGCACGACCGGTGTCTACTATTGGGGAACATTACTTTTTGTCCTGTCAGATGTCCAAACACGAGGGTGTGTTAATTTAGCACGGGGGTGTGTTAATTTAGCATGGGGGTGTGTTTCTGGCAAAGCATGGGGGCGTGCTTAAAGAGGCACAACCCCATGCTTGGACTCCAAAGCTCAGATTACTTCAATTTCTTGTTAAATATACTTCTTTTGTCCAACTTGCCCTTTTAAACACCTGAAAACACAATTTAAGACTTTTAAGTACATTTTCATCATTTTAAGGAAGATATTAAGGAATAATTGATGTGCTTTTGATAGGATTTTTATGTATAATTTGGAGCACATCAACCATCCGCTCACACACTATCACTAAGAACATTCTCCAAAAGGTGCGTCTAAACCATCATAACTTTATTAATTGGTTTCGAAACTTGAGAATTGTTCTCAAGCAAGAGAAATGGTCATATATTTTAGACGATTTGATTCCCTATCAACCTAATGAGGATGATGAGGAGACCTACAATATTTGGGTGAAATACACAGAGAACTCGGTCCAAGTCTTGCCTCATGTTGGAAAGTATGATTCCGGATCTCCAAAAGGAGTACGAACATCATAGAGCATATGACATGATTACCCAGTTGAAGGAAACGTTCCAACACAAGGGTAGAGCGCTTCAAAACGGTTCGAGCACTCCATGCATGTCGTATGGATGACACCCAATCAGTTTCATCTTATGTACTTAAAATAAAAAGCCACATTGACCACCTTGAAAGGCTGAATTGTCCTGTCTCGAAAGAGTTGGCTACGGATTTGTTCCTCAACTTTTGGTCAAAAAGGTTTGACAACTTTGTTATGAATTATAACATGAACGGGTGAGACAAGAACATAAGTGAGCTTCACTTTATGCTCAAAATAGCTAAAGCGGCCATGGGTAAAAGGGTTTTACATGTTCTCACCATTGGGTACAAGAAGAGGAATGTCGGGCAAACCTCAGGTACAAATTTCATGATTCACATTGATCTCAATTTAATATCCTTTAAAACATGGGTATTGGATACCAGATGTGGAACTCATATTTGTAATTTGTTGTAGGGGTTCAAAAGAAGTAAGGACTTCAAGAAAGGGGATGTTAGCCTCTACATGGGGAATGGGGCAAAAGTTCAAGTTGAAGACCGAGGGGACTACATCCTGAAGCTTCCAAATGGTTTGGAAGCAATCTTGAATGTTTTGTATGCTTCTAGTTTGATTAGAAACATTATTTCAGTTGTCCAATTAAGATCATATGGTTATGTTTTAACATTTATTGACCATGAATTTCATGTTTCTTTAAATGACATCTTTTATTTTAAAGCTATTCCTATTAATGGTATTTATGAATTGGTTCGTGGAAACAAATTATATGATAGCTCATTGTACCAAACCACCACCAAGAAGTTCAAATTGGATTTGAGTGACACCTATCTTTGGCATTGCCATCTTGGTCATATAAACAAGAAGCGCATACAAACACTTCAAAAGAATGGTCTTTTAAAAACAAGTGAATATGATTCATTTGATGTATGTGAATCTTGTTTACAAGGTAAAATGACTAAGGCACCTTTTAGTGGCAAATCCGAATGGGCAAAAGACTTATTTAGTATCATACATTCGGATATATGTGGTCCTTTTAAGCCAATGACTAGGTACAATGAAAGATACTTCATTACCTTTACCGACGACTATAGTTGATATGGGTATGTGTACTTGTTAAGATGCAAAGATGAAGCCTTTGAAATGTTCAAAATCTTCCAAAATGAAGTAGAAAATCAACTCAACAAGTCAATAAAAATTCTCCGCATCGATAGAGGAGGTGAATGCCTAAGTCATGCTTTTAGAGATCATCTTAAAAGTTGTGGGATTGTCTCACAACTATCTCCACCTGGAACACCACAACACAATAGTGTGTCTGAGTGGAGAAATCGAACTCTATTGGATATGGTTCGATCTATGATGGCTAGAAGCTCATTGCCTCTATCATTTCAGGGTTTTGCTTTGCTCTCTGCGGCCCGTATTTTGAATATGGGCCCAACCAAGAATGTGAAAAAGACACCTTTTGAAATATGGCATGGAAGGGTTCCATCTCTATCATATTTAAAGGTATGGGGATGTGAGGCTTAAGTTAAGACTCCCACCTCAAACAAGTTAGAAAGCTGTTCCACTAAGTGTATCTTTATTGGATATCCTAGAGATTCTATAGGATATTATTTCTATGAAATTGGAACAAACGGAGTTTGTTACCAAGAAGGCTGATACACGTTTGGATCTTGAAGAAGATCAAGAACCACAACCTAATACACATTTGGTTGACACTAGTACTCAACATGAGGATGTTGAGGATGATCAAAGGGTTGATTAATACACACAAAACGTTCATAGATCTGGTAGAACTAGTAATCTACCTAAAAGATATGGATTTTTAATGGATGGATGCTATGTGGTAGATTCTGATGAACCAACCACATACCATGATGCAATGTCCAATTTGGATTATGAGAAATGGCTTGAAGCCATGAGCGTTGAGATGCAATCCAAGTATGACAACCAAGTGTGGGACTTGGTTAAAACACCTCTTAACTCCAAGGGAGTTGGAAGTAAGTGGGTTTTCAAGAAGAAAACCGATATGCATGGAAACTTGGATACTTATAAAGCTAGACTTATAGCAAAAGGTTTCACTCAAACTCTAGGGGTTGATTATGACGGGACCTTCTCATCGGTTGCAATGTAAAAGTCTACTAGGATATTAATTGCCATATCTACTTATTATTATTATGAGATTTGAAAATGGATGTCAAAACCGCTTTTCTAAATGGATATCTTAAGGAAGATGTCTATATGGTTCAGCCTGAAGGTTTTGTAGATCCAAAACATCCTGACAAAGTATGCAAGTTAAAGAAATCAATCTATGGATTAAAGCAAGCATCAAGAAGTTGGAATCACTATTTTGATGAAGTGGTTATCAAATTTGGGTTCATCAAAAACGCTGATGAAAGCATGTGTGTATAAGAAAGCTAGTGGGAGCATCATCACTTTCCTAGTATTGTATGTTGATGACATCCTAGTATTTGGAAATGACATTCCAACGTTGGAAGGTGTAAAAACCTAGCTTGGAAGCTGTTTTTCCATTAAGGATCTTGGCGAAGCCGCCTAAATTTTGGGAATAAAGATATATAGGGATAGATCAAGGCGGTTGATCGGTTTAAGTCAAAGTGCATACATTGATAAGATCTTGAAAAGGTCCAAGATGGAAAACTCTAAGAAAGGTACCGTACCTATTCAAAGAGGAACGATATTGAGTATGACTCAATGTCCAAGCTCAAAGAATGAGCAAGACAAAATGAAGGGAATCCCGTATGCATCTGCTATAGGATCCATCATGTATGCAATGATATGCACTAGGCCGGGCGTGTCATGTGCTTTGAGCATGACAAGCCGATTCCAGCAAAATCTTGGAAATAGTCATTGGATGGCTGTTAAGAACCTACATAAATACCTAAGGAGGACTAAATATATGTTCCTAATCTATGGATCTGGAAGGGGGAACTCATGGTAAAAGGTTACACGGATGCGAGTTTCCAAACTGATCTGGATGATTCACGATCACAATCGGGATACATTTTCATCTTGAATGGAGGAGCAGTCTCTTGGAATAGCTCTAAGAAAGATGTGGTGGCATTCTCAACTACAGAGTCAGAATACATCGCCGCTTCATTAGCAGCTCAAGAAGATGCATGGTTGAAGAAATTCATTGCTGATCTAGGTGTGGTCCCTTCCATTCAGGACCCCCTAGAAAATTTTTGTGATAATGAGGGTGTGATTGCTCAAATCAAGGAACCCCATGCAAATCAAAAGACTAGGCACATTGAGCGGAGATTCAACTACATAAGGGATGAAGTTGAAAAGGGAAAGATATGTATTCGCAAAGTTTACACGGATCAAAACATTGTGGATCCACTCACGAAGCTCATTGAAAAGGCAAAGCATGAAGGTCATACTTGTGCCATGGAACTTTGATATTCTAGTGACTAGATTTGATCTTTAATTTTGTATTTGGATATTGGAACCCTTTATTACTTGAATGAATTATTTGGTTATGATGTTTCAACTAATATTCCTATTTTGCAAGTTTAAAATCCATGAGTAAATCATTTACTCAAAACGCCCGTAGTCATTCATACTTGTGGGAAAAAGTATGTGGGTAAGACTATTATGAACTTGGATTGGTAGATATTCATATGGATGAATATAGAGCAAAGAGTTGTTGCCAAGGCTCATAGATATTTATGGGATACAGATATTGGACTGACCGGCATCTCAAATATTACTACATGGAATCTTCTTGATTGATCATAAGTAAATTTGAGTGAAGGCGAACATCATTTGGTATCCTCTCACCTGAGATACATATTGGGTCTTCATATTCACCGAATGTTGTACTTTGACTTAACTCTTCGTTGTTCTGAAACATGGCAGTACATAAGGCTGATTTCAGATATAACATGAGGTAATTTTGAGAGACGTATGTAGTCAAGATGGGATTTGTCCCTCTTATTCGTTGAGAGTAAGATGTCTAAGTAAGTTGAATTAATGTAGAATGATCACTTTGTGTCTTTACGATTTAACATGACATCTGTTTAAAAGTATAGATGATTGATTCACCTAAAACATTTTCGAGTAAGGTACTTGAAGAGGATGATGTTATTGAATGGCTCTTAGTCATACGTATTAAGGGTAGTAAACCGTTGTTAGGCGGTATTTGTTGCTTGCATCAATCTTTTATGAATATTGTGCAAGTGGGAGATTGTTGGATCTTATATGCCCAAGACATATACTAGATTGATGTGGTTAGTACTTTACGATCCAAGTCGGGTCATATTCAATAACAAACAAAACAAACACTAATGAAAATTTATGTATTGATATGATCAAACAAATAAATATTGACACCAATTTAGAAAATGGGTTTTTTAAATGATTGCATTTGAAATAGAACAAATTATATGGATATTTTGTTCATGAGAAATTATTTATATTGTTATTTAATAGGATTAAATAACAACAAATAAGAGTGTGGTAGAGTTATAAAATTAAAAGAGGTTAATCTTATAAACTTATTCTTTAAAAATGAGTGTGAAAATTTTATAAAAAACTGGGAGGGAATAGATAAATTCGGCCGCCCCTTTAGTTCCTTTCTTGGGATTCTTTTATCTTGTTTTAAGACAAGATCTTAACCCTCTTTACACCCCATTAAAACCACTCTCTCTCATACTCAATTGCAGCTCCATCTTCCTCTCTCTTTGGCTGAAAATTCAGATTTTAAAGAAGGAACAAGAAGTGGGTTTTGGTGTTCAACTCCCTAACTAGTTGGGTGTTTGGCAAGAAGCTTGTGGGTATACAAGCTTGAGGTCTTCTTCTTTGGAGGCTTCCATTCAATAGCATCATCTTCTTCATCTAACATCCATCTTTACATTCCTTGTTCTTAGGAAGGTAGTATTCTATCAACACCCTATGGTTGGTGTTGTTTGATAGCATTTCTTTTGACATATATGATCCTTGTTCTTAGGTTTGATTTGTTGGTTAATAAATGGTTTATTTCCAGCAACTAAAACATGTTTCATAGCTCTATATATCCACTGCATTTTTTTGTTTAAATGGTTAAACAATCTTTGAGAAACAAGTAACAAACCCAACAGGGGAGAGTGGGGTTAAACTTATGGTCCTTGTGGTGTTTGAGATAGAAGATTTTTGAGTAAGTGCTCACTGTTTACCTCAGAGCCTAGATCAAGAATTGTCTCTATCATAAATAGGTAATCGGACAAGGAGGACAGTTCAATTATTCCTTTCACAGCTTGGATTTCTGCTTTGGAAGTAATTGTTACTGCACTACATATCCCTTCTAAGTCAGTTGGTGGGCCATCAGTCCTTACTTTCCCTTCAAAACCAATCTTAGGTTTGGTTGGGACCTTAAGTTAACCAATGTTAGGATCGTGTATCGAACGAATAATAATAGATTTAAGCGTGTACTGAATCAAATAGTGCGGAATCCTATTTGATTGACGATCCAATCAGTGAGAACGCTCGTAGAATCAATTAAAGATTGAATCTAAACGTTAAGAACGATTAGCAATCGATCTACTGCGATCTATGAAGTTAGAACAGGTTTCTAGAGGTCTCTAGATGGTTAGGGTACGTGTAGGTATCGAATTATTCAAAGCATCTCATTTTTCCATGAATTAAGTGGTATTTATAGGTTAGGGTTTCTCATTCGTGCGACTGGATCATTTGCTTGGTTCAGTTGTGCGATTGAGTCATGTGGTTCATTCATTCGTACGACTGAGTGTTCAGTCATGCGACTGAGCCAATCTCATGTTTTAGTCATGCGACTGATCCAGTCTCCTGGTTTAGTTGTGCGACTAGTCCATTAGCATGAGGTTATTCATGCGTATGGTCCATTAGCATGGGCCATTCGCATGAGAACTTAACACGATTAAGTTAAACATATTTCTCAATTGTTATTAACCAAGATCTATGCAAACAACCACAAACCTATATAATTAGTTCAATAAGCGTTAACCTACTAATCAATGAGACAATAAACATTATAAGCACAACCAAAAATAGTATTTCATTAAGTACCCAAACTATTACATACACATAAGACATGAAAGACATATTACATCCAGCTCATAAACTAGGTACACATGTATCTACAAACTCTCCCTTGGACCTAGTTTCGTCTATTGTCTAACATTCTTCATTACCTCCTCATACTTCTTGTACTTCTCCTCTCTTGTGACTCCTGCGTGTATTTCGAATGCAAAGCAGAGTCTTATGACATTCTAGAAATGAAGGGCTTGTATAATATCTTGTGTATCATAGAACAATGGCCACTTGTATAATGTATAGACATCATCAGCAGACAAGTTTGTAAGCCACATCGGGTCAAAAACCCTGATAGTTTCCATACTACCATTTTGGTTCAACACTATGACGGCCTCTCCCATTCTCCAATCATAGTACCACCATTTGAAGTGTGGAGTGAAGTCCTGTGGCATTTCCCGCAGAGGGATCTTAGACATTGTGCGTGGAGGACTCCACTTCAGCACTATTTTTGGCTTTCCAGTTATGGCATCAACCTCAGATCGTCAGATATACCTTGTTGGTTGTTGAGGTTTGAAGTTGACCCATTTGGTGTGGTACTCTCTCTTTAGAGCAGCTTCAAACCAGCCCGACATTTTATGTGAGTCAGCGTATATCAATTCAACTTTGCTAACTGGTTAAGCTCAAAGCCAGGAAGAGTCTTTAGATCGTGAGGGAATCTGGAATACTCGATCCCCTTCTCACGTTTAACTACATAAATGTTGAGATCTTCAAAATACGCCCACGCTATGATTTTGCCTGACACCTTATGATGTTTCTTCACTTTATACAACTTGGTGTAGACAGTTGACATTGGAGCGCTACGTTGGGCTCTTATTTCTTCAAAGCATGCAACCCATTCAGCCTTTTTGATGTTTACTTCTGCTTCTGAGGCTTGGGCCTGCTCTTCATTCTTTTCCGACTCTTGTTCCATTTTATCCAGAGTCTTAAAAGTGTCACTGATAAGAGTGTCTCCCAGATTGGGAACGACATTACCCTCATTGTCAGTGTACTCTGGATAATGTTGAGCCGTGACATCTTCAATCTCGATCTCATCGACATCATGAAGCTCATCATCACTTTCCCCTTGGACTGTAGGAGCATCCTTCACAATCTCGTCAGGATTTAATCGGAACATTTGGGCGAGTTGCTCGTCGGTGAGATCATGAATTATCTCTCCTTCTTCAGGAGTGTAATTCACCGATCTCCTGACTATCCCCTGTAGATCAAGAATCATTGTAAGTTGATTCTTGATCTGTTGGAGAGGAGCAACATCATATTCATCTTCTTGAAAGATCGGATCTGCTTTATTTAAAACATGCAACACATCAACCATTAGTCAATAATCAAAGCAGTAAACATCAATAATAGACATAAACATTGATTACATAACATTAATCCAAACATTCAATTACAAGTTGTTTTTCAAGTACATAAATCTAAACATTACTTTTCCCTTGTATGGCTGGCACATCAGTGGGATCGGTAGAAGATGATGGGGCTCCTTGGTCCAGATTTCTCTTTATGCGCCTCTCTTGACCTTGAGCTGATGCAGAT
The DNA here is from genome assembly GCA_025506515.1 of Flaveria trinervia. Lineage (NCBI taxonomy): Eukaryota > Viridiplantae > Streptophyta > Magnoliopsida > Asterales > Asteraceae > Flaveria > Flaveria trinervia. The sequence continues at coordinate 74,761,178 of CM046448.1, forward strand.
GCAGCTGCATCTTCTTCTTGATCATCATCACCTGCCTCATCATCCTCACCTCCTTCAGTGTCGTTAACCTGATCATCATTATTAACATCGTCACCATCACTGTTATCATCATCTCCATAAACACCATCACCTCCATCTCCCTCTCTAATCTTTAGGGGCTTATCCTTTGTGTCCTTAAGTTTGAGCAGGATGGTCCTCTTAGGAACAATGGGACCATACGAATGAATAACCTCATGCTAATGGACCAGTTGCACGACTGAACCAGGAGAATAGATCAGTCGCACGATTGAAACATGAGATTGGCTCAGTCGCACGACTGAACACTCAGTCGTACGAATGAATCAACCGCATGACTCAATCACACGACTAAACCATGTAAATGGTCCAGTCGCACGAATGAGAAACCCATGTTAGGATCGTGTATCGAACGAATACTAACAGATTTACACATGTACCGAATCAAATAGTGCGGAATCCTATTTGATTGGCGATCCAATCAGTGAGAACACACGTAGAATCAATTAAAGATTGAATCTAAATGTTAAGAACGATTAGCAATCGATCTACTGCGATCTATGAAGTTGGAACAGGTTGCTAGAGGTCTCTGGACGGCTAGGGTACGTGTAGGTATCGAATTATTCAAAGTGTCTTGTTTTTCCACGAATTAAGTGGTATTTATAGGTTAGGGTTTCTCATTTGTGTGACTTGTTGATACATATATGTACCTAGATCCTGATCAGAATGTAATATGTCTTACACTTATGTAACTATTGGGTACCTTATGAAATACAAAATGTTTGGTTGTGTTATAATGTTTAATATTTCATTAATGAGTTGTTGAACGCATATTGACTTAATTATATAGGTTTGTGATTGTTTGAAGTGTTATGCATAATGTTATAATATTGAATACACTCAAACTTGGTGAAGTAAAGTTCTCATGCGTCCGACTAGACCATGCGCCCCAACAGTGGTCATGCGTCCGAATGGCCATGCGACTAAGTTTCCATGCGCCTAAATAGTCCATACGCCTGAACAACTTCATGCATCTAACTCAGTCGCACGACTGAAAACTCAGTCGTGCGAATGGATCAAACGCATGGCTCAATCGCACGAATGAACCATGCTAATGGTTCAGTCACACGAATAAGCAACCCTAACCTATAAATACCACCTAATTCATGGTAAAACGGAAGCATTGAGTCCACTTCGACTCCAGACGTACCCTAGCCGTCCAGAAGCCTCTAAGTTCGTACTCCAAGTTCATAGAACGCTGTAGATTGATTCTCAATCGATTCCTGACGTTAGATTCAATTCATTATTGTGTCTACGTGCATTCTCACTGATTGGATCGCCAATCAAATAGGATTCCGCACTATGTGGTTTGGTTTAACACGTTAATCAGTTGGTGTTTGGTCAAATACCAGATCCTAACAAGTGGAATCAGAGCTAGAGGCTCTTGATTACGTGTTGATTCAATTGTTTTGATACAAAATTGTGTTTTTGCATCAAAAACACAATCTTTTTGTGTCTAACGAAGTCTTGGACGTTTCTTAATCGAAAAGTGTAGTTTTTCCGGCATACGGTTATTAGGGTTTGATAAAATTCGATTTTTTACGACCAAAAAAAGTTTAACCTACGAATTATCAAACTTCAATAGATTCAGTCGCACGATTGGCTCAATCGCATGACTGAGTTCATACGCATCCTCCAACCACATGATTGAACTCATTCGTACACTCATTCGTATGACAAAGATCTTCATTCAGACCGCTCAATCGCATTAGTTTATTCAGACGACTGACTCATCCGCATTAGCTTAGTCGCACGATTAACCTATTCGCACTTGTTCAATCGCCCGAATAAGCCCAATCGCATACCTTCATTCACAGCTTGTTAAATAGTAAAGTGAAGTGTAATGGAGGATCAGTTTTCAGCATGCACAACAAGTAGAGATACACGTATTCAGAATCTACTGCTGTTGGAGAACGAAGTGGGGATTCACAATAAACCCCCAAAACTTATTACGTTAGACGACTACCCACAATGGAAGCAACGTTTCGAAATCTACTTAAATGGAGTGGATACAAATTTGTAGGAGGCAATAGAGTCGGGGTACAACATGCCAGTTGGAGCTGACGAAGTAAAACTTACTCTAAGTGGCATGTCGGATGCACAGAAGGTAAAACACAACGCTGAGAAGAAAGTCTACGCCTTGCTTACTCAGTCTATTCCGAAGGATATTTTCCATCAGTATTCGGAGTATACTCAAGCCAAGAAACTTTGGGATACGTTGGAGAAGAGGTATGACGGGAATGCCTCTCTGAAGGCTATCAAGGCAAAAGAATTGAGGAAGGAGTTTGACAACTTCTCTTCAATGGGAAGAAGGCCTTGATGATGTAATCGATAGATTCTACCACTTGATGAGTGAGATGCACACTCATGGAGTGGTTACTTCGATGGAAGATAAGGTATCCAACTTTGCTGATGGATTACCAGAAAAATGAGGTTCGTTTGTTTCAAATCTCAGACAGAATGGAATGCTCTCGAAGTTAGACATAAATGACTTTATTCTGAAACTGAGAGAAGAAGAGCTTAGAATGAAGTATTGAGCCCAAAAGGCAAACTATGATCAGAATCCTGCACTCTACAATGCTACTCCTTCAGTCAAGACATCTAGAGCACCATTGCAAACCGCCTTCATCTCAAGTGCACGAGTTCCAGCACAACCCTCAACTTCAGGATCAGAAATGTCAGGGTCGTCTAGCACCCAATATATAGTACCTGAAGCTAATGCAGCAAAGCTGAAAACCGACAACCTCGGAAATGTAACTGTAGAGGTGGCCAGAGAACATATGGACCTTTTAGCTATGGTCGTTCACTGCTACGATGGATTAATTGCTGGAAAGATAGCTAACTGCCACCTGGTAGATGAAGATTATAAGTAGGTGGATGAAATGGAGTTGGAACGTATGTACATAATGTGGGCTCTGGCAAGTGCTGTCCGACGAGCTAAAAAGTTTGTAAAAAAGATTGGACAGAACCTGGTTGCAACAAAAGACACAACCTTTGGGGTTGATAAGTCAAAGGTTACATGCTTCAATTGCGGTGAGAAGGGACACTTCAAGAGGGAGTGTATAAAACCAAAGAATACAGGAAATTGAAATCCCTTCTCGTCATTTAACCGTCAAGACAAGTCCACTGCTAGTAATGCTGACTCATCTAGTAAGGATCCAAAAGCCTTAACTACGAACGAAGATGAAGGACAGGACTGGTGCTTTCGGTTCGTCTCACCAGGAGAGTCAAATATAGCTAGTGTGGAGGATATTGATGACGATTCTGCAAGTGAAGGAGATATAGCAGTAGAGATTGCAATATCAAATTCTGAAGATACTGCAAATGTGGTCAAATACCTGCCTGAAGAAGAAAAATATGCATATGCATCATCATCTGAACCATCAGAACTAGAGACAACCGAGCCAGTACTCATGGCTGATTCTTCTTCTACATCCCAGGTAAGTACTACTGACCAACTGTTTAATAATCATGCTTGCTTAGAATGTAACAAATTTAAAGAAGTTATAGATTCAAAATTTGCGAGGCTATTAGATCATAATGATAACTTAGTAAAGGATCTGGACCTGTGCACAGAAGCTAATAGAGTATTGAAACAAAACGAGCACAGTTACATGGAAAAGATAGGCTTATTAAATAAACAGCCTAGGGAAACTAAGGTAGTTGCCTTTAACCAAGCAAATGACATTAGGTACTATCTGAACTCTCTTGAGGACACTAAGAAGCAAAAAGCAGTTTTAGAAGTAGAAGCCAATTCATTAAAACAAAAACTGCATAGTTGGACAAGCTTATCACACATTGTCCAACACTTAGTAAGAGAGAGAAATAATGGGGAGGGATTGGGATACAAAGTGGTTCCCCCACCACCTGAGACCTTGATGAACACCAAAAGTAAACCAATTAACAATAACCCCATCAAGGATCACGTGTTGTCTACTCCTCTTGTTAGCGATCCGAATTTCGTAAGTAAATCAAGTGAATCCGACCCTAAACTAAAGGAGGCCACTTCAAAGGCAATAGGAAATATGCCTTGTGTTAACCTGGAAAAATAATTTGAAAGGGTTAGTTTAAAGTCAAGGTCAAACAAAGTCAAACAAGAACCTAAAAAGACTATAAAATCTACTCAATCATGTGCATCATGTCACAGTCCAGGGAAACAAGAGATTAAAGATGTGAAACTAGGTAAACCAATTAATTTTGTAAAACCAACCCATACATTAAACAAAGTAGTACTTCAGTCCAAACACACTAAGGTTGACCGTGTGACAGGTATATCTCCACCAAAACAAATAAACCGTAAAGTTGAAAGCAGATCCTGCTATAATTGTGGAGAGTATGACATAGCACCTCATTGTCCTTATTACCAGACACCGAGGAAGAAAGTTGAACTTTCTACATCTACATCAAGATCTTTTAAGAGGAATTCCGTGACGCCTCCTAAAAGAGATTGTGAACCCAAAGTTCAATCCATCAGCCAGTCGTCTGTTTATCACAAACAGGCCTTACACAAATCTGGATTATGGAAAGAAAAAACCTCCTTAGTGCCTGAAAATAAGAACACACAGAATTCTGATCAATCCTTAACCTCAAAGGGTTAGTGGGTTGAGTTTGTGATATTTGATGCCTCAAGGAAACCCAAGCCTGTTAAGGCTTGGGTTCCGGACATGAACTAATGTTTTCATTGACTGTGCAGGGTGTTCGCTACAATTCTGAGACTAACACGTGGATTGTTGATAGCGGAGCATCTAGGCACATGACAGGGAATAGAGCTCTCTTATCAAATTTCAGACAAATTAAAGGAGGGCATGTTTCATTTGTTGGAAACAAAGGTGGGCATATCACAGCCCAAGGAGAAGTGGGAAATGAGAAAGTTAAGTTTGATAAGGTAAACTATGTCCAACAACTAAAAAATAACTTATTTCTGTTTCTCAAATCTATGATAAAGGATTCAAGGTAGTATTTGACAACAAGTAGTGTTACATTCTAAAGAAGGACTACGTGATTCCGGAGGATCCGATCCTAATGTCAGCTTCTAGATATAATGATCTTTATGTTTTAGATCTCTCAAAGGCATCCACAATGGATAGTGAAGTCCAATGATTCTTGTCCAAAGCTACTAAGAAGGAATCCATCTCCTGGCATAGGAGAATGGGACACATATATCCGAAGAAAATGAATCACTTGATCCAGAATGATCTTGTGAGAGAAGTAAATGTCAAAAACTTTTGTTAGGATCTCAGCCCTTGGTTTAATTGATTGAACAAATATAGCAGCGGAATAGCTCAGAATTAGACAAATTCAAGCAAGAACATTCGATATAAAGCGATAAAAGAGTTTTGTTATAGAGAGAGAAATATCCGACAAAAGGAATATTGCATTAAGATTGTCGGCCTCAAAGGCACGATTACAGGTGAGTCGTCCTTCCTTATAAAGGAAAGAATGACGTAGGCTGATGTCACTTGAAAGTGACATGTAACCGTTTTATAACTACTGATGTTTAACAACTACTGAAGATGTCAACAACTGACATCTTCTTACAAATGTTCCTAAGTGTTAAACATCTTATTTACAACTACTGAAAAACATAAAACTACTGATACTACAACAACTGAAGAACAACCTCTTCAGTTGTTTACAAGTACTGAAAAGAAAACAAAACTACTGAAAAGTAAACAAACTACTGAAAGGAAAAGAAAACTACTGATGAAGAAAAACCATCACAACAACTGAAGAAGCCCTCTTCAGCTGTTGTCATCAGCTGTTAGCATCAGCTGATGTCTTCAGTACTTGAACATCAGACTTCGTCTTTCAGCTGTTGATCTTCAGTCTTTGTCTTCAGTACTTGTTGAAGTCTTCAGACTTTAGATCTTCAGCTGTTGTCTCAGTCTTTGTCTTCAGTACTTCAGAAATACATCAGCAGTTGTATTCTTCAGACTTTGTAGAACAGCTGATCAGGTCTTCTTCAGCTGTTGTGATGACTTGTGGGACTTAGAGGTTTCTCTGATCAGGCTCATTGGTTCTTTTGGTCCAACAAACTCCCCCTGAACCAATGCAGCCAAAACCTCTAAGTTATTGACGAGTCCCACTTATTTTGGCAGATAGATTGGTCTTTTTATCCTCTTGATCAGATGAGAAGTGACCCTTTTTCAGCACCGGCCTGGGAAGAAGTCTCTGATGATCTGTTTGCATGATATGGTTGGGAGCTCTGTATTGGGGACTTGGACATTGAGCTGTTACCCCAACCACGAGATCTACTTCCCGTGTATCAGCCTATATGATTCCCTGGTGTAAGCCCTTAGAAACATGATCTGCTCATCCATTGTCAGCACCTCGGGCACACCATCAAATAATCCTTCTCGGCCATACACTTCAGATATGTACTTGGCCTGTTTTCCATTCTTGAGCTCAACCGTGGTTATTTGTCTGTAAGCAAACTCATCTGGATGAGTCCCTTCTAAGAGCAGGTTGAGCTCATCTTGTTTGAAGTTTTCAAGTCTTTTGTAAACCAATCCCTTCTTTATGATTTTATTCTCCAACATCTTTTGGGGTGGTTGTTTGGCTTCATAGGCTTTCTTGAACTCTTCTACAATTTCCCAAGGGGACACTACAAGAACCACAGTGATGTCTTCGTCGACAACCCTCTTCACTTGGCCCTTGTATTTTGAAGGAATTTCTTTCTTGACAATCCGGTGTGCCACCCTAGGATCAGGCCATATCCTTACTTTTTCCCTTTGGTATTGAAAGGTATTAGCAAGGGTGTACAATCTTAAGACTTCTTTCTTCATACTAATCATTGAAGAGGATGTGGCATATGCTTTGTCAATGCTTTTCAGCATTTCCTCATCATGTCTTGCATCTGTTCCTCTTCAATCTTTATCATCACATCATGCATTTGAGAAGCAGGAGTGATGGACATTGGATTAGCCTTAGGCAAAGTGATAACTGCAGAGAGTGGCAGTCTGTCTTCATCCTCCTCTTCTTCTTCATCAGCCCTCAGTACCTTTCTTTTCTTTTGGCTAGGTACATCACTGGCAGTGGGTTTTGGGGGTAAAGGATTTGGTTTTGTGGGTTGGATGGTTGGTTTAGAGGGTAAAGGGGTTGTTTTAGTGGGTTGTGGAGGTAGTGATTTTGAGGATAGAGGCTTTTCAGACTGTTTTAGCATTTTGGCTGTAAGGGAGGCTTTAGTAAATTTTGTCAGTTCTTTTCGGTTCCCAACCCCAGCTTCATTTAATGCCTCAATCACTAAACCTTTGGAGTATGCTTCAGACGAACAAATCTTGGTGGTTATTGCCAAGATGTTGTCCCTGGTCCAGGCCCTTATTCTATCAGAGATCTTCCCAAGTATTTGGCTATAAATCTAATCATTATCTCCAGCCTTTCTCTTTCTAAGGCATCATAACTAGCCCATCTTGAGTTGATCTCCTCTATCTCCAACCTTCTGATCTCGGAGTCTAGTTGTTGGATGTCAAAACCCTGCCTATATAACTGATCAATGATTTTATCCATTGAACGATTATGGTTGGCATCAGCTTCTTTCACCATATCATTCAGCTCCTTCTCCTTCTCAGACTTTCCTTCTTTCCTTTTTTGATATGTGACATGAAAGTCTTTTTGACTTTCATTCACTTCAGCTCTCTTCTCACTCTCCTTCTCCTTCTCATGATCAAACTCAGTCTCCTCCACACTTATAACAGCCAACTCCTTCTCATTCACCTTCTCTGATTCTTTCTCCTTCTCCCCATCTGTCCTCTTCCTTTTTCCTTTAACTGACTGACTCTCCCCCTTTTTGGTTGCATTGGGTGCAAGGGTTTGAGCAGTAGAAAGTGACTTGGTCACCAACTCCTCCACCAGGGGTTGTATTATTGTAGGAAGCCTCTCATCAATGGCTTTGATCACTATATCTGTGATCATGGGAGTGATGAGAGGTAGGGATTTGTGAAGGTTAGCAACTGATTGATCAGGATGGTTCTGTTCCTGAGAATCAGTGCCAAAAGCAGAGGCTGGTGGCTTGGAAGTATGTATTGGCTCAGTGTTTAGGGGACCTTCAGAAGAAGGTGCCATCTGTGGGTGTATTGTGGTGGCAGATGGACTTGCATCCTGAGACATCTTGGCCAGCAGCTCTTTGAGTCTGCTAACCTCATCCTCTAGGATGGTGTTTTGAGCAAGTACATCATAGAAGAAGCTCAGGTCATCATCAGTTGATACTGAATCACCTGACCTCCTGACAGAGTCAGGATGAACATGCCTTGAGTGTAGATCAATTATAGCATGTGCCCCTTGTTCTTGGTTCTGGGGACTTCCAGCCTCAGGACTATGTCCTTCATCAGCTGTTGCCGCTGGTGAGGTCTTAGAGATGTTACCAACTGCACCCTGGTCATTTGCTGAGTCAGAGGCAGTGGCAGCCTCACCAGAAGGTCGCACCTCCTTGTCTACACTAGAAGATGGAACATGATAACCCCTGTGCTGTGGTTGACAGAAGCATTGTGATCCTCCCCCTCAGGTGTTGAGGTTATCCCAGTAGTCATTGGTGTCTGGGTGGGGGGTGAGGAATGCAACTGCGTCAGCACTTTTGCAACAATAATTGTAGGGCTTTGAGGGGCGGTTGCATCAGGAGAGGGTGTGGAAGCAGTGTGCACCCGGGACGAGTGGTGCTCTTCAATGGTAATCCTCTCAAGTGAGGAGGATCCCAGCAGTGTGGCTTCCCCTTGAGTGGTTGCATCAGGTTCCTTTTGAGAGGAAACCTGAGCGGCTTCGGTTGGTGGAGTCATAGTCTCTACTGGGGGGTTAATTCCAGTATAGATAACCTGCTTTGGTGCAGCAGGAGCATCCTCAGGGGACTCAACTCCCTGAGTAGCCTTCTTAGGCTTCTTCTTTGTGGGTTTGGAGGGGACTTTGGATGTGGAAGTGGAGGTTGTGGGTTCCAGCTGCGTGGGTTTGCGCAGCTTGGCAGCCTGTTTAAGAGTTTGGTCAGTGTTGTGTCGGGAGTATACCTCCGGCAATACAGCCAAAGCAGGGACTCCCAGACCAACTAGTCCCTCAGCATGAAGCTGATTCTCTATTATGGCCATTATAAACCGAGGATATAGTATCCAACGGTTAGAAAGTGGTTTTGTGGCCATATCCTTGATTTCAAGAAAAATTATTTCAGAAAAGTTTAGTGGTTCTTGTTCAAGGATAGAGAACAGTACCTGTTTCCATCTGAAGACAGTTGATCCCAAGAAGAAGTCTTCGGGGCCAGGCAACATTTACCATATGAAATATCAAGCGTTCAGCATCTGGAAAATGTTTCTTCAGGATAGTCGAAGCACTAAGATCGCCTTGATATCCATGTTGTCCAAATGAAAGATCAAGTTGGCGCTTAGGATATCCAACAGGGTAGGCAGCATCATCAATAGTAATATCTGGCGGATGGTAGCAGTAGAGATGACCACCTTATGAGAGTTGACGAACGAATGGATAGATTCTCCATTAACAGTTGCATTCGTCCAAAACTGATGTAGCGAATCGGCATAAATGATTGGATTAGAAGGAAAGCCGTTTTCAGTGGTGATTGGACCATAAGATCTATAGCATTATCGAATTTGGTCCAGAAGGGCGATTTAGTAAGGTACGCGACACAGTTGTGTCGAGGCTTAAGTTGCATGGTTGCCATTAATGAAGGTGAAAGGTTTTCAGAGCTTTTGAAATTTTTAGGTCGTGATAGAATGAAAACTCTGAAAGAGGGATCAGATATATATAGGGTACGGGTTATGAAACGACTGAAGGTTTTGGTGTTAGTCATCAGTATTTGAAACAACTGATGACGTGGTATTAACTTTCAAGGTTTGAAACGACTGATGGTATTGGTGTGGTCAGCAGTTATAAAACAACTGAAGACATGGTGTTTACAATCAGACGTTGAAACAACTGAAGTCTCTGATTTAGGCATCAGTAGTTTTAAAAACTACTGAAGACAAGTTGGACTTCAGATGTTGAAACAACTGAGGACTTGGTATTAGTCATCAGTAGTTGTGAAACTACTGAAGACCCTGGTTGTGCCATCAGTTGTTGTAAACAACTGAAGACTCGGTGTTAGTCATCAGTAGTTGTGAAACTACTGAAGACATGGTATTGCTTCAGTTGTTTATGAAGAAACAGCAGTTTGTGAACTACTGAAGAGAGAGTACTCATCAGTAGTTGTCGTCAATTCATAGCCTTTCAGCTGTTTCATACTGTCCTCAACACTTACTCATCAGCCTTTTTGCTGTTTTCAGTTGTTTCATAGGACATCAGTACTTATCTGTTTCTACTGATTTCAGTAGTTGTAACTACATCAGTAGTTTAGAACAGATAAAGTACAGTACTTAAAGCATTTAGCCTTCAGTAGTTATAAAACTACTGAGGGTAAAATAACTCATCAGTACTTATATGTGACATGGTTACCAATGATCATCAGTAATTACTGAGATCATCAGTAGTTGTCACTTATTCTAGCTGCAGCATACCAAGCCTTAACACCAGGTTGTGGAAAGTTGAACTATCCAAAGGCTTAGTAAAAATGTCTGCAAGCTCATCAGCACTGGGCACAAACATAGGATTAATTAGACCCTTTTCAAAACATCTCTTATAAAATGATGTCTAATTTCTATATGTTGGTCCCTAGAGTGCTGGACGGGATTTTTGACAATGCAAAGAGCTGAAGCACTATCCATTAATAATGGAGTCTTAGTCTCTGTATGCCATATCCAAAAGTTGATTCTGAAGCCAGAGTACTTGGGATGTACAACTGCAGCAGCAATGTACTCGGCTTCAGCAGTAGATGTAGCAACAGATGTTTTTTTTCTTACTCTGCCAAGAAATCAAACAGTTGCCTAGGAATTGACATCCACCAGAAGTTGATTTCCTGGTCAACTTACACCCGCATAGTCCACTATCAGAGAAAGCAACTAATTTGCAAGAATGTCCAGTGGAATACCATAAGCCTAGAGATTGTGTACCTTGCAGATATCTAAAGATCCTCTTGACTGCAATCAGATGAGACTCCTTAGGTGCAGCCTGAAATCTAGCACAAACACATGTAGCAAACATAATATCTGGTCTTGAAGCTGTTAAATACATCAAGGAACCAATCATACATCTGTAAAGAGTTTCATCAACAACTTTACTTTTCTGATCAACATCCAATTGTGTGGTGTTGCACATGGGAGTAGAACAGGGTTTACAGTTTTGTAAATCAAACTTATTCAAAAGATCTTTTGTGTATTTAGACTGATGAATGAAAATTCCATCAGCTTTTTGTTTGACTTGCAAACCTAGAAAGAACTGTAATTCTCCCATTGCACTCATTTCAAACTTCTGTTGCATTAAGTTTTGGAATTCCTCACACAATTGGGGATCAGAGGATGCAAATATAATATCATCAACATAAATTGAACAAGTAGCTTATGCTGATCCACCTTCTTAATAAATAAAGTTTTATCTATGGAGCCTCTAGTGAGATTATCTGTAGAAGAAAGTTTGATAAGGTCTCATACCAGGCTCTAGGTGCTTGTTTCAACCCATAAAGAGCTTTATCAAGCTTATATACCCATTCTGGGTGCTTATTATCCTCAAAGCCTGGTGGTTGACACACATAAACTTCTTCTTTTATGTTACCATATAGAAAAGCACTTTGACATCCATTTGAAAAACTTTAAGATTGTGGAGTGCAGCATAGGCTAAAAACAATCTAATTGCCTCCAGTCTGGCTACAGGGGCAAAGGTTTCATCATAATCAATACCTTCTTCTTGTGCAAACCCCTGCACAACCAGTCTGGCCTTGTTCTTAACAATTAGCCCATTTTCATTAGTTTTTATAGTGCCTATTGCACACTTACCTGGGGGTAGAGGAACAAGCTCCCACACTTGCTGTTTTTGAACTGAAGAAGCTCAAGCTGCATGGCTTCAACCCATCCATTGTCTCTCAAAGCTACATGATAGTTCTTTGGCTCTAGCTGACTGATGAAGAGAGCATAGAAGCAGAAATTGGACAACTGGCTTCTGGTTGAAACACCAGCAGTGATATCACCAAGGATTTGAGACATTGGGTGATTTTTCAGCTCTTGGTAAACAATCAAATCTGTGCAAGTGTTTGTAGGACCTTCAGCAGCAGCAGATGTTGATGCAGATTCTTGAAACCATGAAGATGGTGGCAACTCAAATGAAGTTGAGGATGCAGAAATCTCATCAGCATTTGTTGTGGATGGTGCTGCTGGAGCTACAGGAGCATCAGGTTTAGAGGACTCAGGCAGTTGGTCACTAAACCTGAAGAGGTGATTACTACTATCATCATCTTCAGCAGTAACACCAGGTGGTGAACTGTTGACAGGAGCAATCGCAGGAGATTGATAAGGAACATATTGCAGTATGTCCAATCAAAGAGCTCCACAGGGCTTTGTGGAATCTTGTCCTTTGGAGATTCATTGAACTTGACATGTAGAGTCTCTTCAACCATCTTTGTTCTGCAGTTGAAGACTCTGTATGCCTTGCAAGTTGATGAATAACCAACAAAGTACCCTGCATCCACCTTAGGATCAAATTTGGAGCTGATCCTTTGTGTTGAGAATGAAACAGGGACACCCAAATGCTCTAAAGAATGAATGAGAGGGGCCAAATGATGTAGAACTTCATATGGAGTCTTCATCAACCTCTGATTTATTAGCACTCTTTCTGCACATAGCATGCTGTGTTGACAGCTTCAGCCCAAAAGGTCAATGGCAGTCCAGAATCAGCCAACATAGACCTTGCAGCTTCAATGAGGGTCCTGTTCTTTCTCTCCACAACTCCATTCTGTTCAGGAGTTCTTGGAATACTAAACTGCCTCTTTATTCCCTTGGAAAGGTAGAACTCATCAAGTGTATTGTTCCTGAATTCTGTTCCATTGTCACTTCTAATACACTTGACTGAGAGGGAATACTGCTTCTCAACAGACAACACAAAGTTTATGATCTTCTGTGCAGCTTCATCCTTTGAATGTAGAAAGAAAGTCCATACAAATCTGGAGTAATCATCACAATTACCAGACAGTATTCTTCTTTGCCATGCTCATCACTCTCACAGGACCAAAGAGATCCATGTGAAGAAGTTGTAAGCAGGCAGTGGACTTTGGTTCTTCAATAGGTGGGAATGAAACCTTGTGCTGTTTTCCTTTCAAACAAGCAGTGCAGTTGTTTCCACACTTGAACTCCTTCATAGGCATTCCCCTTACTAAACTATGGTGTATCAGCTGATTCATGTTCTTGAAGTTAACATGTCCCAGCCTTCTATGCCATAGATTAGATTCTTGAGGAGAGGCCTTGGAAAATAGGCAAGGATGGCCTTTGAGATCTATTTTCTTGGAAAGATCTAAGGCATACACTCTTCTGTCCTGTGGCCTTCAGGAGAGTGTGAGCATCCAATACCTTGTCAATCAAACTCAAAAACTTTGGATGACAGAATCCTGCAGTTCTGGCATGTGAAAAGGGCAACATGGCCTTTGTTCACAATTGACTGACACTCAAGAGATTATACTTGAGATTTTCCACATGGTTGACATCATCAAACTTATTTCCCCATTGGAAACAAAGCCCTTCCCGATGATGTAACCTCTTGCATCATTGCCAAGGAAACAAAACCCTTCCTTCCTGGAGAGTAGTCATTAAGAAGTGAGTTGTTCCCAGTCATATGCATAGATCCCCCACTGTCTTACCAGATGCTACTTTGGCATGTTGAAGAAACCTGCATTAATAAACAATCAGTTAGTTTGGAGACCCAAACCTTTTTGGTTTTGGGCCTGGTCTCATCAATAGATGGTAAACTAACAGGTTTATTGGGCACAATAGCTTGAGGTGAAGGAGATGGTGTAGAAGAGGAATTCTTGGCTTGGATCTCCTTTTCTGGGGTTTCAACACAGGGCCATCAAGTTGGTTAACTCTTCCCAACAGATGTTGAACCATCATTACCAGCTGTGTCTGATTCTGGGAAAGAGCTTTCAGCTCTTCAGACACATTGGTATTGGTGTTTGATGATGAGTTCTTGTGTTGCACCATCTTCTTTTGAGCAACCTCAGCTATTGCCTGTTGCACTCCTTCCCTTTTAGATTTCTTTTTGGACATAGGAGTAACAGGATTTGATGCTGCTGGTACAAACTTGGACTCAAACTCAGTTTTCATTTTAGCCAAGTTTTCTTTAATTTTCTCCTTTTGTTTGAGTTTGGATCCCTTTTTGTACCAACAATCATCTGTGAGATGATTGAATAGACCACATATTTCACATGGTTTCTTCTTCATCTTCTGTTGATCATCAACTGAAGAAGATGAAACTACTGAAGACTTGCTCTTCAGCAGTTTAGAAGCACTTTTTGCCTCTTGTCAACTCCCTTAGTAGGCTTCAAATCCTTCCTACTGACAGTTTTCTTCTCTTAGTGCTGTCAGTTATTGGGATTTGAACTCCAGATGTTATCCCCTGCTCTCCAGTACTCTCAGTACTTCTAGGGATAACACTTGGGTTGATCAACTCATTGATCATGTGAGTGTCAGCAGTTGAACCATCAATATCAGCTGATAGGTTCACAGAGGGATTACTACTGACTTCAACTACTGATGGTGCTTTATCAAGTAGTGAATCACATGATGAGGTGGATTGGTCATTACTTTCTCCATCAGATTCTACTCCTGCTCTTGAAGCAAATCTGTAGGAGGAGCAGTGTGATTATAACCAATTCCAAACTTCACATTGGAAGCTGTTTGCTTACTAAGAAGCATTTCAAAGCCCTTGCAAGATTGTACCCATCGATCACACTCTACTTGGTGACAGCAAGAGTATCTTTGAGGTCTTGTACTTCTCTAAGAGTACATCCTCCCTAGCCTTATCATCAGAGATTGGCATTTTAATTTATAAATCTCATCAGTTTTCTCTTTCAGCACAGACTCAAACTCAGCTTTATTTTGGGAAATTATTTGTTCTAGCTCTACATTTTATTGATTAAAGCCACATTTGCTTCTCTAATAGAGGCAAATGCTGCTATGCAAGTTTCAGAACATAATTTGGCCTTAGCCTCAGAGGATACCTGTGATACCTGTGTTGAAGAGGTACTTGAGGATGATCCATCAGAGGATTCCAAAGCCATGAGAGCTAGATTTCAAAAGGATGCTCACCACCATGTTGACCAGCACCTGAGAACAGTGTTCATTACCAGACACATCATCTGGTAAGCTGCTCCAGTCAACAACTCCTGGTGTGAAGAAGCTGTGTTGTGAAGTTGATTAGGTTGATGAGATTGGGATGGTTGAGGCTCAGGGAGTGCATGTGGTTGCTGAGCAGTGGGTGCTTGAACCTGGCCTGGTTGTGGCATGTAATAGCAGGGGTATGGATATGGCATTGGCCCCTGTGGAACAAAATATGCAGGAGATTGTGGTTGATGATGATAACCAGAATTGACAGGTTGTTGCCCTCTGTTTGTTGACTATTGCCAGGGAAAGTCACAAAAGGTGCAGGAGAGTTAGATCCAGATGATCTACATTCTCTTGCAAAGTGTCCAAGCCTGTGGCATTTATGGCACTTCAACTTACTCTTGTCAAAACCAACTTTGGTTTTGCCAGAGAGTCCTGGGAATTTCCTTCCAGTTCTTTTGTAGAACTTCTGAGATCTGATATTTATCAAGGCCATTTGGCTCAAAATATCCATCTCTTCTAAGTCATCATCAGCAATCCCTTGAGATCATCCATGATGAAACATAGATTGTCACTATTACTACCAGCAGAATAACTATCAACACTCACAAAGGCAGGCTCAGAAGTGTTTGTAGAGAAATCAATATGCTCATCATACTGGCTTTCAGATGACGCATATTCTGACTCTTGATGTCCAATCAGGGCAGTGTTCCCTTGGACAAAATCCTCAGTAAGCTTGCCAGATGAAACCAATTTCCTTTTCTGCTCTATCTCTCTCTCAAATGTAAGCAGTTTCCCATGAAGTTGGGTGAGAGATAGGCGATCAACATCAGCATTTGAGCGTAGAACAATGGTATATGTGTTCCATCTCTCAGGCAGTGATCTTAGGAATCTATGGTTCATCTGACTCCTGGTATATTCATGTTTAACCATTTTCAATTCAGAGATTAAACATGAAAACCGCTCAAATTGTTGAGTCAGAGTCTCACCCTTTCTATGAGAGAAAGTCTCATATTGTTGGGCGAGGATTTCCCTGTTGTTTGCTAAAACCTCATCAGTACCACCAAATTGTTCTTGATGGCTTTCCAGAGGTCATGAGCAGACTCACAATGCAGAAGCCCAGAGTAAATCTCATTAGGAATAGCCATAGCCAAAATTCCATGGGCTTTTGCATCGATTTCAAACAACTTCTTGTCCTCATCGGAGTATTGCTCCTTCTTCTTTGGAACCAACTGGTTGTTTCCGGATCATTCACCATTGGCTTATGTGGTCCATGTACCACAGATGTCCAACAACCTGAGCTATTGACAGACAGGTGATGGAGCAATCTCTTTGCCAAATGTTATACTCATTCCTCACCAAGATCGGAGGCTTGGTAGAGGATCCAGTATTGAAAGGATCATTCGAAGAAGTAGTCATTGTGGAAATTAGACAGATTCAAGAAATCACAATAAATTTAGCTCAGAACCACACAGAACCTCAAATAAACGGCCAGAAGCGATACACTCTCAATCTCTATAACAGATCCTTGCGAATTTGCTAATTCGATCAAACTTAGAGCGATTGAACAGTTTCAATGATCAATTGTTAGATCGATCAATGATTAACCTGCTCTGATACCATTTGTTAGGATCTCAGCCCTTGGTTTAATCGATTGAACAAATATAGCAGCGAATAGCTCAGAATTAGACAAATTCAAGCAAGAACATTCGATATAAAGCGATAAAAGAGTTTGGTTATAGAGAGAGAAATATCCGACAAAAGGAATATTGCATTAAGATTGTCGGCCTCAAAGGCACGATTACAGGTGAGTCGTCCTTCCTTATAAAGGAAAGAATGACGTAGGCTGATGTCACTTGAAAGTGACATGTAACCGTTTATAACTACTGATGTTTAACAACTACTGAAGATGTCAACAACTGACATCTTCTTACAAATGTTCCTAAGTGTTAAACATCTATTTAACTACTGAAAAACATAAAACTACTGATACTACAACAACTGAAGAACAACCTCTTCAGTTGTTTACAAGTACTGAAAAGAAAACAAAACTACTGAAAAGTAAACAAACTACTGAAAGGAAAAGAAAACTACTGATGAAGAAAAACCATCACAACAACTGAAGAAGCCCTCTTCAGCTGTTGTCATCAGCTGTTAACATCAGCTGATGTCTTCAGTACTTGAACATCAGACTTTGTCTTTCAGCTGTTGATCTTCAGTCTTTGTCTTCAGTACTTGTTGAAGTCTTCAGACTTTAGATCTTCAGCTGTTGTCTCAGTCTTTGTCTTCAGTACTTCAGAAATACATCAGCATGTATTCTTCAGACTTTGTAGAACAGCTGATCAGGTCTTCTTCAGCTGTTGTGATGACTTGTGGGACTTAGAGGTTCTCTGATCAGGCTCATGGTTCTTTTGGTCCAACAACTTCAACTCCTGGATATTTTTGTGTGCATAAAAAAGGGCAAACAGACAAAGAAATCTCATAAGGAAAAGAAAGTTCATTCTATAGAACTCCACTTGAGCTTCTTCACAGGATCTGTTTGGAGTTAGTCAGTACAAGGAAGCATCGCAGGCGATTGTAATCTATGTAGTTACCGATGACTATTAAGTGTTTCTTGGTAATGTTTCTGAAATCCAAACAGAAACATTTGAATCCATCAAGGAATGGTAACTACACTGGAATCCTTATTACAAGTGAAGGTAAGACAGGTGCGCTAAGACAACAGAACCAAGTTCCAGAATCAGAGAATGGAGGATATTGCAAGGAAAATGGAATGTGCATCAAATTTACCTCGGCTTATACCCCTCAGATGAACAGTGTTGCTGAACGGAGGAACCGCAGCTTGATAGAAACGGCACGGACAATGCTTACAGACTCGAAATGTCTATACAATGTTGGACTGAAGTAGGCAAATGCATGTTATACTCTTAATCGAGTTTGATAGTAAAACGCCATGGAAAACATGCTACGAGTATTACAGCATGTAAACCTAACTTAGAATATCTCGAGCCCTTTGGCGCTCCGTGCACCAAAAAGACTCAGGGGGGAAAATTTAGTGAGAAGGTTGATCAAGGGATCTTCTTAGGATACAACATACTGAACAAGAGAGTTTACAACAACTCAACACGTCAAGTAGAGGTGTGGTGTAATGTTGATGTTCAGAGATATATCACACCACCTGCTGGAAAAGGGCCCGCTTACTCTTCGACTATGATGGATTCTTCAAGTCTTCAAACATATCTCTTTCTTCTTCAGAAAACGAGTTGGCAAACAAGATGATGTACAAGTCTTGAACACAACGTCTCAAGATTCAACAAGTCATGATCCTACAACTCGGGGGAAGCAGTTGATGTGAGTGATTCTTCCTCTGATGAAGAAAATGAAGAGAATGATCAGATCACCAGGATGTACTGGTTCCGACTACCACAAGTTCACACGCATCAGCTAGTGATGCTTCTGAACCTTCAGAACCTCAGACTCCTATTGCCTCAGATCCAGAACCAAATGTTCATAATCTTGACTCTGAGGTAGTTGTTCTGGCAACTCCTGGCTGACGTCTAAACGTCTATCATCCAATGGATAATATTATAGGAGATGTGAGATCAGGGGTTCAGACTAGAAATCAGCTGTATTCAGCTGATTATGCCTCTGTGATGGAAAAAGGATACCTTCACGATGGTGCCTACCGCTGCTTTGTGTCTCAGCTGAGCCAAAGTATGTTAGTGAAGCACTAAATGATAAGGCTTGGGTTAGTGCCATGCAGGAAGAACTTCTTAATTTAAGAAGTTAGGTGTATGGACACTAGTGGATAGACCTAAAGGTGCTAAAGTCATTGGTACCAAATGAGTTTTGAAATGTAAGAAAGATGATCAGGGAGTGATCATCAGAAACAAGGCTCGGCTTGTTGTTCAGGGTTTTCGGCAAGTTGAAGGTATCGACTACAAAGAAGTATTTGCACCCGTGGCTAGGATGGAAGCATCCACATCTTCCTTGCCTATGCATCTTATATGAAAATCAAGTCTATAAGATAGATGTTAAGTGTGCATTCCTTCACGGTGAAATCAGAGAAACAGTGTATGTCAGTCAACCCAAGGGATTTGAAGATCCATATCATCGGGATAGAGTTTACAAACTCGATAAGGATCTATACGGGCTTCATCAAGCTCCACGGGCTTGGTAGGAGAAACTCTCGACTTCTTGTGAAACACGGATTTCGCAGGGGTCATTGACTGCACACTGTTTATCAAAGAAAAAGATGGAGACTTACTGCTAGTGCAGATCTATATAGATGACATAATCTTTGTTCAAAGAATGAAGAATTATGCAAAAAATTCAAAGCAGTAGAAGGCTGAGTTGAGATGAGTGCCATGGGGGAGATGAAGTTCTTCTCGGGTTACAAGTAGATCAGACACCAAATGGAAACTTCTTACATCAGTCCAAGTATGTAGGAGATATTCTCAGTCGGTTTGACATGGAGATGCTTCCATAGCTGGCACTCCACCGCTACAACCATGATGATGCACACGATGAGAACGGTGATCTGGTAGATGCAACTATGTACCGCGGGATGATTGAATCTCTCATGTATCTCACTGCCTCCAGACCAGATATCAATGTATGACATGTTTATGCTCGCGATATCAGGCAAAGCCTAAGGTGAATCATCTAATAGGGGTCAAAAGGATATTTCATTATTTGAAGGCATACCCACACATGGATTGTGGTACCCTCATGATGATGACTTTGAACCTATAGCGTATAGTGACTTGGATTACGGCGGCTGCAAGATGAACTACAAGTCTACATCAGCAGGGTGTCAGTTTTTTTGGGAGAAGATTGGTAACCTGGCAGTGTAAGAAGTAGACCTCGGTTGCCTTGTCAACCTGTGAAGCAGAATACGTTGCTGCTGCAAGCTGCTGTTCCCAAATCATATGGATTCAACAGCAAATGCGGGATTACGGTTTGCATTTCACTTCTACTCCTATATTTGTTGATAACTCTGCTGCGATTGCAGTCACTAAGAACCCTGTCCAACATCCTAAGACCAAACACATAGGAATCAAATATCACTTCATACGTGACTGTTCTGCAAAAAACTTAATCGGTGTGATAAAAATAAACACTGATTTTCACGCGCTGACCTCTATACAAAGGCTGTTGATAAACCACGTTTTCTATATCTGTTAGTGGTCAATGGTGTTAAAAAGAAAAGTGAGGTCATTCCTGAAAATGACCATGTATAGTCCGATGCGTCGTGTCTAGTGTCTTTTACAATTTCTTAAATTAATTTTTTTAGTTTATTTCTCTTGTTTTGTTTAATATTAGTTCGGTCATTACACTTAGTGTCGCTTCTTGCTCATTAAATTCTAAAACACACATCCTTAGAGGTTTTAGTATTTTAGGGGGAGAATAGGTATGAAAAAAAAACGAGGGAAAAGAAGAGGCAAGCCGATAATAAATAATATCGTATGTGATACCGATTTAATGTGTGGAATATGATAGTACACAGGTACAAACCATTTGGGACTTTAAAATCAACATTCAAAAGATGCAAAGTTCAAGTATAAGCCTGAGTAGTCTGAACAATATAAAATGAAATATGATAGTTAAGCTAGCTACTTCCAAGGTAACACAAGAAAGTAGACCTAGAGGTTCTAGACCATAGCTGATATGTTGGTAGATTCAACACATTAGATGACTAGACCGGTTTGTGATCTCAAGATTAAACTAAAAATGTTTGACAAGCTGTGGAAAACACCTTATTCCTGGCTAACACAATAAGGGTGACGAGCGAAAAACGCCACAAAAGTGTCCGTAAGACCAAAGCATGAGCTATAGCACATGAATGCTAAAAGAAGAAGAATTGCTCAAACAAGAAGATAGATTATGTGCCTCTCTGTTGTGCGGTGGCACTGACCTGAGGATAAGCATAACCTATATATTCTAGAACTCATTGTTGTTGCCGCCTCTCTGCTATGCGATGCACTAACCTGAGGATTGGTTTCTCTTTGAAAATTCTATGAATAGTCGCTTCTTGAACACTACCCTAAGTCCGCTCAAAAATTTCCTGAGGAATGTTGTTACCATATGAGTGTGGGATCCACAAATGCTTGTTGAAATAAACAACCTTAAACGATCACCTAACTGTGTTGAAAGTCTATGTATGGATTTAAGTGGACAATATCTGACAATCACTGGGCTACAATTCTTGAAAGTTCAAATTAGTGTGGGGACCTAAGAGTACTAGTATGATTTCTAAATTTGCTAAATGACTCCACAATATTTTAATAACTTTGTCCTGAGTGATTTGAATATCCTGTATGATTCCAATTTAAATTGATCTATGTATGGTTTAAATGATTAAGGCTGCTCTCTCAGAATAATTCCTTAGAACTACATCTTAGGAATTAACTCTCACAAAAAAACACAAAAACATGTCTTATTTTTTTCAAGTTTTTAGTATTATTTCTTTTACTTTTGTACAAAGTTTGTCAAATTCAGTATGTTAGTATCGGACTATGTCATGGAAGTTGATAAGGGACCATATCATCTGAAAGGTCACGTCTGAGGTGACCACAAGTGCTTTCAAACAACAAGGTTCTCACATCTGAGGTGACTAATCGGTTAAAGGATCACGTCTGAGGTGATCAAAAGTTTTTCAGGTTAAAAGATCACGTCTGAGGTGATCAAAAGTTTTTCAAGTTAAAATGATCATGTCTGAGATGATCAAGTGTTCATAATGTTAACTCAACAGTCTAAATGGGTCTAAAAGTCAATGTTCATCAAGTTAGAAAACTTTTAAAGAGTATGACCCATTTGCATGACTGGACCATTAGTATGGACCAATCAGGCGAATGGACCATATTCATGCAATAATCAGCCGAATGGACATGAGTATGACCCATTCACCCGAATGGATTATCAGAATGTGCCATTCGTCCATTGGGAGCGTGCGACTGAGTCAGTCGATCGACTGAGCCTCAGTCGGCGACTGAAGTGATCGACTAAGTTAATCGCCCGACTGAGCTTCATTCACCCGAATGAACTGGGCGAATGAGTCCAGTCGGCCAATTGAACGCAGAGTCAGTATATAAAGGGCCACAGTCGATCCCATTCTTCTCACCGCTCCCAATCACCCTTAAATCGCAAATCAAACCGTTACGCTGCCAAATCCTTTTAGACTTCAATTAATCCTCCTCTTGATATTCTGACGTGCGTCTGACTCTTTACATGTAAAATGGATGAAAACACACCGAAATCAGGAGAAATGGTGCCCTAATCTATGATGTTCGATTGAAACAAGAACCGAATCTTTAAATGACCTAATAACCTACTGAAACTAAGTAAAATGTTAAAACTAAGTCTAATAGGTCATTAGTTAAGAGATTGCGAGTCTAAAAAACCATTAAAGCACGTTTAATTTCATGAATTGGTCAAGATTCGAACCTCAGTCGATTGAATAGTGGGACATGCGATTGGGCGTCTGGATGAACTCCAATCGCACGATTGAGTCGGCCGAATAGGTCAGTTGGCCGAATGTATCATGCGAATGATCTCAGTCGGCTGACTGAACCAATCGTAGGCTCAGCCACCCGATGAACACAGTCGCATGTTATTCACCCGAATGAGTCCATCCGCAAGATAGGATACCCGTCTGACCACAATCGCATGATCATTCGCATGAATGAATCAGAATGGATTCAAACAAGATACTTAGAACTGATTTGTGTTATGTGAGTATCTAATGATTATGTGTTTTGTGTTTCAGATTGATGGCTTCTAGATGTCCATCAACCCTAAGCACAATATATGTGCTCATCTAGATCATACTACTTGGAATGGCACCGAGTTTACAGAGATCATTGCATTCTTAGGCGATCAAGGATCCATAAGGCCATCACTACTCCTTGCACGCCCTACAAGTCTCTACATCAGGCATTTTGGGGGAATGCTTCTGTTGGTCGATCCCAAGAGCCGTATAGCATACGAAGCTCTATTTGTGGGATGGCTATCGAGATCACTGCTGTCGATATCCAGAGAGTACTTGAGCTGGGGGATGATACTGATCATCCCACCAAGCTACATCCCCTGACTGTGAGGGGATGCTTTATGAGGATTAAGTATGCTGGGGACATCAACTGAGGTGTGCTCACTAAAAGCAACCTGTGTCCCCAGTACAAGTACTTAGCACATGTTATATTGGAGTGCATCGCCTCCAGAAGAGGTGGTTTTGATGATCTTTCAGATCAGATCCAGAATGCCTATGTGGCACTGGTGCTGAACTATCCGTTCAGCTTTTCGCGCATGATCTTCTATTACCTTGTGGAGAATCTGGAAGCAAAGGGTAAGGAGGGTTTTTGCATGTACCCCAGATTCTTACAGCTGATTTTCAATGAGAAGCTTCCATCCCTTCCCAAGGAAAGCCACGATGCTGTGATTCTCGATATCATGGATGATACGACCCTAGTCGTATGAGAATTTACAGGGGTAAGCAAGTAAAGCCCCAAGTGAAGAGACTGATAGTCCTCTGGCCAATGAGAGTTATGTAGCACCGGGGAGACGTAAGTGGCGTCACACAGATAGTGACTCCGACGATGAGCAGCTACTGCTCCCAGAGCATGACTCGGATGACAATGATAGCGGGGATGAAGGAGATGTAGGACCCACTGCTGATATTCCATCTCCAGCATCTGCCCCCACTGGAGAAGGAGCAGAGACTGCTGGGTTTCACCAAGATTTCATGCCTGGTGAGGAGAGGAGGAGTTAGATTGATGATCCACTGACCTCAGACTGTGGGAAGTAAAGTCGTTCCCACAGAACGAGGGCTCCGGGCGGTTGGTGAACTCCCACTACTACATCTACCATTCCACCTCTTACCACCACATCTACTACTCCATCCACCACCACAACTACCTTCACTACCATACCACCCATTATCACTACCACACCTCCACCCTCCACTACTACAAGCCACATCTCCACCTATCATACCACCCCCAACTTACCACCACTGCCACCACCACCACACAGCTCCATGCTGTACCACCATCATATCATTCCTACACATCAGATCACCTTTGCCTCCCAGTGGGTAGAGGATAGCTCTCAGCACTAACCGTATGGTGGTGAGGCTATTGGCGGAAAACAAAGGAAGACTGCTCCAGCTGTGACAGCTATAGATGTTACTGCTGCCCAAGCTCAGCAGATATCTCACAGGCACAACCATTGGAGGCTCAACGTGAAGAGATGTCCCACTCCGGAGCAGAATGTCCTATTAGCAAAGAAGATTGAGGAGTTAGAGACTACTAACAAGACCATCATGCTACATCTAAAAGGATCCAAGGAAGAGCCTCTTAAGATCAAGGAAGGGGATAGGGATGCTAGTGATGATGATAGTGATGATGAGGATGATGATGGTGATAATGATACCGATGCTGCTGGTGATGTTGAGATGATGTTAGAGATATGATGAGATGACTTACCTACTGTAGGTGCCACATCTGCCAGTGAAAGGAGGACCAAGAGCACAATTCAAGGTGCTTCCATATCAGCCCCGTCGCAGAAGAGTCGATGCTCCAGGACAATAGTAATGCTTAGATGTTTTATTGTTATTTAAAATCACTTGTATTTGGATCATGAGTAAAATTCTGAATGAATGTTTATATGTAATGTAAATGATTATGCCTTGATTAATAACTAATGATTGATGTGTTGAATGTTTTAATCAAGCAGATCCTGATTCCCCAAAGAGATGAATATGATATTGCTCCCCTCCAATAGTCAAGACTCAACTAAATTGATTCTTGTTGTGCAGGGTATTATTAGGAGATCGTTATGTATACTCCTGAAGAAGAGAAATCATTCACAATCTCACTGATGAGCAGATAGCGAAATGTTCGAGCTAAACGCTGATGAGAATGTGAAAGATGCTCCAACTGTGCAAAAGGAGAGTGACGATGAGCTTCAGGATGTCAATGAGATTGAGATTGAAGATGTCACTCACTGCACACATTATCCAGAGTACACTGACAATAGGGAAATGTCATTCCGAATCTAGGAGAAACTCTTGTCAGTGACACCTTTTGAGACTCTATAAAATGGAGAAAGAGTCAAAAAAGATAAAGAGAAGGCCCAAGCCTCAGAAGTCGAAGTAAACATCAAAAGGCTGAATGGCAGCATGTTTTAAAAAGATAAGAGCCCAACGCAGTGCTACAACGTCAACTGTCTACACCAACTGTATCAGGTCAAGAAACATCAAAAGGTGGCAGGTAGCTCATAGCGTGGGCGCATTTTGCAGACCTCAACGTTTACGCGGTTAAACGTGAGAAGGGATTGAGTACTTTAGATTTCCACACGATGTGAAGACTCTTCCAGGTTTTGAGCTCAACCAGTTAGCAAAGTTAAAATTGCTATATGCTGACCCTCGTAAGGTGTCAGGCTGGTTTGAAGCTGCTCTAAAGAGGGAGTACCACACCATATGGTTCAACTTCAAACCTTAACAACCAACGAGGTACATCAGAAGATCTAAGGTTGATGCCATAACCGGTAAACCTAGAGTAGTGCTAAAGTGGAGTCCACCACGTACAATGTCTAAGATCCCACTACGTGAGATGCCACAGGACTTCACTCCACACTTCAAATGGTGGTACTACGATTGGAGAACGGGAGAGGCCGTGATAGTCTTGAACAGGAATGGCACAATGGAAACCATAAGGGTGTTTGACCCGATGTGGCTTACCAACTTGTCAGCACAAGATGTTTATACTTTAAACAAGTGACCACTGTTCTATGACCCACAGCTATTGTACAAGCTTTACAGTTCCAGAAAGTGATAAGACTCTGATTTGCTTTTGAGATAAACACTGGAGTCACCAAAGAAGCTAAGTACAAGAAGTTTGAGGAAATCATGAAAGATGTTAGACAATAGATAGATCTAGGTCCAAGGGGAAGTTTGTTGATACATATATGTACCTAGATCCTGATCTGAATGTAATATGTCTTACACTTATGTAACTATTGGGTACTTTATGAATACAAATGTTTGGTTGTGTTTATAATGTTTAATATTTCATTAATGAGTTGTTTAACGCATATTGACTTAATTAAATAGGTTTGTGATTGTTTGAAGTGTTATGCATAATGTTATAATATTGAATACACTCAAACTTGGTGAAGTAAAGTTCTCATGCGTCCGACTGGACCATGCGCCCTAACAGTGGTCATGCGTCCGAATGGCCATGCGACTTAGTGTCCATGCACCTAAATAGTCCATACGCCTGAACAACTTCATGCGTCTAACTCAGTCGCATAACTGAAAACTCAGTCTTGCGAATGGATAAAACGCATGGCTCAATCGCACGAATGAACCATGCTAATGGTTCGATGAGCAACCCTAACCTATAAATACCACCTAATTCGTGGAAAAACGAAGCATTGAATCCACTTCGACTCCAGACGTACCCTAGCCGTCCAGAAGCCTCTAAGTTCGTACTCCAAGTTCATAGAACGCTGTAGATTGATTCTCAATTGATTCTTGACGCTAGATTCAATTCTTTATTGTGTCTACATGCGTTCTCACAGATTGGATCACCAATCAAATAGGATTCCGCACTATTTGGTTTGGTTTAACACGTTAATCAGTTGGTGTTTGGTCAAATACCAGATCCTAACATGACTGGACCATTTGCATGGTTCAATCGTGCGATTGAGTCATGTGGTTCATTCATTCGTACGACTGAGTGTTTAGTCTTGTGACTGAGCCAGTCTCATATTTCAGTCGTGCGACTGATCCAGTATCTTGGTTCAGTCGTGCAACTGGTCCATTAGCATGAGGTTATTCATGCGTATGGTCCTTAGCATGGGCCATTCGTATGAGAACTTCACACGATTAAGTTAAACATATTTCTCAATTGTTATTAAGCAAGATCTATGCAAACAACCACAAACCTATATAATTAGTTCAATAAGCATTAACCTACTGGTCAATGAAATAATAAACACTAAAAGCACAACCACAACTAGTATTTCATTAAGTACCCAACTATTAAATATGCGTAAGACATGAAAGACATATTACATTCAGCTTATAAACTAGGTACACATGTATCTACAACCAACTTCCTTCTCAGAGGTAGGTGGTGCACTCAATCTTTGAAGCTCTTCTACTCTAAAGTAGGAAACAACTATATTAGGAGTGGGTTGTTCAAGGGATAAGCTTATCCGAAATTTGGTTAATAATCTATTAATATTGAAAAGCATCCTCGGGTCCACATGAATTGTAATACGAGGTGGTTAAGCAAAGATGGTTGTAGGGTGTTGCTGTGTGGGATAAAAAGAAGAGATAGCAAGGCTGGGTTCCGTATGTCTCTATTTCTGTACATTCTCCCCCTTTTTGGTAGCATAATATGGATAAGTAGTTGAGCTAGAGGAAGAAATTAAAGAAACTTAAATTGGTACATCCCTAATAGACTTCTCGAAGTGGTTTCTCATGTAGTTGGGCCTTGAGATTCTCAAACTCAAGTTACAGAATGGCAGATATATCCTCTAGAGTCTAAACCTTTGATTTAACGTTTGAGACTATAGAAAGTATATCTTTGATGTTATGTTACAGACTACCCTTATTTTCTTTTGAAAAATCATGGGGAGATGAGATAACGTACCTAGTATGTTCATTATTGTAACACCCTGAAAATTCAAAATGAGTCATCAAGAATAATGAGCTTAATTATTGGGTATTTAATGAAGGAAGGAATGGGTTAGGGGCTAAATTAGGCTTATAGGCAAGAGCCTAAATGATAAGGCACATAATCATCCTTTTAACACATTCAACCAGCCACCATCTCTCTCATTTGAACCCTAGCCTCCCAAATTCATAGAGAGAGAAAGTAGAGAGAGAATGTAAAGAAAACTCAAGGTTTGGAGCTTTGAAGGTTAAAGGATTGAAGATCTAGGTGTTGGAGCATCAAACCATAAGAAAGGAGCAACAAATCCAGGTAAGAATCTACCTTAAACCCTTTTGTAGATCAAACCCGGATTCTAGGGTTTTGGGTTTTGAAAAGTTGCAAAGAATCGTACAAAGGTCACATTTTTACGTATGAAAACATGTAAAAAGCTTAGATATAGCCTCATGGATGATAAAGTAAGAGATTGGACGTAAAAAGTTTCGATTTTGGGTTGAAAACGGGCTGGTTCGTAACTTTTATGCGATCTCCGAAACAGTCTGTGCATCAAGCGAAATTGCATATTCAAGCTATGAAACTGTGGGTTTTCTATGAATCTATAGTTTCACAAATAATTTCGTAGCCATGGAATTCCCATGAAAGTTAGGCGAAACTGGCAACAAAACTGTCAGCAAAACTGGTAGCGAAACTGTTCGCGAAACTGCTTATCTGGCAGCGAAATTAGCAGTGAATTTAGGCAGAAATTAATCCCTCTAATTGTTAACTTGTTTGCAGGCCGTGTAGTGTGATCCAAGCCAAGAAAGCTTAGTAGAGGTTTCACGGTATCCAGTGAGTTCAAGATCCCCTTATTTGTAAGTTTTTCCATGTTTTGGGGTTACTATGCATACTAAATATACGTTTTTAAATGACCGAGATTTTATGAGGTTTTTAATATGAATATTGATTTTTCGATAAGGAATATGCTATAAAACTGCCTAAAGATAAAAAACTTTCGCGTTGACCTGGCAGCCCAGCCCCAGCCAGGGGTGTTGCCCCTTGGATCCTACTAGGGGATGCTGCCCCTAGGACCCCGTTGTCAGAGGCTGCTGCCCCTGAACACCCGCTGTCCCGCGGAGGGTCGGTTGTGTTTTATGATGACCAGTACTTGGTATGTTTTCTACTTATTAAGTTAAGTATTATATATTAAAGTGGAAGATGATATTAATGAAAAGTGAAACTTAATGAATGTTACCCTCGGGCCCGTTTGATGATGAAAAGTCTGGCAAGCACTATGATAGACTTCACTTACGTGAGTCTGATGTATGATGATTGATCGTATTCATGAGCGGGGTATGTGCCTTGTAGTGTAGATCAACTGTCAAGGGTTAGCTACCATGATGATATGTACCGACAGGGATCAACATTCATTGTCGATCAACATGGAGCTCTTGCTTTGTGCAATCTCGCTGATGATGAAGTGAAAGATAATTAAAGAATGAAAGATAATGAACATGCTTATTAAGATGCAAATGTTATGTATTATCATGTATGCATGGTCATTATATGATGGGAAAGTTTATATTTTCTTATAGTAACTAAAATTAGAATTCACTTAGAAAAGCTGACTTTTATTCATAATAGTTGCAGGTAATTTGTTGACCCTGAGGATGGCACCAGGGAGCTACTTGGAGAACAATGGATGGAATTCTTGTTTATGAAATCTTTTAACACATTCAACCCTTTAACACATTCAACCAGCCATCACTCCCTCATTTGAACTGTAGCCTCCCAAATTTGTAGAGAGAGAAAGAAGAGAGAGAAAGTGAAGAAAACTCAAGATTTGGAGGTTTAAAGGTTAAAGGATTGAATATTTGGGTGTTGGAGCATCAAACCATAAGAAAGGAGCAACAAATCCAGGTAAGAATCAACCTTAAACCCTGTTGTAGATTAAACCCAGATTCTAGGGTTTTGGGTTTTGAAAAGATGCAAGAATCGCATAAAGGTCAAAGTTTTACGTATGAAAACATGTAAAAAGCTTAGATACAGCCTCGTGGATGATAAACTAAGAGATTGGACGTAAAAAGTTGCAATTTTGGGTTAAAAACGGGCTGGTTCGTAATTGTTATGCGATCTGCGAAACTGTCTGTGCATCCAGCGAAATTGCATATTCAAGCTGCGAAACTATAGGTTTTCTGCGACTATAGCCATGGAATTCCAAAAAAAGTTGGGCGAAACTGCCATGCGAAACTGGCAGCGAAACTGTTAGTTCCAGATCCCCTTATTTGTAAGTTTTTACATGTTTTGGGGTTATTATGCACACTAAATATATGTTTTTAATGACCGAGATTTTATGAGGTTTTTAAAAGGAAGATCAATTTTTCTATAAGGAAATGTGCTATATAAATGTTTAAAGATAAAAAAAATTTCACATTGACCTGGTAGACCGACCCCAACTAGGGGCGTTGCCCATTGGACCTCACTAGGGCTGCTACCTCTAGGACCCCGCTGTCAGGTGCTGCCGCCCCCGAACCCCCGCTGTCCCGTAGAGGGTTGGTTATGTTTTATGATGACTATTACTGGGCATGTTGTGTACTTATTAAGTTAAGTATTATATATTAAAGTGGAAGATGATATTAATGAAAAGTGAAACTTAATGAATTTTACCCTCGGGCCCATTTGATGATGAAAAGTCTGGCAAGCGCTATGATAGACTTCACTTACGTGAGTCTGATGTATGATGATTGATCCGTATTCAAGAGTGGGCTACGTTCCTTTCAGTGTGGATCAACTGTCGGGGGTTAGCTACCATGATGATATGTACCGACAAGGATCGACATTCGTTGTCGATCAACATGGAGCTCTTGCTTTGTACAATCTCGCTGATAAAGAAGTGAAAGATAATGATAGAATGAAAGATAATGAACATGCCTATTAAGAGCAAATGTTATGTATTATGATGTATGCATGGTCATTATACGATGGAATAGTTTATATTTTCTTATAATAACTAAAACTAGAATTCACTCAGCAAAGCTGACTTTTATGCATAATAGTTGCAGGTAATTTGTTGATGCTGAGGATGGCACCAGGGAGCTACTTGCAGAACAATGGATGGCATTCCTGTTCATAAAATCTTTTATTGTAATTTGAGAAAAAGTACTATGTTTTATTTGCAAATGAAGGACAAATGTATGAGTACAATATGATTTCCAAGTTTTAAATGAATCTCTAATTATTTCCGCTGCATTGTTTTGTTATTAAAATGATTTTATGCTACGATTAACCAACTATGAGGCTTCCCAAGAATGGGGCCTTACTATCATAACCACCAGTTTTGGTTTCTTGGCGCTTTGGTTTTCCTTATGTACTGATGGATCTTTCAGAGGCGTCCGTTGGCAAGGTTTCCATAGAGTCAGTCTGACTTATGTTACCACTGTCCTAAGAGGATAATAAGACACTCTCAGTAGTGATAGATGAGTCTACATGATTCATCTCCACTCCCATTAGACTCACCTCAGTTTGGGCTAGTTGATTTGCGCTAGATATCAGAGGTTCCCTAAGGCTTAGTTGATCTAGAGAGTGGTGAGTAGATCAACTTCATCGCCCTGATGAATCATGATATCCTCATCAGATCAGATTAATAGGTCAAGAAAGGATACAGAGGTTATATCTAATGACCCGGGACCTTGGTCAGCACCCAGTGGCTCTTCTGCAATAGTATTAAGCGAGTGATGTTGTTGACCATTTTAGGTTACTCAGGGAGTAGTAAGACTTACACTTAGGGCTTATGGTTTGGGTTGTGGCCTCATCAGGTTGAAACTAGGGAGACTCAACACTTATAGTGAGGTCAATTGTGGAAGATGGTTGGACCACTGCTAAGTGGGAGGCTTGAGTTTCCACATTAGCCTTTTCGGTTCGAACAGAGTGGACTTGTTTAATCAGAGTAGATTGAAGAGTTTGTTTAAGGCATCCTTGGTATGTTAATTTGATTGGATGGGAAGAAGTGATTGGCATTGTGGGATCATATGAGGCTAGTGCAACCATAACAACACTTAGAAGACTTTGAAACAACTGAAGTCTTCCAAAGACAAACCTCCTCTTCCGAAGACAACTCAAAGATCTTTTGAAGCTCAAGTATGATGAACTTCGAAAAGTAGAACTCAGTCTTTCGAGACTAAGTAGTTCCCCTTCTGAAGTATAAACACTTAGAAGATCCAAAGCAAAGTGTTCCAAAGAATATAGTCATGAAGACTTGTAGAAGTCTTGGAAGAAGTTGATTCTTCCGAAGTATAAATGGCCTTAGAAGAACTTATTCTTTTGAATCCATTTAACCTTCTGAAGACCCAACTATGACCCAGTGGACAAAAGTATGGTCGGTCTGACACCTAGTGCCATATCTGATATACTACATGGTCCTTTTCCATGCACATGTAGTTCACCGTACATTAATCCACTTTTCACCTTTTATCTGTTAGTATAGTTACCAACTTTAGTTGTTGTCAAAAGTTAAGTCATGGACATGTCATGACTACCTAATCTAGGATAGTATTTTATCCTAGATACTTTACTTCTACCAATGTAGTTTTTGTCTAGTTGTAAGTTCTAGCTTTTTATCCAAGTAGAACTGGCTGTAAATAGTAGTATATATAATTCTCATCATAACTCATTAAGTCATGCTTGTAAGAGTCTTGTAATACTGAGTTGAGAAGTAATATATACAAGTATCAGGAAAACCATTCTTGTGTTCATTAACTTACTATATTATTATCAACTTAGTTAGATATTTACGTTCATCATTTGAGTGAGTTTGAGAGATAAAACTTGTGTTATGCAACCAACATTGATCCTGTACTTGGTATCAAAGCATTTTTAGGCTCTTGATTATAAGATTTAACCATCCCATATTACCCTTGTTTTATCACACTTACTTACTTTAATTAAATTGCTATTAACTAGAACTCTTCTGAGTTAAACAACACTACAATTATCACTCCTCATAATTTTAGAGAATGGTGCAACA
Source organism: Flaveria trinervia (assembly GCA_025506515.1). Lineage (NCBI taxonomy): Eukaryota > Viridiplantae > Streptophyta > Magnoliopsida > Asterales > Asteraceae > Flaveria > Flaveria trinervia. The sequence continues at coordinate 74,794,099 of CM046448.1, forward strand.
TATTGACGGGTTTATCAAGCATCAAGACAACGGGATGTGGAGATCAGTAACGCAACATCCTTACGAACCAAAGGTGGAATTCCAAGCTAACAATGATGCCACGATTGAAAATTTTGTTGAAGATTACTCTGACGAAGACTTCAAGAAGATGGACATCGACTGTAAAGCCATGACTATGTTGTTTATAGTTGTACCAAACACTATAATGGTAGTCTTTCAACACTGTGAGACTGCGAAAGATCTATTTGATGCTTTGATGTTGATGTACACTGGTTCTACTGATTCCAAAGTGTCCAAGAAGAATATACTGAAGCAACAATATGAAAACTTCACACACATTACTGGTGAGACCTTGAGTCAACAATACTTCAGCTATGTTGACTCAAACTCTTCTTTTCAGTCTATGAGAGTGACTCTTGAGAAAAGAGACTGACAGGATCAGTGATCTCAAATTTGATGGATTAGAGTGTAACGTAGCGGAATAAGAACAAGAATTAGACAAATTATAGCAAGAATTTGATAATCGTATGCATTAAGAACAAATACGGTTGTAATGAGAGAATATATTTATGTGAAAAGGAATGTTTCAATAATATCAAATGTTTTTGCTCAATCATTCACCGATTACAAATAGGTGACACTCCTTATATAGAGTGCAATCACTGCTGATATCACGGATAGTGACATCTGGCAGATTTATTACAAAAATAACTAAAACTTAACAAACTACTAAAATGTTCACAACTACTAAGAACATATCAGAGTGCTAAGTACAAAACATAAAACTACTGATACGAAACTACTAAAACTACAACGACTGAAGAACAAGCTCTTCAGTCGTTTTACAAAACTACTGAAAAGAAAAACATAAAACTACTGAAAGAAAACCGTCACAACTACTGAAGAAGACCTTTTCAGCTGTTGTGACAACGTCTGATACTGGTCTTCAGCACTTGTGTCTTCAGACTTTGTCTTCAGCACTTGTGTCTTCAGACTTTGTCTTCAGCACCTGTGTCTTCAGACTTTGTCTTGAGCACTTGTGTCTTCAGACTTTGTCTTCAGCACCTGTGTTCAACTTTGTCTTCAGCACTTGTCTTCAGACTTTGTCTACAGCACTGTCTTCAGACTTTGTCTTCAGCACTTGTGTTCAGACTTTGTCTTCAGCACTTGTCTTCAGACTTTGTCTTCAGCACTTGTCTTCAGACTTTGTCTTCAGCACTTGTCTTCAGACTGTTGTGGACTTCAGAAGTTGTGACGTCTATGGGACTTAAGGTTTTTCTGATCGGGCTCATTGGTTCTTTTGGTCCAACAAACTCCCCCTGAACCAATGCAACCAAAACCTTAACTCTATTGAGGTCCCACTTATTATTGGCGATAAGATTGGTCTTTTTCCTTCTTGATCAGCTAAGAAGATGACCCAATTAAGCACTGGCCTGGGAATAGATTTCCGAAATTTGGTTGGCATAGTATGGATAAGAACCCTGACTTTGGGGAACTGGACACAGGGCTGTGGTCCTATCCATGAAATCTACTTCCCATCTATAAGCCTATAGGATTCTCTGGTGTATGCTCTAAGAAACATAATTTGTTCCTCCATGGTAAGATTTTCAGCTCCACCATCAAACAGTCCTTCACGCCCATACAACTCTGAAATGTACTTAGCCTGTTTGCCATTTTTGAGCTCAACTGTTGTAATCTGTCTGTATGCAAACTGATCTGGGTGAGTACCTTCAAGTAACAGACTGAGCTCATTTTGTTTGAAGTTCTCAAGCCTCTTGTAGACTAACCCCTTTTTAATTACTATGTTCTCTAACATCTTTTGGGGTGGCTGTTTAGTTTCATAGGCCTTCTTGAAATCTTCTACAATTTCCCAGGGTGATACTACAAGGACCACTGTGATCTCTTCATCTATGATCCTTTTTACTTGGCCCTTGTATCTCGAAGGAATGTCTTTCTTCACAATTCTATGAGCCACCCTAGGATCACGCCATATTCTCACCTTTTCCTTTTGATATTGAAATATGTTAGCAAGGGTGTACAATCTCAGAGCTTCTTTCTTCATACTGATTATTGATGAAGAAGCAACATACGTTTTGTCTATGCTTTTCAGCATCTCATCATCATGAAGCTTTTGCTGCTGTTCTTCTTCTATCTTTACTCTCACAGCTTCCATCTGTGAGGTGGGAGTGATGGGCATAGGTTTGGCTTTAGGCAAAGTTAGGACTGCGGAAAGAGGCAGCCTATCTTCTTCCTCATCATCCTCTTCTTCTTCTTCTTCTAGCCTCAACACCCTTCTCTTCTTCTTCTTGGGTGCATCATCGGCTGTTGGTTTTGAGGGTAAAGGAATTGGTTTAGTGGGTTGTGGTAGTGGTGATTTTGAAGTGGAGGTTTTGCAGGTTGTTCTAGCATTCTTGTAGTGAGTGAGGCTTTTGAGTGTTTTGCTAGTTCCTTTCTGTTCCCAACACCTGCCTTATTTAGTGCTTCAATCACCAATCCCTTAGTGTATGCTTCAGACGAACAGATCTTGCTGGTTATTGCCAAGATACTGTCCCTGGTCCATGACTTAATCTCGATCAATGATCTCCCAAGGTACTTTGCAATGAATCTGATCATGATCTCTAGTCTTTCTCTTTCTAATGCATCATAACTTGCCCATCTTGAGTTAATTTCTTCAACTTCAAGTCTCCTAATCTCCGAGTCAAGCTGTGCAGTATCGAACCCTTGTCTATACAGTTGATCAATAATGGAGTCATTGATTTACTGTGTGTAGCATCCGCCATTTTGATCATCTCATCGAGTTCGAGTTCTTTTTCTTTTCCTTCAACCTTCCTCTTCTTATATGTGACATGAAAGTCTTTGTGACTTTAACCCACTTGATCAATGTCAGCTCCCTTCACAACTCCTCTTCCTTCTCATTCTCCTTTCTTTCTTCCCCTCTATGCTCTTCCTCTTTGCTTTCACTGACTGACTCTCCCCCTTTTTGGTTGCATTGGTTGCAAGGGTTTGAGTAGCAGAAAGCCTTGTGCTCACAATCTCCTCCACCAGGGTTGTATGATTGAGGGAAGCCTCTCATCCATGGTTTTGATCACAATGTCTGTGATCATTAGGGTGATGAGAGGTAGGGATTGCTGAATGATAGCAGCTGTTTGCTCAGATGGGTTTTGTCCCTGAGAAGCAGTGCCAGAAAGATAAGCTGGTGGCTCGGAAGTTTTGAGTGGCTTAGTGTATGGGAGACCTTCAGGTGAAGGTGCCATCTGTGGGTTTATGTTGGTGGCAGATGGACTTGCTTTTGAGAGAATTGGTCAAGTAGTCTTTGTAGTCTACTGACTTCTTCCTCAAGAATTGTGTTCTGGGCCAAAACATCATAAAAGAAGCCCAGGTCATCATCAGCAGATGCTGAATCACCTGACCTCCTGCTTGTAGCAGGATGTACATGCACTGGGTGTAGACCAGTTTTAGCATGTGCCCCTTTTTCTTGGAACTGGGGACTTCCAGCCTCAGGATGATGTCCTTCATCAACTGTTGCCTCTGGTGAGGTCTTAGCTATGTTACCAGCCTCAGTCTGATCATGTGCTGATTCAGAAGAGGTGGCAGCCTCACCAGATGTTCTTATCTGCATATCTACACCAGGAGATAGAACAGTTAAACCCTGGTGCTGTGGGCTGTCTGAAGCATGTTGATCCTCTTCCTCAATTGCTGTGGTTTTCCCCTTTGTTGGTGTTTGTTGGGGAGGAGGAGAGGCATGCAGCTGAGTCAGCACGTTTGCAATAATGAGAGTAGGACTTTGTGGGGCGGTTGTAGTCGGAGATGGGGTAAAAGAAGTATGCACCTAGGGAGAATGGTGCTCTTCAATGGCAATCTCCTCAAATGAGGAAGATCCCAGATTAGTGGGTACCCCTTGTTTGGTTGCTGCAGGCTCCTTTTGAGAGGAATCCTGAGCGGCTGTGGCTGGTGAAGTCCTTGTATCCACTAGGGGGTTATAACCAGTGGATATAGCCTGCGTTTGTGTTGCAGGGGCATCCTCAGGGGACTCATTTCCCTGAGTAGCCGTTTTTGACTTCTTTTTAGTGGGTTTGATGGGGACTTTGGATTTGGAGGTGGTGGCTGTGGGTTCCAGCTGCGTGGGTTTGCGCAGCTTGGCAACCATTTTTAGTGATTGGTCAGAGTTGTGCCGGGAGTATACTTCAGGCAATACAGCCGTAGCAGGGACTCCCAGGCCAACAAGTCCCTCAGCTTGAAGCTGGTTTTAAATTATGGCCATTATGAACCGAGGATATAATATCCAACGGTTAGCAAGTTGTTTTTGGGCCATATCCTTGAGCTCTAAAAATAGTATTTCAGAAAAATTTAAAGGTTGTTGCTCAAGGATGGAGTACATTACCTGTTTCCACCTTATGGACATTTGATCCCATGATGAAGTCTTGGTGGCAAGGCAGACATTTACCATGTGAAAGATGAGACGTTCGGCATCCTGGAAATGTTTCTTCAATATGGTAGATGCACTCAGGTTACCCTGGTATCCATGGTGGGCAAATGATTGATCTATTGTGCCCTTTGGATAACCAGTTGGGAAAGTGGCATCATCCAGATTGAGGGTTTGGCGAAGAGTGTCTGGAGTAATGACCACTTTTTGACGATGGACAAATGATTGAAGAGACTCTGTGTCATTCTCCTCAGAGACAAGAGTGACGTTTGTCTAGAATTGGTTAAGAGATTCGGCATATATGGTGGGATTTAACAGAAAAGCCGTTTTGTAAGGTGACTGAACCATTAAATCAATGGCGTTGTGAAACTTGGTCCAGTATGGCGATTTTGTGAGATGTGCGACACAGTTGTGTCGTGGTTTTAGTTGCTGGTCGCCATTGGTGAAGAGAGGTTACAGAGTTTTTGAACGTTAGGTTTGAGAGGAGAAGAAAGTAAAAACTCTAAAGGTGGGATAAGGTATTTAAAGGATAGGGTTAGAAAACGACTGAAGGTTTTGGTGTTAGTCATCAGTTGTTTGAAACTACTGATGACGTGGTATTAACTTTCAGAGGTTTGGAATGACTGACCGTATTGGTGTGATCAGAAGTTGTTATAAAACAACTGAAGACTTGGTTTTAACCATCAGACGTTGAAACAGCTGAAGTCTCAGATTTAGTCATCAGTAGTTATAAAACTACTCAAGACAGTTTTGACTTCAGGTGATGAAACAACTGAGGACTTGTATTAGTCATCAGTAGTTGGGAAACTACTGAAGACTTTGGTTTTACCATTAGTTGTTGTAAACAGCTGAAGACTTGGTGTTAATCATCAGTAGTTGTGAAACTACTGAAGACATGGTGTTGCTTCAGTTGTTTAGAAGGAAATAGCAGTTGGGAAACTACTGAAGAGAAAAAGGCTCATCAGTAGTTGTCGTCAATTCATTGCTTTTCAGCTGTTTCATACTGTCCTCAACACGTACTCATCAGACGTTTTCATCTGTTTTCAGATGTTTCATAGGACATCAGTACGTATTTGTATTTCTGACAACAATAGTATAGCTACATCAGCTGTTGTAACTACATCAATTGTTTTAACAAATAAAGTACTTGAGTACTGAGAAGTTAAGCTCTAGTAGTTTAAAGTAAACTTCCGGAGGGAAAATAACTTCAGTACTTATATATGTGACAATAATAAACTAATGATCATCAGTACTTGTGAGCTGAGATCATCAGTAGTTGTCACTTATTCTAGCTGCAGCATACCAAGCCTTAACACTAGGTTTTGGAAAGTTTGCTATCCAAGGGCTTAGTGAAAATGTCTGCAAGCTCATCAGCACTAGGAACAAATTTTGGATCAATCAGACCTTTTTCAAACAATCTCTAATAAAATGGTGTCTGATTTCAATATGTTTAGTCCTAGAGTGCTAGACAGGATTCTTGACAATACAAAGAGCTGAAGAGCTGTCCATTAACAATGGGGTCTTAGTCTCTGTTATGCCATAATCCAATAATTGGTTTTGAAGCCAGAGTACCTGAGATGTACAGCTTGCAGCAGCAATGTACTCTGCTTCAGCAGTTGATGTAGCAACTGAGGTCTACTTCTTACTCTGCCAAGAATCAAGCAGTTGCCTAAGAATTGCCATCCTCCAGAAGTGGACTTTCTTGTCAACTTACACCCTGCATAGTCACTGTCAGAAAAAGCAACTATTTACCAGAATGTCTAGTAGAATACCATAAACCTAGAGATGGAGTGCCTTGCAGATATCTAAAGATCCTCTTGACTGCAATCAAATGAGACTCCTTAGGTGCAGCCTGAAATCTGGAGGTAGAGGAACCAGTTCCCACACTTGCTGTTTCTTGAACTGAAGAAGCTCAAGCTGCATGGCTTCAACCCATCCATTGTCCCTTAAAGCAATGTGATAGTTCTTTGGCTCTTGCTGACTAATGAAGAGAGCATAGAAGCAGAAATTTGACAATTGACTTCTTGTTGAACGCCATCATTGATATCACCAATGATTTGAGACATAGGGTGATTCTTCAGATCTTGGTACGCAATAAGATCTGTGCAAGTGTTTGTAGCAGGCTCAGCAGCAACAGATGGTGATGGTGAAGCATTTCCTTGAAACCAATCAGTAGATGGTAATTCAAAGGAAGTTGAAGTTGTAGAAATCTCATCAGCATTTGTTGTGGATTGTGCTACTAAGCTACAGGAACATCAGGTCTAGCTGAATCAGGCAGTTGATCACTAAACTTGAAAAGGTGATTACTGATATCATCATCATCATCAGTAACACCAGATGGATGACTAGCTACAGAAGATGATGGATTCATATGATCTGCAACAGCAGGTGGTTGATAAGGAACATATTGCAGAATGTCCAGATCAAACAACTCCACAGGGTTTTGTGGAATTGTATCCTTAGGGGATTCATTGAACTTCACATGCAAGGTTTCTTCAACTATCTTTGTCCGATAGTTGAATACTCTATAAGCCTTGCAAGTGGATGAATACCCAACAAAATACCCTGCATCCACCTAAGAATCAAACTTTTGGAGTTGATCCTTTGCGTTGAGAATGTAACAGGGACACCCAATCCTCTAAAGAATGAAATCAAAGGGGCTAAATAATGAAGAACTTCATATGGAGTCTTCATCAACCTCTGATTTACTAGAACTCTATTCTGTACATAGCAACCTGTATTGAAAGCTTAAGTTAGTGGCAGACCAGAATCAGCCAACATGGACCTTGCAGCTTCAATGAGGGTCCTGTTCTTTCTCTCCACTACTCCATTTTGCTCTGGAGTCCTTGGGATGCTATACTGCCTCTTGATTCCCTTGGACAAGTAAAACTCATCAAGAGTGTGGTTTCTGAATTCAGTACCATTGTCACTCCTCACAAACTTAACTGGTAGGGAATACTGCTTCTCAACGTGTACACAAAGTTCATTATGGACTGAGTAGCCTCATCCTTTGAATGCAAGAAGAAGGTCCATACATATCTAGAGTAATCATCCACAATTACCAGACAGTATTTCTTCTTTGCCATACTCATTACCTTCACAAGACCAAAAAGATCCATGTGCAGTAGTTGTAAGCAGGCATTAGACTTGGATTCTGCTATGGTTGGGAATGAAACTTTATGTTGTTTCCCTTTTAAGCATGCAGTGCAGATTTCATCACAATTGAACTCCTTTATTGGAAGACCTCTCACTAAACTCTTGTGGATCAGCTGATTCATGTTTTTGAGATTAACATGACCCAGCCTTCTATGCCACAGTTTAGATTCTTGGAGAGAGGCCCTGGAGAACAAGCATGGATGGCCTCTTAACTCAATTTTCTTTGACAGATCCAAGGCATATACTCTTCCTATCCTGTTGGCCTTCAGGAGAGTATTATCATCCAGTACATTATCAATCAGGCTTAGAACCTTGGAAGACAGAATCCTACAGTTCTGGCTTGTGAAAAGAGCAACATGTCCTTTGTACACATCTGACTGACACTCAACATATTGTATTTGAGATTCTTCACATGGTTGACATCATCAAATCTAATATCTCCATTAGACACAAATCCCTTTCCAATGATGTAACCTTTAGCATCATTTCCAAAAGAGACAAATCCCTTCTTTCCCTGAGAGTAATCATGAAGAGAGAGCTGCTCCCAGTCATGTGTATGGATCCTCCACTGTCCACATACCAGATGCTACTTTGGCATGCTGAAGAACCCTGCACAATCATAAGAAACTAGTTAGCTTTGGAGACCCAAACCTTTTGGTTTTGGGACTGACTTTATCAAAGATTTAACCAAAGCTGGTTTCTTATGATTAACAGTTGATGAAGATGGAGATGGTGCTGAAATAGATTTGGACCTGGAATTCCTCTCCAGTGGTTTGGTCACAGTGGCTTCAAGTTGGTTAACTCTCCCCAACAGATGCTGAACCATCATAACAAGTTGTGTCTGATTTGAAGCCCGAGCTTTCAGTTCATTTGACACTCCAAAGCTGTTTTTGATGAGTTCCTGTGACCCACCATTTCCTCCTTCTTAGATTCACAGACTTAGTCTTATGTTTATCATGAGGAACAATATCAGCTGTCTTCTGATAAACCGTATCCTTCTTAGTGGATTTGGGTAAGGCCTTGGGTTTATCAGGTTGAGATGATTGTGGTACAAACTTGGTCTCAAACTCAGTTCATTTTTATTTATTTCTAGTTTAATGAGCTCATCCCTTTGGAGCTTTAAACCCTTTTTGTACCAACATTCATCAGATAGATGATTGAATTTACCACAAATTTCACATGGTTTATTCTTCATCTTGGACATCTTTACTGCTGAAGTGGAAACTACTGAAGGTGTGATCTTCAGTACTTTCCTCCTATCAGTACTAGGTACTAAAGGATTTGTAACAGTTGAAGACTGGTAATTCAACGGTTTCCATCCGTCCTAATAGACTGTTTGATGGATTCCTCAGCAGTTGTTAGTCCTTGTATTTCAACTGATTTGAAATGCTTTTCAGATGTTGGTCTCTTTCAATACTTGGGGTACCTTAAGAACAACATCTGAAGTACTCAGCTTCATATGAGTCTCAGTAGTTAGACCATCGGTCAATTTTTTTGTTGAGATCTTAACACTGGTTTCATTCTCTGATCTTAGATTATCATTGGAGAATGACTCACATGATAATGTGGTTTGGAGATTGCTTTCACTTTTAGACATAACTATGGAGTTAGGAGTAAAGTCTGTTGGTGGAGCAGTATGGTTGTAACCAATGCCAAACTTCACATTTGAAGCAGTTGCTTGCTAAGAAGCATTTCAAATCCCTTGCATGATGAGACCCAGCGTTCACACTCAACTTGGATCACTGCAAGTTTTTCTTTGAGACTCATGTGGTCTTCCAGAATACCTCTAGCTTGGCCTTTTCATCATTTAATTGTCATTTAAGCTTATAAATCTCATCACTTTTACTGTTAAGAGTAGACTCATACTCAGCTTTTCTTTTGAAAATGGTTTTCTCAAACTCAAGTTTTTGATTTATTAATGCTACATTTGCCTCTCTAATAGAGACCAAGGCAGCTATGCATGATTCAGAACATAACTTGGCTTTAGCCTCTGAAGATACCTGAGTTACCTATGAAGATGATGCATTTGAACAGGAACCCTCAGTAGACTCCAGGGCCATGAGAGCAAGATTTCCAAAAGGGTGTTCACCACCATGTTGACTAGCACCAACATAGTATTGCTCAGTGTGACCAGACAAGTTATCAGGTAAGCTACTCCGGTCAACAACTCCACGTGTGAAGAAGCTGTGATGAGGTTGTGATTGAGATGGAGATGGTTGAGGTTCTGGTAGTGCATGAGATTGTGGTACTATAGGAGCTTGAACTTGATTTGACTGTGGCATATAATAGCAAGGATAAGGATATGGCATTTGACCCTGAGGAACAAAATATGTAGGAGATTGAGGGTGTGATGGATGACTAGAACCAGCAGAATGTTGCCCTTTGGAATGTGAATTGTTATTTGGAAAAGTCAAAAAGGGTGCAGAAGTGTTAGATCCAGTTGATCTACACTCTCTTGCAAAGTGTCCAAGCATGTGGCATTTGTGACACTTCAACTTGCTTTTGTCAAAACCGACTTTGGTTTTGTCAGAGAGTCCAGGATCATTTCGTCCAATTCTCTTGTAGAATTTCGAGATCTAATATTGATCAAGGCCATTTGGCTCAAAATATCCATCTCTTCTAAATCATCATCAGCAATGCCCTTCAAATCATCCATGATAAAGCATAGATTGTCACTATTATTACCAGAATGACAATCACACTCACAAAGGCATGATTAGAATTGTTTGAGGTGAAATCAATATGCTCATCATAGTGGCATTTTGATCCTGCATACTCTGACTCATGACTTACCAAGGCAGTGTTTCCTGGTACAAAATCATCAGTGAGCTTTCCAGATGATGACAGTTTTCGTTCTGTTCTATCTCTCTCTCAAATGTGAGCAATTTCCCATAGAGTTGGGTGAGAGATAGTTTGTCCAAATTTGCACTGGAGCGTAGGACAATAGTATATGTGTCCCATCTCTCAGGCAGTGATCTGAGAAATCTGTTATTCATCTGGCTATTTGTGTACTCATGTTTGACCATTTTTAATTCATAGATCAAACAAGAGAACCGCTCAAACTGTTGAGTCAGTGTCTCACCCTTCCTATGAGAGAATGTCTCATATTGTTGGGCAAGGATTTCTCTATTATTTGCCAAGACCTCATCTGTTCCTCCAAATTGTTCTTTCAAGGCATTCCAGAGGTCATGGGCAGTTTCATAATGCATTAGCCCAGATAGATTTCATTGGGCAGTGCCATGGCCAGAATTCCATGGGCTTTTGCATCAATCTCAAACAATTTCTTATCCTCATCCGAGTATTGCTCCCTCCTCTTCGGAACCATTTGATTGGTTTCCGGGTTATTCACCATAGGCTTGTGTGGACCATGTACCACTGATGTCCAATAACCTGAGCTGTTAACAGACAGGTGATGGAGCATTCGTCGTTGCTATATGTTATACTCACTCCTAACCAGCATTGGAGGCTTGGTTGAGGAACCAGTATTGTGAGGATCATTGGAAGGAGTAGTCATTTTAGGTCCAAATACAATTTAATTCAAGCTTTTAAAAGATTTTACACAGACCACTACAGACTCAATGAAAACGAAAATAAATCTCAGGATGAATGACCAAAACACAGAAAATTCAATCTCTATAACCGTTTCTTGCAAAAATGCTAATTCAATCAAACTTGGATCTTGGATAGCATTTCAATGATCAATTATTAGATCGATCAATGATTAACCTGCTCTGATACCATTTGACAGGATCAGTGATCTCAAGTTTGATGGATTAGAGTGTAACGCAGCGGAATAAGAACAAGAATTAGACAAATTATAGCAAGAATTTGATATTCGTATGCATTAAGAACAAATACGGTTGTAACGAGAGAATATATTTCTGTGAAAAGTACTGTTTCAATAATATCAAATGTTTCTGCTCAATCATTCACCGATTACAAATAGGTTGACACTCCTTATATAGAGTGCAATCACTGCTGATATCACGGGATAGTGACATCTGGCAGATTTATTACAAAAATAACTAAAACTTAACAAACTACTGAAATGTTCACAACTACTGAGAACATATCAGAGTACTAAGTACAAAACATAAAACTACTGATACGAAACTACTGAAACTACAACGACTGAAGAACAAGCTCTTCAGTCGTTTTACAAAACTACTGAAAAGAAAAACATAAAACTACTGAAAGAAAACCGTCACCACTACTGAAGAAGACCTCTTCAGCTGTTGTGACACGTCTGATACTTGGTCTTCAGCACTTGTGTCTTCAGACTTTTTCTTGAGCACTTGTGTCTTCAGACTTTGTCTTCAGCACTTGTGTCTTCAGACTTTGTCTTTAGCACTTGTGTCTTCAGACTTTGTCTTCAGCACTTGTGTTCAGACTTTGTCTTCAGCACTTGTCTTCAAACTTTGTCTTCAGCACTTGTGTTCAGACTTTGTCTTCAGCACTTGTCTTCAGACTTTGTATTCAGCACTTGTCTTCAGACTTTGTCTTCAGCACTTGTCTTCAGACTTTGTCTTCAGCACTTGTCTTCAGACTTTGTCTTCAGCACTTATCTTCAGCTGTTGTGGACTTCAGCAGTTGTGACGTCTGTGGGACTTAAGGTTTTTCTGATCCGGCTCATTGGTTCTTTTGGTCCAACAGAGACATAGTAAGAAAATTCATGAGTGCACTTCTTCATGAATGGACTTTTGACTACGTTTCAATCAAGAAAACTAAGAATCTCAACACTCTCACCATGACTGAACAATATGGAATCCTTTATGGATACCGTATGGAGATAGAAACTCAGAAAGGCCACTAGATGAACAGAAACTCAAATCTTCCTCTCAACAATTCTATACATGCTACTGAAGATTCAAGAACTAACTAGCCCCGATTGTACCAGAACTACCTCTAATAGTCATTATCCTTTTATGGACCTTATATTACATTCCCTAACACACCCAGGTCTTAATAGGCTCAACTAAATTTTTTAAGGATAGTTGTTCTTTTGTTTCAGGATGTGAATCTAAAGATCACAATTAGGAACTATCAATGTTAATATGGAGTCAAGTTAATGTTTGCGGAATCAACATTAACCTTGTTTAATTGTTTTTGATAATTAAATATCACCAATAATGATTAATAATTAAGAAGAACACAATGAGAAGAACACAATTAATAATCAAACAAAAAGATTTGATTCAACGTATTTCATTAAAACATATTAATGATTACGAATGAATAAATAATGAATTAATAATAACTTCTTTGAATGTATTGATGTTGATTTGACAGTTTCCAGGGTTTATCTTTATGTGATTTGATGTGATGTTTGGTTGTTGGTGTTCATGTGTCGTCTAGCCGTCCCTTGATATGAAACCAAAGATCCATATTAATAGGCATGTGTGTTTCAGTTAAGGAAACACTAGATCTCTTGGGATTCGCACAGCTGTCTTGTGACTTGTAACACTTGTATTATTTAAATACAAGTGTTTGGACTCCACAGGAATATAGTCTTCCGTAGATGTTTGTTCTTCCACTGGAATCTTGTTCTTCTGAATGTACTTTGTACTTAGAAGCTATCTTGTTCTTTCGAAGATACTTTGTTCTTCCGAAGCTATCTTCCTCATCCGTAGGAGTCTTCACTTGAACTCTAATTCAGTTGAACTCCAGTTGATTATTCATCCGCATATGATCTTCAGATGTTTGTTACTTGTAAAAATCATATCTACAAAAGAACAAAATGTTCATTCATAGATGTTTCTTACACTTAGTCAATTTTAGTATTTAACCAAGTATTATGTTTGTACCTACAATCATACAAAGATCAATACACATATTTTTGTACCTTTAACCTAGGTCTTTGTTTACACAAAACAGAAGGATGATGAGGATCATGATCTTTTTACCAGTTGGTTACAAATGTATACCATGGTGATCATACACCCAATTCTTTGTCTACACAAAACAGAGGGAGTATGATTTGCAAAGATAGATATTATAAAGTGTTGGTATATAGTGTGCTTACATGAGTGATTTGATCATATCAGAATAAGACTCACTATTTGTATCCTCAAAATAAAGTTTCCTACAAACAATCACTTTGCATTATGTTTGGCATGCTCTACTTAGTTTTCACTCAAGATGAACCTACTCACATATCAAGTAACTTGATCAGATTTTAAAGATATTTAAGAATTCAAGTAGAAGCAAAGGCATAGTGTACTATCATTTCCCAAACATATATCATACCAAAATTTATTTTTTATGAATATTACTATTTACAAGGACAGACACATGCATTTCTTTGTTCGTTCATAATTGCAGGACCGGTGAAGGGAGTCACTTACAAAACAACAACACAATGAGAAGATAACACTTAACTTAATTTTAGCAGTCAACTAGATTAACCACAATAAATGACACTTAGAACACAAATAAGTAAGAGACAGAACAAGAGAACAAAAATGCACAAGGAGATGGTTTTCAAGGTTGCAGTATATTGCTTTCTAAATGTTCTATTACAAGTGTTATAAAGCATAGAGATAAAATTACAAGAAGATGAGATACTTATACTACATCCTAGAGCCGGCCATACTATGAAAGCCAGCTGGATACAATTGACTAGACACACAACAAAATCAATTGTAGAGTCAAAAAGGCAGATTGCCTTTTTGACTTTGTGACTATGACATGCCATAGCTCACATCCTTATCTATTACAAAAAGGATAAAGTAGATGAAGTAGAAAGTTTACAAACTCAAGACCTTAATGTACAGTTACCAAGAGCATGGACCTTTTCACCAACTCATGTAAGTTGGTGACTATACAGAGTTGAAGAGGAAAGGGGTCCAACTTTTTGGAAAACTACATCAGATAAAGCATGCTACTAAAAGTCTTTGGAAGAAATCTATCTTCAAGGTAGAGCTTTGGAAGACTTTGTCATTGAAGCTTCAGAAGACTTCATCTTTGGCTTCGAAAGATATGGTCTTGGCTTCGGAAGATTTCACACTTAGAATATTTCTGTTTGTTTGTGTGAAACTTCCAAAGCATTCTTCTACAGTATTTGTGTAGCATGCATGCAGAAAGACTTTGTTTGCTTTAGCCTCTTCAAATAATCTCTACAAACTCCCCTAGGCTGATGCTACCAAAACACTTGAAGACTTAAGATATCAACAGTCCTTATCAGGATAATAACTAGCCCTTTCTTATAAGATGATCAGGATCCTTCAAACTGTCAAAGTGTCTTCTCATGTCAAAGAGATCTTGCAGGGGCAATTGAAACATGTCTTGCCAAGTGTAGACATTCTCAATGCCATGATCTCTAATTAGATGCCACCTTTCTGGATTTGTAGTGTATGTCCAGGACATGATGGGTCTTTTTGATGCTAGAGGAGCTATTGGAATGGGATATGATGGAGCATCCACTGGCTGTACTTCCTCATGATGTTCTGACTCATCCGAGGTTCAGAAAAGGATGAAATCTTATTTTGCTTCTTTGACTTTGGCTTTGAAGCCATCCTTTTCTTTCTCTTTACACCTTTTAACTGAGAAGACTGGCCTGTAGCACCAGATTGATCTTCATTGTCTTTCTCAGTTGGGTCTTCTACTCTTTCAGGTTCAGATTAAGAGTGAGTTTGACCCTGCTATGGATTAGAAGATGAAGCTTGTTGAGATTCAGCAGGAGGTCCACATTGTGTTGTCTCTGGTTGTTCACCTTAGCCTCCACTTTAGGTGGGGCTTGACTTGAAGCGGAATGTAAGTCAACCAGCTCTCCACTCTTAATCTTTTGCTTGATCACGCTGATATGCTCATCCATAGTGGATAGAGACATGGGGCCAAGTCTCCTTCCGAAGAATCCATACAGCTTCAAGAAACTCATCATCCTCTTCCTGTTAGCAGACTTCTTCATATTCTTTTGGATGATGGCTCTTGTCTTAGCAGCTTTTTACTTAGCTTTCTTTTGGTTGTCTTTCTTTCCTTGACTATCTCAAGTTCAAGTTGTTTGAGATACTTAAACTTGACATAGTCATAGGACAAGGGAACAAGTGCATCTGCCTGATAGAGGCCCGTGGCACTCACGTACTTGATCATCTTGATCCCGTCTTCTTCTTTGTCTACCTGAGGTTCTTGTTGAACCCATCCTTATATGCAGGGCTTTCTTGAACCGAGGGAGGAGTAGGCACATGCATGTACAATCTTTTGTTTCTTCTATCTTCTTTGAATTGTACTAGAAGCTTTGCATCTTCTGCCTCCTTCTTCTCCCTTGACCTTTCCAGGTCACCCAATTCATTTAACTCCTCCAAGGGGAGAGAGATAAAATTATCTATGTCATAGTTCCTTGTCTGCAGATAGTTTATCATGACTGCCCCTAACTCATCATTCGGAGTATCTGGTCTAGGGCCAGCCCTGATAGCAGACTCACAAGAGGAACTTTCTCCCCTTAACTTCCTTTTCATCTCTCTCTTCTCCTCCTCAATCTCCTTAGAAGTCATTTTTCTTTTTCCTTTATCAACCACAGACCTTTGTGACTTAGAGTGGAGAGAGCTTTGGCCTTCATTGCTTGGTGTAGCTTCTAAGCTCTATCTAGAGAGAGGTTGAGATGCACCTTCACCAGCAGGTGTCTCAAAAAGGGTATTGATCTCTACAGCAGTTGTTGATGATAAGACAGGACTCTCAGGTTCTGTCACTGGGCCATCAGTCAAGGTTTCCCGTATGAAGCTAATCTTAGGGTCTGCCTCAACATCCAGTTGACCGATGACATTGCCCGATTGCCATAGCCTTCTTCTAAAGCTGAACTCTGCAGTGATCATGTCTTGGATTCTTTGGGCCAATTTGTCAGCTTGTCTTGATTTGCTTGGATTGACAAGTGGCATTTTGACTAAATCCAGACCTTCATAGAAGTTCAAGGTCTAAAAGTTGAAGATCTCCTGATGCCCTTGAACTCTTATGATGATTAGGACTCTTTTGTTGCTATCATACCTCCACCTAATGATGTGATTGGAAGATGGTGGAGATGACATAGCCTTTTTTATCCCTTCCTCAAACAGACTCTGTATGAAGGAGTCTATGTAGTCCACAACAATGTGAATTTGAGGAGGTTGCTGAGAATGCACAATTGCATGTGAGCATGGTGAGTCCTCAGTGTCCATTCTCTTTGAAGAACTCCCAGGTTCTATGATTGTAATGATTCTCACCCCCTTTTTGGTAGCATCACCACCTTGCATAGGTGAGCCAGGAGTTAGGTCAATCACATCCATAGGTTCTTGTGGTCCTAGTTGAGCACTTCTTAAAGGTCTCCTAACTAGTTTTTCCTTAATATATGAAATCTGAAGTTGCTGATCATTGACCCTGTTCTGCAAGATAGTCACTTGAGATTCAAGTTGACTAACCTTGGAGACTAAATAGGTGCATGTATGAGACAATTTTTGCACCTTTAGTCTTAAATTCCTCTCATCTTCATCAGAAAAATCATTAGGGGATGAGATGATTGGACCAGAGTCCTCACTCTCAACACCAGCTTCAGGTTCTTGGCAGCTGGATTTTCTCTGCTCACTAGCAATCTTAGTTGAGATGTCAGTGGACTGAGTCGCCATGGTTGAGGTCTTAATGATGTAATCACTTTCAAAAGTAAGAGCCTCTTCCATATGGGCATTCTGAACAGGTTCAGAAGTGTCCACCTCAGTAGTAGCTGACTGATAAGGCTAGAAATAGGAGCCTCAGCATCATCATCTCTCTTTGAGTAAGAGAAAAGAAGAGAGAATCATGGTACTCACTGAAACCTAGATCTTCATCAGCATAGAAGTCAAGGTTGATGATTGGTTGGTTGAGATCTAATGCTTAGGGATGGTAACTATCCCTTGAAGGTTGATCACCTGAGTGTTGAGACTCAGAGTGATGGCTTAAGGCAGTTTGGCTTATGAGCTCATCAGGCTGAGAATGAGGAACCTCAGCATTGATTCTTGAAGAGATAGGAGTGGTCTGCTCCTCAGGAGAAGGGGAGCTTGAGCGTCCACTTCTTCCTGTATGGGTGAGTGTATAGGGGCCTGCACAGAATGAATAGCCTGAGTAGGGGTTTGTTTGGATTTTGTTTTGTAGATGAGGGTGATTTGTGGCTGTTCAGGTGGTTGGGTTGTAACAGGTGTGGGTTCAACATTAGCTTGTGTTGCTAAGTTGTCACCTTGAGCAATTCAAACATTTTTGGGACCAGCGTGTTTCTACCCCAGAAAAACCAACAGTGGGCTTTCTTAGTATTTTAAAGATGCTAGGCTTCATTTCTCCCAATTTAGAATGTTACCTGTTCCCCTTAACTGTGAGCCCATTTCACAGTAAGAATGTACTAGACATATCTAGGGAACATGTAATATTCTAAGGAGTCTAAGTTTGTAAGCAAGTTAGTGTAAACAAACTGAGAATACCTGAACTTGACCACCTAAATCATTCCACAGATAATGAAGGAGAGGTCCTCAAGAATCTGGTCCATCTATCATGCTTGTTTGATAAGCTATGGATAACCATATGGAGCAGAAATATCCACTGGGATGAGACCTTCCCTTTTCTGAAGATCTTTACAGAGTAGTCTCCCTCATAGCCCATCTGCTCAAAATAATGATTGACAGCTTCCTTTGAGAAGAACACCTCACCTTCTTCATCATCCAGCTGAAGATGCAAGTTGATGATGGCTGGAGTGATGAAGATTGTTCTCCCCTGCATTGTGGCAGACAGTGCCTCTTCCCCATCCATTACGACCTCTTGGGAGGTCTTCTAGATTCTAGTAGATGATCCTTATAGAGTGGAGGATCAAGGATAGGGAGGTGAAGTAGTTCGACAAAGCTAAGAAACGGCAAACCTTTGAGAAATGAGGATCTTACTCAGAGCTTAACAGAGCAACCTAATTATATTGCCTGTGTAACTGCATGGTAAAGTTTGGGTCATTTCTGTGAAGAGGGTTAGCCATTTTGAGGCAGCTTAAGGATGAAGAAAGAAAGAAGAAAGAAATTTCAGAGAGAAATTTGGTGTTTTTAGGATTAGAGGAAGAAGCAGATGATAGAAAGAGGGGGAAATCGTTGGATTTATATGTAAAATGGATTTCAGATAAAGTTTAATGAAAGAGGATAAACTTTGAAATCCGCAAGTTGGTCCCACCTCTTAAAAAGTAGTTTACTTTTGCTCAAAAAGTAGTTTTGTTGGAAGTCAATAGCTTCCTAAGTTAATTATCTTCGGAAGTTTTAATAAAAAAGCTTCCGAAGCTAAAATCACTTTGGAAGATTTTCCTAAGAGTTGTGAAAATTTTGCTTTGGAAGAAAAATTAAGACTTGAATACTTTGTTCACAGAAGATCAAAGATTTCGAGAGTTAATTTGCTTCGGAAGAAAATGGTTCTTGAAAACATATAAGTGTCTGGGACAAGCATTCAAGCTTCAGAAGATATTTTAGAAATTTCTTTCGAAGGTAAAATTTCTTAGACAGTTATTTGTTTTGACGACATGATTTTCTTCCGAAGATAAAAACATATCTTCCGAAGGATCAAAATTTTTTCAAGAAATCTAACGAAAGTATTCAAAAAGATTTTTATCCAAAGAAAAACAAGAGCTTATAAAAGTGATGAACTGAACAACTTAGGACACACATATTTTAAGAAATAATAAGAATTAGTTTTAAGAAAAACCTACTCAAAGTTGATCATCCCAATAGCTGATATTAGATATTTAAATCTCTGTTGATCAAAAGCCTTTGTAAATAGATCAGCATACTAATCATCTGTGTGAACTTTGACTAGTTTAATTAGTCCTTTTCATAGTTATCTCTTAATAAATGATACATGATGTTAATGTGTTTGGTCCATGAGTGCTGCACAGGATTCTATATGATTAAGATAGCACTGTTGTTGTCTATGTGAGTGGGAGTCTCCTTGAAGTTTAACCCATATTCCAGCATCTGATTCTGAATCCAAAGCACTTAAGCACAGTAGCTTGCAGCAGCAATGTATTCAGCATCAGCAGTTGATGCAGAGACATAGGATTGTTTCTTGCATTGCCATGAGACAACCCTTCCACCAAGAAACTAACATCCCCTAGATGTAGGCTTCCAGTCATGTTGCAAGCACCATAATCACTATCTGTATAAGCATACAGATTGAAGTCAAGATTTTTAGGATACCATAAACAAGTGTTAAAGCACCTTTGAGGTATCTTAGAATCCTTTTGACAGTGATAAGGTGAAACATCTTAGGGTTGGCTTGATATCTTACACAAATACATGTAGCATACATGATATCAAGCTTGCTAGCTGTAAGATACATAAGAGACCCAATTATAGCCCTGTATAAATGTTCATCTACACATTCCCCCTCAAGATCAGGTCTAAAGGAGTGGTTTTTGGCTATGGCTATCTTAGCAATCTTACAATTAGTCACGTTGAACCACTTGAGTATGTCCTGAACATACTTTGACTGACTAATGAAGATTCCATCTTCAACTTGCTTCAGTTGAATTCCCAGAAAGAAATTGAGTTCCCCCATGGCACTTATTTCAAATCTGTCCTTTATCAGCTTCTCAAAGTCTTTGCAGAGCTTTTGTTGCATCCTGAAAGGATCATACATGCCAAGTCAATGGGTGAGTTGATAATTGCTCAGCTGGAATCCCACAAGTCCAAGAAGAAATGCGGTTGAAAATCTACTAAGAAAAGGAACAAGTGTTATCTTCCCCATTAGTTAATGCAGAAGACATAACATTGATGCGGACAAGTGTATTACTCTTCCGCATTGACTAATGTGGAAGATATAATACTAATGCTCAAGAAGTTACTCTTCCGCATTGACTAATGCGGAAGAACAAAAGAAGATGCGGGCAAGACTTTGCTCATCCGCATTGTCAAATGCGGATGACCGACCAAATGTGCATAAGTATTTGTTCATCTGCATTAACTAATTCGGATGACCAACATACTAATGCTGATGATCAAGTGAAGAAATGCTGATTAAGATTATCTCATCCGCATTTGTCAAAAGCAAAGATGCGGATGAACAAGCAAAGATGCGGATGAAGACTTAGACTAGTCCTGATGTAATAGGTCAGGGGTAGTTTATTCATTATGTAAAGACAGCTTGTCTGCCTATAAATAGAATAGTTAACCTCGTACTGAGGTGACGGCTAATACATAGAGAATTTTTGTTGTAATTATTCTCTGAAAATCAACTTTGATATATACAAATACAAAAGCATTTATGAGTATTATATTGCATTGAATATTCTTTGATTGTTTGTTTCCACCACTCATCATTGACTTGATTATCATATTTGATTCTCAGTAAGAATATCAATATTCGATTCTCAGTAAGAATATCAATCTTACTCAACCCCAGTCAATTGTATCAGAGCTTTGGCTCTCGTTTCCTTTTCAGATCTGCGCATAGACTGAATAGAACTCGATTGATCTGGTAATCAAGTTGCTAGTAGTGGATTTCATCTTCTCTACTTAGTAAACAGCAAGATTACTCCTATCAAAAAGCAAAAAAATCATTATAGGCTATATTCTGAACCTCGAAAGAACTACTGTCACAAGTTGAACTTATCAATCATAATCAATCTTAAAATCAGCTAAATCTATATTTACACAAGTAAAAATGGATTCTAACAGTTACTCAGAACTAGGTCATACACCTAAACCTCCTATGCTTAAACACAAATCTGAGTTTAAACAATGGAGAATAAGGTTTAGAAATTATATCATAGGTGTTGATCCTGATTTCTGGATTTCAGTATGCAAGGGTCCACATATCCTTGTTACTCTGTTAGCAGATCAAGCTGCAATGTACAAGACTGCAAGAATACCCATTGAAGACTTAAGCCTTGATGAAGAAGACTATAAGAAAATCAAGATTGAACTTAAAGCATACTCAATTTTGACTTAAGCACTCAAGATGGATGTGCTGAAAAGGCTGGAAAAGTATGGAACTGCTAAGGCTGTTTGGGATGCACTGAAAATCATGTGTGAAGGAAGTAGTGAGGTGGCTGAGATCAACAAAGACAAGCTGGTCAATCACCACACCGAGGGAGAATTAATATCTAAACAACTGCATAGATTTGTACACTTGGTAAATGACTTGGAAATCATGGGAGGCACTTACAAGATCAAAGAACTGAACAAGAAAATGCTTCACAGTCTCCCTGAAAGCTGGAAACAGAATGTAACCATGCTGAAAAACACTCTTGACCTTGAGAGCACCACCTTAGACATTATGATAGCCAAAATTGAAGCTTTTGAACTTGATGAAAGAAGCAGAAATCTTGGTGGACCAAGAGTGATTGAAGCTTACAAATTTCAATCAGAATCTCATTCTGTGGTAAATGCCTTCATCACTAAGGAAGATGACTTCATCTCGTCAAGAGATCAAATGAACAACTCTGGGTTCATTGCAACTCCAACAATCAATCATCCATCAACCTCATCACAAGCACCTAAAGTCCTTGCTGCTCCTCAAACCTCTCCTGAAGACTCAAGATTAGAAGAACAAAAGGCAACTTACAATGCCTTTGTTGCAAGCTTTGAAGCCTACCTGGGTGGAAAACTCACTTCTGCTCATCTAATTCAGGAAGATTTGGAAGAAATGGATCCTGATGATGTGGAAGAAATGGATCTACAGTGGCAAATGGCAATGATTGCCATGAGAGCAAAGAAATTCTTCAGAAAAGGAAGAAAGCTAAGTCTGAATGAGAATACAAAACTTGGATATGATAAATCCAAGGTGAAATGCTTTAACTGTGGCATGGCTAGCCATTTCTCGAGAGTGTGCAATGCACCCAAAAGAAACTAATATCAAAGGAACTCTCCAGCCCAATCATCATCACAGCCTAACTCAAGCTATCACTCCAACAATCAACAACATCAGTATCATCATTCTCATCATCAACAAACTTACCAGAATCAACCACAGTTGACAAACCAAGCTCATGCAAGCAGTCAGCCTTCTGCCAGTACCCTTGTGATAAGCAAGATAGAGTATGTGACTGGAGTGTGTATGCTGAGGAAGTCAAGCCTCAATTCTAAAATCATGCTCTTATGGATCACATCAATAATGGACCATCTCCAATGCCTACTGATGAAAAATCTAACCTTTGTAGTGAAAAGTGCATTAAAGAATTGCAAGGGTATAGGGAACATAATCATAAATTGGCTGATAAAATCAAAGAAGAAAAGGTGAAGTCAGAAATGATGAAGAGAGAAATAAAAAGCTTTGAAATCAAAATCAAATCTCTCATTTCTGACATAGAAAAATTACATGGTGAGAAGTACTCTCTTGCAGCAGAGAATGAGCTACTTATTGAAAAGTTAGCTCAATCTAAGGCTCAACACTTAATGACTGAAGTGAAACTTGAAAAGTTTCAAATGTCTTCAGTCAAACTGCAAGAGATGCTGGATTCCCAAAAGGATCCAAATGACATGTCGGGGATTGGGTATAATTCATGTCCTGCACCATACAATGACAACTACACTGTCATGCCTGAGTCTGTTTCACTCAATGAATCATTGAAGCTAAAACTATGGAACCTAAATCTGTATTAAAACAGTGACCAATCCTCAAAACAAACCTGATGTTTATATTGAAACAAATGAGGATAAAATCAAGTTGGGTCACCCAATTAAAATAAAAGAGTGCTCAGACAAGACAGTGAGTGTAATGAAACCATCAAGCCCGGTTAAAGCAATTGTCCCCTTCATAAATTTCATACCCTCTGTGCTACAAGGTAAAAATAAATACATCAAGTTAGTGAACCTACTGCTGATAGCAGTTCTGATAATGAGATCATATCTCAAAACAAATCAAGCAAATCAGAAAAGGTTTCACTACAAAAGAAATAATCTGGATTACTGAATTCAACATCTAAACCTGTGTCAGACCCTCAGTCTTCAACATTAAGGCAGGGAGTAGGGTTTGATATATGTAACAAGGAACATGTTGAACAGTTTGAAAAAGAGGTAAAAATTGGGTTGAAGAAAAAGAAACAGCCAAGAAAATTAAACAAAGGTAGTGTTGTGAAACAAACCACCAAAAGGGTTGATTCTGATTCACCTCACAAAGAAAAGAAAGTGACTCATCAAAAGAAAATATCAATTCAGTCACACAGGAAAAATCTAATTCTAGAAACAAACAATGTATTGTAACATTTGTGACATGTTCAATCACAATATAGATGAATGCTTTTTCAATCAATATTGTTCTATTTGTGACATGAACAATCATTCAACCAAAGAATGCTATTTAACAAGTATTGTTCAGTCTGTGACATGAACAATCACAATACATCTGTTTGTTACTTCAATCAGAAGGGTTTGAGAATTCCCCAACTTAAGCCCATCTCAAAAACATCCAACATCACACTTTCTGTCAGACCTCATTTTTATAATGATCAATCTAGGACTCCTAGATCAACAAATGACAGGAACATTTTGAAGAAAGTGTGGAATGGTCAGAGAAAACATCCTATAATGAAACTCAAACTTGACCTTCCAAAACAAAAATCAACTTTTGATAATGAAAAACGGGGTAAATTTCTACATAGAAATAGAGACCAACGATTTCATTACTCATCTGAATCATTAGTGGATGTTAATGAGATGACTTACCCAAGTCACTACCAAAATTTCCCCAAAAAAACTCTAACTAAACCAAAATTTAGGGGAAAATACCAAGAAGTCACCATCATGGATAGGAACGGGAAACCCAAGACCATCATGGCTTGGGTTCCTAATTCTAATTAGTTCTTTTTGCTTGCAGGTTCATCCACACAGGTCTAATAGTCTTTGGTACGTAGATAGTGGATGCTCCTGACACATGACTAGAGATCGTTCCCTCCTTCATGACTTCAAGCACATAAAAGGAACTACTGTGGCATTTGATGGAGATTCTGAAGGTGGTAGAACTACAGGAGAAGGATCTGTGACAAACGGGATGCTGAGCTTTGACAGAGTGAACTACTTTGAACAACTGAATTTCAATCTGCTAAGCGTGTCTCACGTCTGCGACAAAATATTCTGAACCATGGATTTTAGATCCCTGAAGAATGGGTTGTGTTAAAGACTCTGAGGAAGAATACAACACATGTCTTAAACATGTGTTCTGCATCACCTAAGGAAGAAACATGTCTTTTGTCTAAAGCATCATTTGATGAGTCACAGCTTTGGCATAGACGTTTGGGGCACACAAACTTTAAAAACATGAACAAGTTGGTCAAAGGAAAAAATGTGATTGGTCTTCCTCAAAAGAATTTAATTTCATTGATCAATGTTCAGCGTGCCTCAAAGGAAAACAACACAAGTCGTCTCATAAAACCAAGCTTGTGAACACTAACAATACTCCATTGAAGCTACTTCATATGGATCTATTTGGACCAACTCATGTAATAAGTATGGGAAAGAAACAGTATTGTTTAGTGATCATTGATGACTTTTCTTGATTCACATAGGTGTTCTTCCTACTTCATAAAAATGAAGCATCACAAATCATTCAAGAATTTATCACTAAAATTGAAAATCAACTTGATCTTAAGGTCAAAATTATAAGAAGTGATAATGGTACTGAATTCAAAAATGAAAATATGAGTTCCTTTTGTGCAACCAAAGGCATTGCTCATCAATTTAGTACAGCTAGAACTCCTCAACAAAATGGGGTAGCTGAAAGGCGAAATAGAACACTGATTGAAGCAGCAAGAACGATGCTAGCCGATGCTAAACTGCCAATCACCTTCTGGGCAGAAGCAGTTAACACATCGTGCTTTGTACAAAATCAAACTCTGATTGTTAAAGAAAGTAACATGACACCTTATGAACTGATCTTCCATAGGAGACCATTTATTGGATTTCTCAAATCATTTGATTGTCCAGTCTCAATATTAAACACCCGTGATCATTTGGGAAAATTTTCATCCAAGTCTGATGAAGGATTCTTTGTAGGTTATTCTTCTGTTTCAAAGCCTTATAGAGTGTTTAATCCTCGATTAAATATTATTGATGAATCTACAAATGTTCAATTCAAGGAACATTCATTTCCCAAATCTACAAATGGTCCCGACTGGTTGTTTGATATTGACACATTTACAAAGTCATTTGATCAATTTCACTTGTTTGATGCAGGAAATCTACTTTCAAATGATATTTCATTAGCTGTAGAAAGAAAAGATGATTTTCCCTTTATTCCTCCTACATTTGGTGAACACATGAATGAAGATGTTCCTCTTCAAGCTCATCCCATCAGACAACTGTCACAAGACCTTAGTGTTTCTACTGAAGGAGGTCCAAGCCTGGTTTTATCCAACTCAGATGATCTGTCAACTGAGAACAGAAATAAAAAACAGTTGTCTCCTCCAGTTGATACACAAAGGACATCAAATGATACAAGCAATCACAGTGTTGCTATAGCAGAAGTAGTAACTGAAACAGAGTCTAACAATCTTCATAATTCAACATCAGCACTAGATGAATGTGCCTCTGACCATAATGAACTGAATGTCTCCAATATTGATGTAACCATTGCTGGTGACTCAATTCCAACCACTAGAATACACAAGAATCATCCAGTTGAAACC
Organism: Flaveria trinervia; assembly: GCA_025506515.1. NCBI lineage: Eukaryota > Viridiplantae > Streptophyta > Magnoliopsida > Asterales > Asteraceae > Flaveria > Flaveria trinervia. The sequence continues at coordinate 74,820,255 of CM046448.1, forward strand.
ATTATCGGTGAACTAATGAGAGGGTGACTAGAAGTAAGTCAAGTATTGCAAACATCTGTTTGTTCTCATGTTTTCTATGTTATACAGTACCCAAAAACGTCAAAGAGGCACTTCAAGACAATAGTTGGATTGAAGCAATGTAGGAAGAATTGTTTTATTTCAAGAAACAAGAAGTATGGCAACTGGTAGATCTTCCCGAAGGACAATACCCTATCGGTACAAGATGGCTATACATAAACAAGACTGATGATAGAGGGATCGTCATCAGAAACAAAACAAGGTTAGTGGCACAGGGATAGACTCAAGAACAAGGAATTGACTATGATGAAGTGTTTGCACCTGTTGCCAGACTAGAGGCAATCAGAATATTTCTAGCATATTCTGCATCCATAAAATTTATTGTTTATCAAATGGATGTTAAGTGTGCCTTTCTGTATGGAAAGTTTGCTGAAGAAGTTTATGTGTGTTAACCACCTGGTTTTGAAGATCCTGATTTCCCTCACAGAGTTTACAAGCTTGACAAAGCTCTGTATGGTCTTCATCAAGCCCCAAGAAAGTGGTATGAGACTCTATCATCCTTTCTTCTTCAACATGGATATGAAAGAGGAAAGATTGATCAAACTCTCTTCAGAAGATCTAAAGGAAAAGACATGCTGTTAGTCTAGATATATGTGAATGACATCATATTTGGCTCAACAAACAAGCAACTCTACAAAGAATTTGAAGACCTTATGCACTCAAAGTTCCAAATGAGTGCTATGGGGGAACTCACCTTCTTTCTAGGAGTGCAAGTCCAACAGACAGCAGATGGAATCTTCATCAATCAATCAAAATATGTAGACACCATGTTGAAGAAATTTCATTTTGCTGACTGTCAGTCCATCAGAACTCCTGTGGATACTAAAGTAAAGATTGGTCCTGATCCTGAAGGCAAACCAGTGGATCAGACTCACTATCGATCAATGATTGGTTCTCTTATGTATCTAACAGCCAATAGGCCTGACATAATGTTTGGTGTTGTTTGTGTGCCAGATATCAAGCTGATCCAAAATAATCACATGTAAATGCAGTCAAGAGGATATTCAGATATCTGAAGAGCAAGCCAGCTCTTGGATTATGGTATCTAAAGGAAGGAGAATTTATTCTCTATGCATATACTGATAGTGATTATGAAGGATGCAACTTCAACAGAAAATCCACTTTTGACGGTTGTCAATTTCTTGGTCCCAGATTGGTGTCTTGGCAATGCAAGAAGCAGACAAATATATCTGTGTCTACTGTAGAAGCTGAGTATATTGTTGCATCAACATGTTGCTTTCAAGTACTCTGGATTCAAAACCAGATGCTTGACTATGGTTTAACTTTTTGCACATTCCAATTTCATGATAACGTAGCAGAAGTTTTTATAACTAATAATCTAGTTCAGCACTAAAAAACAAAACATATCTAGATTAGATATCACTTTTTGAGAGATTGTGCTGAAAAAGGATTAATCAAAATGATTCAAGTACCAACTAAAAATCAATTAGCTGATTTGTTTACTAAGGCATTTGAACCTGGCAGGTTGAGTTCCTGGTTCAGTCAATTGGCATGATTAACCTTGAGTAAAAACCATGAAAAACATTAAAAAAAAATTAAAACATTAGAAAACCATAAATTAAATCAAGTTTGATGAAGAAAAGAATTATATGGGAAATTTTATAATTACAGTCATTATATCATTCACTGTGCTTAATTTCAAAAATTATAAGATTGTATTGACTTACCAGATATGTTGGTCGGCTCAACTTGGAAGAGAATATACATGCTGTGATAAACTAAATAACTTATTTAATAGTGAAACACTCATCACAGAGTACACGTATGCATTTGGCTTATCCGAGTGCATGTGTGTGTAGTAACCTAAACATGCCAGGTAATGATACTTTATGAATCTCTTTCACCCACATCAGTTTCATCTTTGTTTTGCTAAGCAAAGACCTGATGAAACATGCACATAGTACAGATGTCCTGATCCAAAAGATTCCCAATGAGGAACACATCCAGATTGGATGAATCAATAAAAGCAATACATTCCAAGTGAAGGAACAAAAGAATCCCTACATGGATCACCTTCCAAAGTGAAGTGAAAAGAATCCCAATGTGGATCATCATGAAAAGGATCAAAGTAAAAGAATCCCAATAAGGATCAGTGAAATTGAGTTATCATAACTTAAGTAACCTGGTAAGAAAAGTTGTGAAAAAGTTCTACCATGCCTTGTATAGGATGGTTGATCATTCCATGCTTCCGTGTATGAGGTACAAATTGAATAATTAATCAATCAAAAACATGATAAAATTCATTTGCATGAAAATATCAACCTAGTATGAGTTTGAGAGGACAAACATACCTTCATTCATCAAGTTCGTATACATGTCCATTTCATCATAAAGGATGCACATGCGTAATGCAAGACTGATATGATCCCAACAAAAGATATAATATCTTCATCATTATTAGTCAAAATAAAATTACAATAAAGTTTTTAAATCTTTAAACTTTCCATCCAAATATGGATATAAACTTTAGGGGAAGTAATTTAAAACATGAGTAAGTCTAAATTTTTGGTTACTATCTTAGCTTACTTTAAAAAAAATAATAAAAATAAAAAAAATATTTTGATGTTGCTGCAAAATGTTACACCATGGTATCTCAGACTATGGAGAATTCTTGGAAGCATAAAAGACCAAGATAAGTCAAAATTAGGAAACTTGTATCAATTATAACATACAAGTCAATCCAAGCAAGATTTGACAACATCAACGGTCAACTTCATAAGAAAATTCAGCCAAAGACAGCACTTCATAATATGAAAAGCCAAATCTGACACATTATCTTTGATTAAGTTCAAGCTAATGCAGGTAAGTGCATTGATTAATGCGGGTGAAGGTAACCCATGCATATTATCAATGCAAGTATCTCTTTAAAATTCAAAATGAAATGTGAATTTTACTCTGCCGCATTGATACAGTGAGAAAATGGTAAATCTGTTCAGCCGCATTAATACATAAAGAAGTCAATGCTGATGAACTTTATTCAACCACATTAGCTACAATAGACAAATGCTGAGGAACATCTCTTTTTGCATCTGCTACAGGCAATGCTAATCAAAATGCTGATGGATTTTGATCTTTCGCATTTGCTACAGTGCAATGTTGCTCAAAATGCTGGACTTTGATCTTTCGCATTTGCTACTATACAATGCTGATCAAATGCTGGACTGTTAAATCATTTGAATTTGCTACAGTGCTCAATGCTGATGAAGTTTACTCTTCCGCAATGAACATAGTGAACAAATGCGGATGTCAGAAAAATAAGAATAAAACTTCCGCATTTGCAACAGTGTATAAATACGGATGTCTTAAAAATCACAAGTTCAACTCTTCCGCATTTACAACAGTGAATACGGAAAGACAAAGTTCAAATTGTCTTCCGCATTTGCTACAGTTAACAAAAAGACAATATTTTCCACTTCCGCATTTTCTACAGTGTCGAATGCATTTGCTTTTAAACTTGTAAAATCTTTGAAAATGTATTATTTCTCTATTTAAGGAAATTAAACAGGTCATTTAGTACTTTTCAAATTTGAGAGACTTTAAGTGAGACGAGCGCCAAACACACAGTACATCTTCTTCAATAATCTTTATTATAAACATTCAAAGATTTTGTTGTGATTCTTCTCAAAACATTCTGTTATCGATTCAGAACTACAGTTATTTCGGAAACAAGGTGAAATTTCAATAAATTTTGAAACCAAGACCTAAGTTTCGGACTGTTAACCTAAATCAAACAATGAACCAGATAATAATGAACAACACCAAAATCAAATTAGTAATGTGATATAATATACATTTTCGACTTCAAAAACATACAAATTGATAGGAATTCAACTGATATTGAAAACCTTGATAATCATGTTTACTGTAAAAAACAGAGCAAAATGAAAAAGAAAAATGTGTAACAAATCAAAGTCACATTATCTATTGAATGATTCAAACATAGAAACTATGATTGTTGAACAACAAACTTACAAGTTGTTGCAACAACAATGATATAATAATGCTAAACATTCAATTTTGACCATGAGCAGTCAAACTAATAACTGACACACATGTCTCTTGTGCAGATTACATGGTAAATCTTACTTGGAGTAAGCTCCATAATGTCAGTGGTTATCTAAACCCTGATGTCCCAGAATCAGTGGGATTGACAGATATCATCAGATTCATCTCTACCACAAGGATAGCTTATGATATCACAGTTAGACCAACCATATATGAGAACCTCATAAGGTCTTTCTGGAACACTGCTGAGGTTGTTGAAGCTGATGGCATTAGAACACTTACTGGGAGAATCAACAGTGAACACACATTGATTATAACTGAAGAGTCAGTTAGAAGATGTCTACGGTTTGGTGATGATGCAAATATCCTTTGGAACTGAATGATGAAGACATAACAACATTTTTGCTGAAATTGGTTATGAAGGAGGATATGAAGCTAAGCAGATTGTTAAATGATTGGTTGATCTACCATGGAGATTCCTTATTCATATGTTTCAACACTGCTTGTCAAAGAGAAAAACAGGATGGAATGACATTCCAGTCCTCACCTCATCAGCTATCTGTGCTCTCTGTACCAACAGACCATTTAATAGTCTGCATATGTTTTCAATGGCCTGATTTCAAACATTAGAGAAGGGAAAAGATACAAGTTTCTAATGTATCCCAGATTCATCCAGTGCCTGATCAATGAGTCATTCCCTGACATTGCAAATGAAGGACTAGTGCTGGACATCCCTCAGTATGATGCTAGATCCTATAAATACATCAAGAAAATGACCCAAGGAACTTTTATAGTGGTGCCCACTCACCCCTTCTTCCCTGGATGATTCAGCAAATAAATCAAGCAGGTCAAGCACAACCACCTCCACAACTAATACCACAACCAATACCTCCAATCACCAATACCATCCCCAATACCATCACCAATACCATCACCACAACCACCACCACAAACATCACCACAAACATCACCACAACCATTACCACAACCAACACCACAAACAACCCATCAACCTTCACATATATCACTTCATGATCAATCTCCATTATCACCACCACATCAATCACCTATGTCACCTTACCAACCTTCACCATCATCCTATGATCACCCTGCTGAAATTGAAGGATCAACACGTGCATCTAAATCATCCAAATCATCTTCTGATAAGGAGGATCAACATGATAAAATGCCTACACACAAACAGCAACTTCTGATCCTGCCCCCTCAGAGAGTTTTGCTGATTCAAATGTTAATAGATCAGATGAGAAGGATGAATTGATTACTGAATGATGCAAAAGATTGAAATAATGCAAATAATCTAAATAGAAGGGCTAGAATCATAAATGATAGAATTCTAGAACTAGATGAGAAGGAACTGGAGCTGAAAGATCTTAAAGAAAAACACAAAGATGAAATAAAGGAGAAAGAAAAGGAAGTTGAAACTTTGAATGTTGCACTTAAATATTCAAGAGAAGAAATCAGTGGACATATTGACACACTTGAAATTCAAACAATAGCAATGGATGAACAAGAAAGCATCATAGAAGAACAAGCTGATATCAGCTCAAATCTTGAAAAAAAGAAATTGATAGCAGAACAAAAGGATATCTGAGCTTGAGATGATCATTGAGATTCAAAGAAATGAAATGGATGATGATAAGAAAGAAGAACAAGAAAATGTTGATATTGATGACAACAAGTCTGTTGATGAAAATAAAGAACAAGAGGGTGATACAAGTCAGTCAGAACATGAGGAACATAGTCTAGAAATGATGATATATTCTGGAAAAACCTCTGCTGATCACACTAAGAAATCTAAGTTTGAAGAACTTTTTCAGTACTCTAGACAGCTTCACTTTTGAAGAATTAAGCGTTGACAGTGATTTTCGGGAGTTTGTAAACAACCAAAAGGATGATTCTGATCCCATTGTATTCATTCCAAAATCTCCAGTACCTTTGGAGAAAGAGCTGAACATGCAGATTGTTCGTACAGTGTCTCAAACTAAAGAGCAAAAAGAAAGAATAAGAGAAATGGTTGAACGAGAAAGAGAAAAAGAAGAAGAATCAGAAAAAGAAATGCAAGAAATGAATGTGGATGAACAAGTAGAAACAACACACAAGAAAATGCCTGAAGTGATAGAAAAGGGTGAATCTTCAAGCCGTCAACTTCAAACTTACTCACGAAAAAGGAAATACTTAGCTGAAAAGGGAAAGGGTAAGAGACCAATAGCTGAAGAAGAACCAGTTAAGAAACAAAAAGATGACCCCAGAAGTCTAGCAGCAATTGCTAAATTTTGGAAGAACATGAGCAGGCTCAAGCTCAGTTAAAGCAACAATATGATTTTATTGACCGAGAAGAGGGAGAGATTGCTGGTGGATATGAAGCTGAAAAGGATGTTCTTATGGACAGTCCCATGAAAGCAGAACAGGTAGTGGAAGACATGTTATCCAAAGCACAAACTGATGACTTGATGATTAAAGCCATGTTTCTGATCAATCAAGGATATATCCTCATGAAGTTTTTGGAATGACCTATGAAGGCATGAAGGAGGAGGAAGAGAAAGTAAAAGGTTGCTTGATCCAACAATTGAAACAGAGTATGAAAAGGAAATCTTCAAAGATACTCCTGTGCTTAAAAGTTCTTCTATGAAGAAAACATCTGGGTATGATAGACCATTGCCAAGAAGGGGACCCCTACACAAGCTATCTTAAATGAAGAAATCATCCCCAACTCATGAACCATTATTTCCTGATCCTTATAGTATGTCTGATAAGGAAATGAAGGACTATCTCTCAAGTTAGGGTTCACAAGAAGAAGGATTGGAAACATGAAGACCAACTCATTAAGAGCTGCAACTCTTCAATTGATTAATGAGAAGAAAGAAAAACTTAAAAAGCTGGAAGAAGAATTAGCAAGCACTAAGCCAAGAAGTAGAGTATCAGCTAAAGACATGATGCTGAACCTGAAAGTCCAAGAACTACTTGCCCCTGTGCTACACAAGTACCCTGAATGGTTTGCCGAACCATCTCAGTTGAAACTACAAGAAGGACTGACCACTACAGAACTGATGAGAGGGGTGTCTACTCCCAAGGGTAAAGTTGATCAAAAGATAATAGCTTGGAAGTATGACAGTACATGGAATGTGTTCATGGTAAAAAGGATCTCGGGCCTAGTACAATTCTTTACAAGTACTCCGCTCATGTAAATGCCTTAAAGATTCATGATTTGAAGGAACTAGCTCAACTTGAACTGATCAGTCATGCAACTATGTTCAGGGGATATGAATTTGAGAACATACTTAAGATGTTAGAAGAACAAACAACTTCAAGTCATTAATGACAATATGCTTGAGAAAAGATAAAACATTTGTCAATCCCCTTGAACAGAAGAAAAATATGTTAGCTGAAGAAGTAGTATTCCCTGAACTTAAAGTAAAACCTACTGAAGCCTTGAAAAGAAAAATGGTAGCTGGTACACATTCCTCAATTCCAATTTCTAATGTGTTTTATGATGAGAAGACATATTTGTTAGTGATTGAGAGGAAATGGGGAGGCAAAGAAGGTGCTGAGATCAGATTATTTAGTGGTTATGAAGTGAGACTGCTGGATCAATCATACATTCAGTACATTTACACAAGACACTTCAGAGAGATATCAAACAAATTAGGTGAAGAAGATCTACATTTCTTTCTGAACTGTATCAAACTGTTAAAGATGGCTTATGATCAAATCAATGCAAAAAGGGAGAAAAGAAAGAAGAAGAAGACACCTCTGCAATTGGGCAACATTGTCAAGCTTGAAGTGGATGTAGATGGTTCCCTCTTGATTCACAGAGATGGACTTTCAACTGTTTCTCTTTGGGAACCTATTCCTTTGAGGAAGCTACCACTTGAAGCAATCCATGATATGAGTAGAATGAAGATTCATGTACTGAGCAAGGATAAAATGTCAGAGGCTCAAGATTTTGTCAACATGATGAAAGCAATTTTGGATCCAAGACAAGTAACACCTTTTGTATCATCAAAAGATCCAGCTGAATCATCACAACATCAATCACCTCCCAAACATTAAGGAAAACTAGGCAGTATAATCCTTAAGGGGAGTATTGTTGCACCCTGAAAGGATCATACATGCCAACTCAATGGGTCAATTGATGATTGCTCAGCTGGAATCCTATAAGTCCAAGAAGAAATGTGGATGAAAATATGCTAAGAAAAAGAACAAGTGTTATCATCCGCATTAGTTAATACGGAAGACATAACATTGATGCGGACAAATGTATTACTCTTCCGTATTGACTAATGCGGAAGTTCTTGGATGCAGCAAATGCCAGAAATATTCTAACAGCTTGCAGTCTTGCTACAAGAGCAAAGACATCAGTGAAGTCAATTCCTTCTTCTTGTGTGTACCCTTGAACAACTAGCCTAGCTTTGTTCTTGATGATAATTCCTTTATCATCCTTCTTGACCTAAACACCCATGTGGTTCCAATAGTAGTCTTCCCATGTGAAATAGGACAAAGGTTCCAAACTTTCTGCCTTTTGAATTGAATCAGCTCCTCTTGCATAGCTTCAACCCAACTGCTATCCTTTAGAGCCTCATCAACTTTCTTTGGGTCTATCTGGGACAGGAAACAAGAGTGAAGACAAACATTTGATTCATGGGTTTTTCCTCTTGTTCTTACCCATGTGACAACGTCTCCAATGATGTTTGTAGTGGGATGAGACTGTGGATCCTTAGCTAAGGGATCACAACAAGTTGTAGAGAAAGATCTAAATTAGAGAAATTTAGATCTGGCATAGATGTGTCTCCCTGCACATCAGCACACTTATCAAGAGAAATTTGATCTAAGGAGTGTGTGGCATCATTGATGTTGTCATTAATGGAGTGGTTGTCAGCATCAAGGAAGTCTTGATCACTATCACCACTACCATTGTCTTCTGTACTTGAAGTATCTTTATCTGGTTATGGAGCCTCCGAGCTGGAATTTTAAGGCATACCAGATGTATCAGCTGAGTTTATCATTGTGGTACTGATAGAAACTTCATTTGCAGAAGTTGTTCCAACTGGAGCTGAAGATTTATTGCTTGAAAGATCTTCTAAGCTCAAATCTTGGATCAGGATCACCTGTAGGTAAGATTTCTACAGATCCTGAAAAAGTCTCACAAGATTTGTTAAAATAGTTGGTAACTAAATCAAGATCAAAAAGCCAATTAGGACCAGAACCAGTCATATAGGGTGTGTGTTCATTGAAAGTCACATTTGCTGACTCCTTAACAATTCTAGTTTTGAGATTGTATACTCTGTAAGCCTTAGCTTGGGAAGAGTATCGAATGAGTGTCCATCATTTGATTTCTCAGCAAATTTGGCAATTTGATCCTTGGTATTCAAGATGGTGCAAGGACATCCAAATGACTTGAGAAAACCAATGAAAGGTTTTCTCTTGTGCTAGAGTTCATAAGGAGTCTTGCCATGAGTCTTAATCACTAAAACTATGTTCTGCACATAGCAGGTAGTGTTGACTGCCTATGCTTTGAAGGTTATGGGAGCTTAGAGTCAGACAACATCGTTCCTTCATCTTCAATCAGTGTCCTGTTTCTCCTCTCAGCAACACCATTCTGCTAAGGAGTCTTGGGAGCACTGTAGTGTCTTGTAATACCTTTTTTATCGCAAAATGTATCAAGGATTTGGTTCTTCAATTTAGTTCCCTGATCACATCTTATTATTTTGACCTTGTGATCAGATTGAATCTCAATCTTTAAGATGAAGTTCTTTAGAATCTCAAGAGTCTCATCCTTAGTTCTAAGGAAAAAGACCCAAGTGAATCTTGTAAAGTCATCTGTGATCACCAAGCAATATGCGGTCCTTCCTAAACTCATTACACTGGTGGGGCCAAAGAGATCCATATGTAATAAGTGTACGGGAGTAGTGATGGAATATCTTTCCTTAGGCTTGTGAGATACCTTATGTTGCTTCACTTTCAGGCATGCAACACAATAGTCATCACTTGTAAACTCTTCCTTTAGCATTCCAGTTACCAGATCATTCTTAATTAGTTTATTCATGTTCTTAAAGTTACATGGCACATTCTTTTATGCCATAAGAAAGACTCATCACTATTTGTTTTAGACAGAAAGCATGAAACTTCTCCTCATAGAGCTGTTTCTTGCAAATCCATCTTGTACATGTTCCTTTTTCTCGAGGCTCTAAGTAGAATATGCTCATGAGGAATGATCACCCCGGGTTTGAGAACAATGCACTTGATCAGTAAAGAGCATGTTATGACTCTAATCATAAAATTGGGATACACTCAAGAGAATGTACCCAGCTCTTCTTAACAAAGTTTACCTTCTCAATGCTGAGCTTACCATTTGTGACCTTGCCCTTTAAAGAAATTTAACCACCTTCATCTCCTACAAAAGCAACTGGCCCTCCATCAATCCTTTCGATGTTCTGGAGTAATGACCTATTGCCTATCATGTGCTGTAACAGCCACTATCAATGATCGAGATATTCTTTTTAGTCTTGAGCTGTCTCTGCACAAGAAGAATGATTAGTTACTTTTGGAAACGCAAGCCTTGTTTGTCTTTGGCTTAGTATTAAAAACAGAAGGTAATGCAATAGTAATAGTCCTATGGTTGTGCAAGGAGGATCTTGAGCTGTTGTTGATGGAGAATTTTTTGTCACTTGGTCTTTCTTAGACTTCCATACCACATTGGAAGCTTGGACTTGACCTTCAATGCATCGGAAGCTTTTGAGACTTTAGAAGTTTTGACGAATGAGCCTTCAGAAGATTAGCAGACACTGCAGTAGACTTCAGTACTTCGGAAGTATTCCTTCCTTCCGAGACCAAATCTTCTTCTGAAGGCAATTTTCACTTGCCTTCTTCCTGGTTTTGGAACTTCTTAAGGAAATAGATTTTCCTTCAAAGTCAAAATCTTCTTAGAGCTCTAGGAGTCCTTTTTTGGCTATCTGAAGATTACCTCTTGGATTGTATGGACAATCTTAGCAAGGTGGGAAGTACTCTCACACATGACACACTTAACTGACCTCTTCCCAGGAGTCTTCTTTTGAGAAAGACTGACTTTGGTCACATCCTTTCTCCACCTTCATCTTTTCAGATGTTGAGACAGTTCTTTTGGGCTGGGAACTATTCTTGGAGTTTGAAGGACCAGGCTATGTAGCAGTGGTACACAGCAGATCGGCCTTTTTCTTGGTGTTGAGATGATTTGAACATGAAGCAAAACTCTTAGCAGAAGAGTTGAGGTTGATGTTTTCAGTCTTTACTACTTCAAACCCTACAGAGATAAAAACATGTTTTTGCTTGGAGTCAAAAGTAGCCTTGATCTCTTGAGTCTTCCTTGCTTTTCTTTTGCTCTTTCTGATCAAGTTCTTCCTCATTGACTTGGTCATCACAATCTTCTTATTGTCCTCAGAAGGATAGTGGTCCTTCTTAGAATCCTCCTCTTCATTCTTCTTAGATGGATTCTTCACTATTACTTCTTCATCCTCTTCACTTAAGGGATCTATGAGAAGAAGCTCATCTTCACAAGTTCCACACCTTGGAGGTCTAATAGACAAGACTGTGTGTGGAGGAGCATATCATTGGATCCCAGTCCCTGCTTATTTTGATAGCAAATCTTGTTGTGCAGGGATGAGGATGCCATGTTCTTGAAGGTCTCTTCTACAAGAACATATTTCTCTGCCCTAGCTTTGCTGATCATAAGCTTAGCTTGGCATTCAATCAACTTAGCATGAGATGTTGATCAGAGTCCTATAGTTTGTATGCTCATGTTTCAAAACTGAAATGGTTTTCTATAAGTCCTCTATCTTTAGTTTATAATCAATTTTAGTTTTTCTAAAATCAGCTTTTAGAATGTTTAAGGACTCAAGATCAGATCTCACTTCCAAGTTGTAGGACTTGCACCTGTTAACTTTAGCAATACATTCAAGTGTACAAAGATGTTCTATTACCTTGGCTGCATCATGAACTGCCATCAGTGCTTGGTTGGAGAAGCATCTTCCACCTGAAAGCTCCAGTCAAAGCCTCCTTCTTTAATAGCAATAGCAACATGTTGTTTTGGCTTGTCATTCTGGGGAGCTTTGTTAGTGTAGTTTGGTTTGGACTGTGTTTGGCCACCATTTGTTCTTGGTGCCTTGCATTCTCTAGCAAAGTGGCCCATTAGATCATAGTTGTAACACTTGACCTTGCTTTTGTCCAGCCCAAACTTTCCACTGGCTGCATTGCTGGGAAACTTTCTTCCAGTCAACTTGTAGAACTTCTTGGCTCTATGAGTGAGAATAGCCATCTGCTAGACTATCTCTATGTACTCGTGATCATCTGGATGGATACAGTCCAGGTCTTCAAGGGTGAAAAGAAAGCTGCCAAACTTTCATCAGAAGACACAAAGGCTTGAGAAGAGCTTGTCTCTCGGAATGGGCTTCCTTGAGTGTAACTCTCCCTTGGTGTCTCTGGGAAGGTGATGAAAGGACCTTTTTGTGAGTTTTCAAGGTAGCATATGAGATGATGTTGGGGTTCTATGCTATCCTTTTCAACCACATGTAGGGTTGAGCCCATTTGATTGTTGGAGTTTCCAGATGAACTTTGCATGTTCATCTCTATCTGGTAGCCACTAAGAATCCCATATAACATTGTCAGGGTAAGAGTTTTGAGGTTCTCAGTTCTCTTGATAACCACACAGTAGTGTGTCCACTGCCTAGGAAGTGAGGACATGAACTTCCTTACAATATCTCTGTTCTCAAGAGCAACTCCTCCATCAACTAGAGCATCCATAATCGCAACATACCTGAAGTATTGTTGAGTCATGGTTTCACCTTCTTGGAAGGTGAAGTTTTCAAACTATTGCTTCAGGAGATCCTTCTTGTTCTCCTTTTCTTTTAAGGAACCCTCATACATGAGTTTCAATGCATCCCACAGTTGCTTAGCTGTTTTGCATTTCCTGAAACCTTGTATACAGAGTTCGGAAGAGCAATCTGAAGGGTTGTCATGGATTTCCTATTGATCTCTACTTTCTTTCTATCATCATCTGAGTAGTCAGCCACATCCTTGGAGATCGTACCATCACCATTAGCAGAAGGGGTGTATGGTATGTAAGGTCCATTCTAAACAAACTCCTACATTGTTAAGTCTAGAGACGTGATGAAACCTTCCATTCTTAGGCACCAGGTATCAAAGGTCTTCAAGAGTGATCATGGGGACTTGTTCATGGTTCCAGTTTCCATATCATATTTGGAAATGGATACCATTGAAAAGTTAAGTATTTTGTGTATGTGAGGGATCTTAAGATGGTGAGATCTTAAATCAAGAGCCGATACCAAATGCAAGACCGGTGAAGGGAGTCACTTACAACACAACAACACAATGAGAAGATAATACCTAACTTAATTTAAGCAGTCAACTGGATAAACCACAATAAATGACACTTAGAACACAAGTAAGTAAGAGACAAAACAAGAGAACAAAAATGCACAAGGAGATGGTGTTCAAGGTTGCAGTATATTGCTTTCTTAATGTTCTATTACAAGTGTTACAAAGCATAAAGATAAAATTACAAGAACATAAGATACTTATACTACATCCTACAACCGGCCATACTATGAAAGCCACCTGGATACAATTGACTGGACACACAACAAAATCAATTGTAGAGTCAAAAAGGTAGATTGCATTTTTGACTTTGTGTCTATGATATGTCATAGCTCATATCCTTATCTATTACCAAAAGGATAAAGTACATGAAGTAGAAAGTTTACATACTCAAGACCTCAATGTACAGTTACCAAAAGCATGGACCTTTTCACTAACTCATGTAAGTTGGTGACTTTCTAGAATTACAGTGGAAAGGGGTCCAGCTTTATGGAAAAGTACATCAGATAAAGTATGTTACAAAAAGTCTTTAGAAGAAATCTATCTTCAAGGTAGAGCTTGGGAAGACTTTGTCTTTGAAGCTTCGGAAGACTTCATCTCTGGCTTCCGAAGATATTGGTCTTGGCTTTGGAAGATTTCACACTTAGAATATTTCTGTTTGTTTATGTGAAACTTCCGAAGCATTCTTCTTGAGTATTTGTACAGCATGAATGCAGAGACTTTGGTTGCTTCAGCCTCTTCAAATAGTCTCTACAATAATGATTATCTAAGTTAATTATGCCTAGAGACTCAATTAGAAAATGAAATCTAACTAAATCATAGACTTTACTGAATAAATCAGCAAGTTGATTTGTTGTATCCACTTCGACTAACTTGATCAAACCTTTTTCTAAAAAATCTCTCAGAGAATGGTATTTTATTTCAATATGCTCTGTTTTACTATGTTGCATAGGATTAGAAGTTATAAACATAGCAACCGAATTGTCAATGTAAATTAGAATCTAAAGGAATTGTAACCATATGCAAGCAATTAGTCTTGTAACCAAAGGATTTGAGAGGAACCAGCTGAAGCAGCTATGTACTCAGCCTCAGATATGGATACAAAACATTTGTTTGCTTCTTGCACTACCATCAACTAGTCTTGGTCCTATGAATTGACATCCACCAGTTGTGGATTTTTTGTTGTTGTTGTTGCATCCTCCAAACTCACTGTCTAAATATGAGTAGAAAATGAAATCACCATCCTTTGGATACCAATGTCCAAGTCCTGGTTTTCCTTTAAGATATCTAAAAATTCTCTTCACAACATTTAGCTGAGACTCTTTTGGATCTGATTGGTCCCTAGCACAAACACACACAACAAACATAATGTCAGGTATACTAGTAGTTAAATACATAAGTGATATTATCATTGATCTATATAATCTTTGATCAATAGTTTTTCCTATAGGATCAGGTACACTTTTCAATTGTTGAGGCTGGTGTTCTGCATGAAGATGTATCAGCAAGATTTTACTTCTTCAATATTTGATGTATGTATTCTCTTGATTAATAAAAATTCCATCTATCTTCCAATAAACTTGTAGACTAGGAAAGAAAGTTAATTCTCCCATTTAACTCATCTGAAACTTAGATTTCATCAATTATTCAAAGCTTACACAAATCTCTTGTTAGTTTGAACAACATAATGTTATCAACATAAATTTGAACAACTAAGAGATCTTGATGTTCTTGTTTGAGAAAGGGAGTTTGATCAATGGTCCCTTTTTGTATCCATGCTTGAGCAAGAAAGATGATAGTGTTTCATACCACTTTCTTGGTGCTTGGTGCAGACCATACAAAGCTTTATCAAGTTTGTATACCCTATGTGGGTAGTGCGGATCTTCAAATCCAGGGGGCTGTGATACATAGACTTCTTCATAAATTTTCCTTATAGGAAAGCACACTTGACATCCATTTGATACATAGTGAACTTCTTATATGATGCATATGCTAGGAACACTCTTATGGCTTTAATTCTTGCAACTGGTGCAAAGACTACATCATAGTCTATTCCTTCTTCTTGTGTGTATCTTTGTGCAATCAACCTTGCTTTGTTTCTCACAATTATACCTCTATCATCTAGTTTATTTTTGAATAGCCATCTGGTTCCAATTGGATTTTGGCCTGCACGTAAATCAACTAGATTCCAGACTTTTTGCTTTATGAATTATTGATGCTCTTCTTGTATAGCTTCAATCCAGCTTTTGTCCTTTAGAGTAGCAGTGATGTTTGGAGGAACCACTTGTGAAAGAAAGCATGTGAAAAGACAGATGTTGGTAGTTCCACTTTGGCTTCTTGTTGTTCTTTTGGCAGGATCTCCAATAATCTTGTTCACTGGATGAGTCTTATGATTTCTTGTTGTTGGAGTTGATTCAATTCGAGTAGATGATTCCAAGTTAGTCATATTCATTGGTGCAGACTAATCCAATCTAGATGATGAATTTAATAAGTAGTCAAATTTTTCTTCTTGTTCATCATTAGGTATTGAGTGGTTTTCCTGAGTTTGAACAGTAGGAGTATATTTAATATCTTTCGTAGGAACTTCTGCGGAAGCATGTTGTTCTTCTGTAGTAGTTACAGGAATTCTCCACATGGGATATGAGGATTGATGAATCATTTCCAATGTTTGTTGTATCTTCTTGAGAGCATGGAACAGTTACTGAGACATTATTCATATCTATGGATACACAATGTACATCTACAGATGCAGAAGTTAGCAGTTGTTGATGAAGTGTTTATCCTTGGAGGATTAGAAGATAATGACACTTCATTCAAAATTAGGGGAACAAATGGATAGCATGTATCATCAGATCCTGCATTATTCAAATAACCAGAGTTAAATAAATCTATTAGAGCATCTATGTCAAATAACCATGATGATCCTTTAACTGGTTTCATATCTAAGGATTCATCAAAAGATACATCAGGAGTTTCTTCCACAATCTTATGTTGTGGAATGTAGATCCAATGAGATTTAGATGTTGAAGAATATCTGCAGGACCAGTGAAGGGTATGCAATTACAACATAACAACACAATGAGGAGAGTTTCTAAGAATACTTAACACATCAAATAGGAAACTGGTTAACCTTTGAAATAATACTAAGAACATAAGTAAGTATGAGACAGAACAAGATAGCGAAACACACAAGGAGTTGATTTTCAAGATTGCAGTATATTGCTTTCTAAAGTTCTATTACAAATGTTACAAAGCATAGTAGAAAGTTACAAGTACTTGAGATACATATACTACATCCTACAGCAGCTATACTTTGAAGGCCAGCCGGATACAATTGACTAGACAACAAACACAATCAAATATAGAGTCAAAAGGCAGATGCCTTTTGACTAGTGACTATGACATGCCGTAGCTCACATCCTAATATATTACAAAAAGGATAAAGTACATATAGTAGAAAGTTACAGACTCAAGACCTCAATGTACAGTTACCAAAAGCATGGATCTTTTGAAAAGTATATTTCACCAACTTATGAAAGTTGGTGACTTTATAGAGTTGCAGCGGAAAGGGGTCCAACTTTATGGAAAAGTACATCAAATAAAGAATGTCTTCAAAAAGTCTTTGGAAGAAATCTGTCTTCAAGTGTAAGCTTCGGAAGACTTTGTCTTTGAAGCTTTGGAAGACTTCATCTTTGGCTTCAGAAGATGTTGGTCTTGGGTTTTGAAGATTTCACACTTAAAATATTATGATGCTGATGTGAAACTTCCAAAGCATTCTACTTCACTACACTTGTGCATGCATGCAGGAGAGACTTTAGGTGTCTGGGTTGAATCAGCCTTTATATTTAATCCTTACAAACTCCCCCTAGGCTGATGTAACCAAAACACTTGAAGACTTCAGATATTGATAGTCCTCATCAGGATAATGACCATCCCTTTCTTCATGAGACGATCAAGATCACTCAAACTCTCAAAATGTCTTCTCATGTCAAAGAGATCATGTAGATGTAGAGTAAACATATCTAGCCATGTGTAAATATTTTCAATACCCTGATCTCTAATGACATGCCATCTTTCTAGATTTATAGTGTATGTCCAGGACAAGATAGGTCTTCCTAATGCTTGAGGAGCTATTTGAATTAGAGTTGGTGTAGCATCCTTTATTTGCACATGCTGTGGATGTTCTGACTCATCCTGAGGTTTGGAGATGGATGCTTCTTCTTCTTTTTCATTGGCCTTGGTTTGGAAGCCATCCTTTTTCTCCTCTTTGAACATTTTAACTAAGAAGACTAGCCTACAACACCTGATTGAACATTTTATCAATTGGTCATGACCTCTGATGTGATGAAACAGGTGAAAAAGTTACAAGATGAGGCGTTGAAAGAAGATCATCTTAACCTTGAAAGAATGAGAGGTCTAGTTGTGGAGTTAGGTGAAAACTCACTCGGTGTTAGAACCCGGTTCGAATGGATATGGATTCCTCGTTTGGGAATCTGTGTGAGGATTATGGATGAAGCTCATAAAAATTGATACTCTATTCATCCAGGTGTACGAAGATGTATCAAGACATGAAGAAAGATTATTAGTGGTCGGGTATGAAATGCATGTAGCAGAGTATATTAGTAAGTGACTTACTTGCTTACAAGTAAAGGGTGAGCATCAGAAGCCTGGGAAGATCTAGCGTTGGATATACCAGAGTTGAAGTGGGAGCATATCACCATGGACTTTATTACGAAGCTGCTGTATACCGCGCCCGGATATGATGCTATATGGGTGATAGTTGATCGTTTGACGAAGAGTGCTCACATCCTACCAATCCGCAAGACATATCATCCGTGAGGTTAGCGGATATGTTCATTAAAGAGATTGTAACTCGTCATGGTGTGCCGGTGTCTGTTGTGTCTGATCGTGACACCCGATTTACTCAAGTTTTAGAAGAAATTCCATGATGCAAAGGGGACGAGGTTACATATTAGCATGGCTTATCATCCTCAGACGGATGGTCAGTCGGAGAGGACGATTCAGACGCTGGAAGATATGCTTCGGGCATGTGTCATTGATTTTGAAGGAAGTTAGGATGACCACTTACCATAGCTGAGTTTCATATAAAAATAGCTATCATGCTATCATTGGTATGCCCCCTATTGGATGCTATACGGTAGGAGATTTAGAACACCCGTCTATTGGGGTGACATTGGTTAGAAGAGTTGGGGAGTATTGAGGTGATTGAGGCTATGACTGAGAAGCTCGAAAAGATCAAAGCCTTTATGAAGGAACCAAAGATAGGAAAAAGTCATACGTCGATAAACGATGTAGACCGATTGAGTTCCAGGCGGTGATAGAGTTATGTTGAATGTCTCACCTTGGAAGGGTATCATTCAGTTCAGAAAGCAGGGCAAGTTGAACCCAAGGTACATAGGGCCTTTCCGAATCATTGCTCGAGTAGGAGAGGTGGCCTATAGATTGGAGCTACCAGATGAATAAAGTGGAATTCACCCGACATTCCATGTATCTCATCTGATGAAGAGTTTGGCTTACAAGGATATGGTGGTACCACTGGGAGATATCAAGGTAAATGAGCGGCTCAATTATATGAGCAACTAGTGGTGATTATTGATCGAAAGGAGAAGAGGTTAAGGATGTAGATACATGATGTTCCTAGTTTATGTGCTTAAATGTAAAAGTCTTTCATGTCTTACGCATGTGTAATATAATGGTTGAATGAAATATAATATGTGGTTGATGTTTATTAGTGTTTAATTATTTCATATTATTATTATGTATGAACTTATTATATAGGTTTGAGGTTGTTGTGCATGGTTCTTAGTCAATAATGATTGAGAAATGTGTTCAACCTAGTCGGGTGAGTATTCATGCTAATGGACCATACTTATGGACCATACGTATGAATATGTCATGCTTATAGACTAGTCGCACAACTAAACCATGAGACATAAGATCAGTGGTACGATTGAGACATAAGATTAACTTAGTCGCATGACTGAACCTTCGGTCGTGCGTATGACTCAGTCGTACGAATGGAAACTACAAACCTATAAATACCACTTAATTCGTGGAAAAACAGAAAAATTTGAGAGACTTCATAAGAATTCGAAACACTTTAGAAATCCAGAGAGAGATTACGAATATTCATAAACCCTAGCCGTCTATAACGTCCAACTTAGCCAATCCAACTTCAAAGTTCGTTCTTGATCAATTCCTACTCGTTCTTAACGTTTGTTTCATTCTTATGTCGATCGGGTTAACGTTCTCACTGATTGGATCGCCAATCAAATAGGATTCCGCACTACTTGATCTGGTCTCATGCAGAATCTGTTAGTATTCCATACGTACACGGTCCTGACAAGTGGTATCAGAGCTTTCGCTTTTGATTTTGTGTGGAATCGATTAATTTTGGTGTTAAAAATCACGTTTTAATTCAAAAGAGTCACCACGTTGCTTCAAAAGGTGTTTTCGACGTTTGCTTGCATAAAAGTTGTGTTTTTTCATCATACGGCCGATTAGGGTTTCTGGGAAAATCGTGTTTTTGTGTCAAAGTGTCAAAATCTTCGAATTTACAAAAATAGCACTTTCAGTCGCACGATTGGTTCAGTCGCACGATTAAACTCAATCGTATACTCCATCCGCACGACTGAACTCAATCGCATCCCTCATTCGCAGAACTGAACAACTCCAGTCATTGATTCCAATCGTCTTGTACATACGCACGACTAAATCCATTCACACGATTGAATTTATTCGCATCATTCGTTCGCACGAGTGACTCAATCGTATAGCTCATTTGCACGAGTGATCCATACTCATAGCCCATTCGCACGAGTAAACCTGTCCTGTTCTAAAAGTATAAAGTTTAAAGCAATATAAGATCAATTTGCTCCCTTTACTACAGGAAAGGACTCTCGCATCTAGAACCTTCTTCTTGTGGAGAATGAGATTGGTAATCATAATAAACCACCAAAGCTGATAACGTTAGATGATATCCTCAATGAAAATAGCGGTTTGAAATATATTTAAACGGAGTTGATCCTAATTTTGGACATCCGTTGAGACTGGTTACACTGTACCAGTCAGTGCTAATGGAGTCAAGTTAACCTTGGGAAGAATGAGTGAAGCTCAGAGATACTCTTCAATGCTGAGAAGAAAGTTTATGCCTTGTCGACTCAGTCAATACCGAAGGACATCTTTCATCAGTTTTCTGAGAACAAGCACGCCAAAAAGCTATGGGAGGCATTAGAGAATAGATATGATGGAAATGCATCGTTAAACGCACTGAAGGCTAAGGCTCTCAAGAAGGAGTTTGATAATTTCTCTTCGATAACGAATGAGAACTTAGATGATATTATTGATATATTCTATCATCTAATGAATGAGCTGCAGACTCATGGTGTAACCACATCAATGGAAGATAAAGTTTCAAACTTTGTAGATGGGTTGCCGGATAAATGGGATTCATGTGTGTCTAATCTAAGATAGAAAAACATTCTTGTGACATTAGACATAAATGACTTCATCCTAAAATTAAGGGAGGAAGAACTGAAAGGATCCTATACACAATGTGTTAGGAGCACCATTTCAAACAA
The DNA here is from genome assembly GCA_025506515.1 of Flaveria trinervia. NCBI lineage: Eukaryota > Viridiplantae > Streptophyta > Magnoliopsida > Asterales > Asteraceae > Flaveria > Flaveria trinervia. The sequence continues at coordinate 74,841,347 of CM046448.1, forward strand.
CTTTCATGTCCAGTTCTTCTGCTCCTTCTCAAACCAGTACCTGAGGAACCAAAATGTTAGTGTCATCAGGGACCCAATACACAGTGCCTGAAGCTAATACTACAAAGTTGAAGACCGAGAATCTCGGTAATATCACAGTGGAAGTTGCAAAGGAGCACATGGACCTTCTAGCAGCTGTTGTCCAATCCTATGATCGTTTAGTTGACTGGAAGATTGGAAGTTGTCTTCTTGTAGATGAAGATTACGAACAAGTTGATGAGAATGAGCTAGTGAGAATGGACATCAAGTGGGCCTTGGCAAGTGCAGTCAGAAGAGCTAAAAAGTTTGTCAAGAAAACGGGCAAGAACTAGTAGCCACTAAATATACAACTTTTGGATTTGACAAAACCAAAGTCACGTGCTTCAACTACGGTGAAAAGGGGCACTTTAAAAGTGAATGTGTAAAGCCCAAGAAAACTAGGAATGGAAACGCATTTCCCACATTCAACCGTCAAGACAAGGACGTGATTGAAACAGCTTCTTCAAGAAAAGAGACAAAGGCTCTAACTGCTCAAGGTGATTATCGGCAAGACAGGTCCTTCCGATTTGTTTCTCCTGGAGAATCAAATATTGCCTTTGTGGAAGCATTGGACGATGGGTCTGCTAGTGAACGTGAGATTGCAGCTGAGCAAGCGATGTCGGATACCGAAGAAGCTATGAACGTGGTAAATCACTTGGTTGAGGAAGAGCTTAGAGCAACAAGTTTAGAATCTCCAGCCTCCAATGAGTCTAACTCTGCTTTGATGGTTGATTCAACCGATTCCTCATAGGTAAGTTCTAAAGACCAACAGTTTGAAAAACATGCTTGTAATGAATGTGACAATTTACAAAAAGCATTGATTTGAAATGTTCTAGGTTATTAGAACACAATCATAACTTATTAAATGATTTACAACTCTGCACTAAAGCTAATCGTATATTAAAACAAAATGAGTTCAGTTTTAAAGAAAAGATAGAACTTTTGGGGAAATAACTAATGTAAACCGAGGTTGTTGCCTTAAATTAATCAAATGATATAAAGTTTTATTTAAATTCCTTAGAAGAAACCAACAAGGAAAAGCAATTTTGGAAGTGGAGGTTAATTATTTAAAACAAAAACTGCATAGTTGGGCTAGTTCTTCTCACATAGTTCAAAACATAGTGAAAGAACGAAATAATGGGGAAGGTTTGGGTTACAAAGTAGTTCCACCACCACATGAGATCCTTTTGAATACTGAATGTAGACCTTTCAATAACAACCAGTAAAGGATCATGTGGTGTCCACTCCTCTGGTTAGTGATCTCGATTCTACAAATAAACCTGTGAACTCTATCACTAAACAGAAGGAGTCCACTTTGAAATCAAATAGAAAAATACCAGTTGAGAATTTGGATGATGAAATTAAAAGGATTAATGTAAGGTCAGGATCACAAACATCAATTTCAGAACCCAAAATAACTAAACCAGTTAACCAAAAATGTGTTAATCATCAAGTTCAACCAAAGTACAAGTTAAAGATGTTCAAACGTTAAAACCATTAATTGTGTTAATAAGGCTGAAACAACTAAAAGAGAAGTGATAAAACCCAACCAGACTCATCTCACACCTTTCCCAAATTCAACATCACATAAAAGTGTTCTTCAATCTGTAGAAGCGAGATCTTGCTACAGTTGCGGAAAATGAGCACATATCTCTTCTAATTGTCCTATTATCAGACGCCTAGAAAGAAAATTGAACTTTATGATGCAAAACCAAGTTTTTCTAAAATAAGATCTAATACTCCACCTAAGAGTATTAGTGAACCTAAAGTTCAAACATAAGCCAGTCGTCCGTTTACCACTGTCACAACCCGACCGACGGCAAAATCATCGGGGCGGATGAATGTGAAACGATTGCTCATAGCACATAGAACTAATTAAGATAAAGTAATATTAAATATCATTATTCATTAAACCTTACAAGTCAAATAAGTAATTACAAGAAAATCAAGATACAAACAAAAACATAAGACTTTCAATTAAATCTAGGTCCAAATCCTATATGAGCACACGAAGATCTTCAAGTAGGAAACCTGAAACATGTTAAAAATAAAGGGTCAACTAAAACGTTGGTGAGTTCCCATGGTTTAAAAACACAAATATAGGTATCTATTTATGAAAGGGTAACAAGTAGCAATTCAAGCAAGCTTATAGAACACATACAGTTACAACCAAACCTTGACTTGATTACAAGTATATAAGATTGGCTAAGTATACTTGTTTCCCATGATGAACAAGCATACGTCATCAGGAGTGAGCAATACATCAACTTTAGCACCTAATAAGCTTGTCAGGCCCAAAGATCTAAGACGTCGCCAGGCTAGCAATAGTTAATGATTGTAAACAAAATATGTATCTCATATAAGACATACAATAACACAAATAACCATGACAAAAAGTAAAGATGGATTGCATGTGCATTTAGAAGTATCAAAATGTTTACAAGTGTAAGTTTATAAGATTAACATGTTTCACCCCAAAAGGTGTGAAATAAAGTAAAAGGGGGTCATGGAGAACTTACATGGAAACTCACAAGTATAGTGACGGTGTAGAGTACATAAGAAATCTTGAATGTCAAGAGTCGAAGGTGATGTCCTAAATGATAAAAAAACAATAACTTGATGTTGTAATTTATTACAAGGAGTTAGGACGTTTAGAGAATGCTAAAAAATGAAAGGTAGATTAAAAGAGGATTATTGCATTAATTTTAGATTCTGGACAAAATGTTTAGTATATGTTTGAACAGGTTTTAAAAATAGCAAACGGATTCATTAAATTATAATAATTTATAATTGCCTAGTTCAAAGTCTCCCGGACAACTTTAATTCAGAAACATTTTTATGAAAACATCTTTAAGTAGGTCAAATAAGCACCACAAGACAGAAGGTGCTGAAATACACACATATCTTGTGAAAGCTATTGTTGAGTCGTCCGATTGAGTTTAAAGATGTATAAACTGTTTTTGAAAAGTTAATTCAATGAGCTTAATATTGGAGTCTGAGTATACACAAATTTAGTTTTTTATGATCAAGTTATTGTCGGTTGAACTAAGATTATATTCTGCCAGAATTGTAGTAATGCACTTATGTGCACTTTTAAAATAGTTAAAGCATGAAACGGGTTAGAACATTTTATTATGTCAATATATGGTATATGAGTCTTCATTTGAGTTGTAAAAATATTCTAAGACTTTGGCATAGCCATCATTTAGAACAATAATCTTGTGGAATAACCGAATGCGGCGGCATAGTCGTCCATATGCAAACGGGATTCTCTGTTTATGTTAGTGTGTTTTAGCTTAATTTGGGTATGTTAGTGATTGTTATAAGATTAGTGATTATTAAAATGTTAATGATAAAATGATAATTATGAAAATAAAAAGAGATTTGGTAGAAGAAAGAATACTAGTAAGAACGTAAAGTCATGAAAACAATTGGATGTTAGGATGACTAAAATGTATAATATAAAAGTAATAAAAAATTACCTTAGTATTAAGAATTCTTGAAATCACTTGTAAAATAAAATTCTTGAAATTGATCATGGATGAAAGAAAGATATGAGAGTGAGATTTTTAGAGAATGAGTAAATGAAAAGTAAGGGCTAAGCCTTGCTTTTATACTTGAGGTTAGGGGAGGTTATGAATAGTGTTAATGGTGAGTTATAAGTCTTTTAAAAGGAGATTATGATTGGAATTTGTAATAAATATAAAATTTAAAAATTTTAATAAATAAAAGAATAATTACAATTTAAACTTTAAATTTATTAAATCTTTAATTTTAATTTAACAACTTATTTTCTTATAAAATCTTTATAACTTTTATAAAACTTGTAACTTTATAATTTGATTATTTATTTTCAATAATTAAAATTCAAAATCATAATTACTAATAAAGCTTTATAAGTTTTAATAAGTCTTTTTCATTTAGTTATTTATTGTAAAATGATTTATAAACCTTATAATTTTATGAAAAAGAATTATTTATAAATCAATAAATATTATAAGTTGTTTAAATGATAAATTAAACAATCAATTCACCATATTTTTTAAACTAAGCGTCTATCCATATACTTCATTAATGTAAAAAATAAGTTAAATTAAAAATTTATAGCGTAAGAAAGTCTAATTTTAGTTCGGGTTCTGGTTAATAACTTGAAAATAACGGATGTTACAGTCTCCCCTACTTTAAGAAATTTCGTCCCGAAATTTAATAACGAAAGACTAATTTCAAGGATACGAAGAGACTTGGATTTCATGTCACGTTTACAAGTGACACTTGGAACATTTAAATTCAATGAATTTAAGTATGATGTGTTGTTATACTTAAGTTTGTTAAGTTTCATAGTTCATGATTTTATGTGTCCCTTGACAAAAGGTATAACATTATTAATCTAGAGTTTTTAGTTGATAAACGTTTGTTGTTTAAATATTTCAAGATAATTGGGAAGGTTTTGTCACGAGGGAAGCACTAAGTACTGATGTGCCACGAGACTCGGAGATAAGTTTAGGATGTTTTTGGATGGAATATGGAATTCATAAAAGCTTCTCAAGCAAATAACTTTTACGGGGTTTCTAGATGATCGATTCTTATTTACTTATGTCTTTGAGATTTCAAAGTTTTATTGGCTTAAAGTTGATACGAGAATTATGTTTGTTATGATTAAGAATTCAATTTAGAATGATAGCATCATTGTAATAGGTCTTTAGGATAAGTGCGGTTTTGAGGGGAAGGCGTTTTGAAAGATTATTAGGGTCATTAAGAGATTTGGGATAATGAGTTAAGATTCTAGGGAACAAAATCAAAGACGAAACGAGTCAAAATAACAAGATGTTTCGAGTGTAACGTTTGGTTTACAAACCAAACATTACGTTGGCTTATCAAAGTATTAAGTCAACTACAACCTTAATGAAGACATGCGTACCTATAAGTGGACACTCACCCCAAGGGCTCCTAGGTAAGGTAAACGGATCCATCGGTTGATTTGGATTTATATGAATACCTTGCCTAGACAAAACACCTCGAGAAACAGGCATCCTACTCTTCTAGCATTACATGTTTCAAGTTATAGGACATAGACTTTGACGAGACTTGAAACCACGAATAACGATGAAAATAAACAGAATGCCTTCGAATATGATTTAAGGTTCATGTGTGCATTAATAAGATTCAGGTATAAGCATAAACACATAAGGCATATAATCACATAATCAAATATAAACACATAAGGCACATAAAATCCTATCTAAGCACATAAAATACATGAGAGGACTCATGTGTAAAGGTACTTTGTTATAGTCGAGGTCATTCTAATTCTAATAACCTAATTCCCTATAACCATGGCCCTGATACCAATTTGTCACACCCAGACCGACGGCGGAATCATCGGGGCGGATGAATGTGAAACGATTGCTCATAGCACATAGAACTAATTAAGATAAAGTAATATTAAATATCATTATTCATTAAACCTTACAAGTCAAATAAGTAATTACAACACAATCAAGATACAAATAGAAACATAAGACTTTCAATTAAATCTAGGTCAAATCCTATATGAGCACACGAAGATCTTCAAGTAGGAATCCTGAAACATGTTAAAATAAAGGGTCAACTAAAAAGTTGGTGAGTTCCCATGGTTTAAAAACACACATATAGGTATATATATATAAAAGGGTTACAAGTAGCAATTCATGTCTATGGTTACGAGTTAGCAAGCTTATAGAACATATACAGTTACAACCAAATCGTGACTTGATTACAAGTATATAAGATTGGCTAAGTATACTTGGTTCCCGTGATGAACAAGCATACGTCATCAGGAGTCAGCAATACATCAAATTTAGCACCAAATAGGCTTGTCAGGCCCAAAGATCTAAGACGTCACCAGGCTAGCAATAGTTAATGATTATAAACAAAATATGTATCTCATATAAGACTTACAATAACACAAATAACCATGATAAAAAGTAAAGATGAATTGCATATGCATTTACAAGTATCAAGATGTTTACAAGTGTAAGTTTATAAGATTAACATGTTTCACCCCAAAGGTGTGAAATAAAGTAAAAGGGACATGGAGAACTCACATGGAAACTCAAAAGTATAGTGATGGTTGTAGGTACATAAGAATGTTGGCATTTATTATAAGGAGTTAGGACGTTTAGAGAATGCTAAAAAACAAAAAGTAGATTGAAAAAGGATTATTGCATTATTTTAGATCCTGGACAGAATGTTTGGTATGTGTTTGAATAGGTTTTAAAAATAGCAAACAGTTTCATAAAATTATAAGATTTAGAATTGACTAGTTCAAAGTCTCCCGGACAACTTTCATTCAAAACATGTTTATGAAAACATCTTTAAATAGGTCAAACAAGTAGCACAAGACAGAAGGTGCTGAATACGCACATATCTTGTGAAGGATATTGTTGAGTCGTCCGATTGAGTTTGAAGCCACTTATGTGTACTTTTAAAATTGTTAAAGCATGAAACGGGTTAGAACATTTTATTATGTCAATATATGGTATAATAGTCTTCATTTGACTTATAAAAATATTCTATGACTTTGGCATAGCCATCATTTAGAAAAATAATCTTGTGGAATAACCGAATGCGGCGGCATAGCCGTCCATATGCAAACGGGATTCTTTGTTTATGTTAGTGTGTTGTTTTAGCTTAATTTAGGTATGTTAGTGATTGTTATAAGATTAGTGATTATTAAAATGTTAATGATCAATGATAATTATTAAAATAAAAAGATATTTGGTAGAAGAAAGAATAATCGTAAGAACATAAAGTCATGAAAATAATTGGATGTTAGGATGATTAAGATGTATAATATAAAAGTAATAAAAGAATACTTAGTATTAAGAATTCTTGAAATCTTTTATAAAATAAAATTCTCCAAATTGATCATGGTTGAAAGAAAGATATGAGACTGAGATTTTGAGCAAATGAAAAGTGAGGCCTAAGCCTTGCTTTTATATTTGAGGTTAGGAGGAGGTTATGAATGGTGTTAATGGTGAGTTATAAGTCTTTTAAAAGGAGGTTATGATTGGAATTTGAAATAAGTATAAAATTAAATAATTTAAATAAATAAAAGAATAATTACAATTTAAATTTTAATTTATTAAATCTTTAATTTTAATTTAACAACTTATTTTCTTATAAAATCTTTATAACTTTTATAAAACTTGTAACTTTATAATTTGTTTATTTATTTTCAATAATCAAAATTCATATTCTTAAATACTAATAAAACTTTATAAGTTTTAATAAGTCTTTTTCATTTAGTTATTTATTGTAACATGATTTATAAACTTTATAATTTTATGAAAAAGAATTATTTATAATCAATAAATTGTTATAAGTTGTTTAAATGATAAATTAAACAAATCAATTCACAATATTGTTTAAACTAAACGTCTAATCCATATACTTCATTAATGTAAAAAATAAGTTAAATTAAAAAATTTATATCGTAAGAAAGTCCAATTTTAGTTCGGGTTCAGGTTAATAACTTGAAAATGATGGATGTTACAGTCTTCCCTACTTTAAGAAATTTCGTCCCGAAATTTAATCATGGAAAGACTAATTTTAACGATACAAGGAGACTTGGATTTCATGTCATGTTTGCGAGTGACACTTGGAACATTTAAATTCAATGAGTTCAAGTATGATGCTTTGATATACTTCAGTTTGTTAAGTTTCATAGTTCGTGATTTTATGTGTCCCTTGACAAAAGGTACAACATTATTAATTTAGAGTTTTTAGTTGATAAATGTTTGTTGTTTAAATGTTTCAAGATAATTGGGAAGGTTTTGTCACGAGGGAAGCACTATGTATTGATGTGCCACGAGACTCGGAGATAAGTTCAGGATATTTTTGGATGGAATATGGAATTGATAAAAGCTTCAAGCAAATAACTTTTATGGGGTTTCTAGATGATCGATTCTTATTTACTTATGTCTTTGAGATTTCAAAGGTTTATTGGCTTAAAGTTGATACTAGAATCATGTTTGTTATGATTAAGAATTCAATTTAGAATGATAGCATCATTGTAATAGGTCTGTAGGATAAGTTTGGTTTTGAAGGGAAGGCATTTAGAAAGATTATTAAGGGTCGTTAAGAGATTTGGGACAATGATTTTAAGATTCAAAGGAACAAAATCAAAGACAAAATGAGTCAAAATAACAAGATGTTTCGAGTGTTACGTTTGGTTTACAAACCAAAACATTACGTTGAGTTATCAAAGTATAAGTCAACTACAACCTTAATGAAGACATTCGTACCTATAAGCGGACACTCACCCCAAGGGTTCCCAGGTAAGAAAAACGGATCAATCGGTTGATTTGGACTTATATGAATACCTTGCCTAGACAGAACATCTCGAGATACAGGCATCCCACTCTTCCAGCATTACATGTTTCAAGTTAAAGGACATAGACTTTGACGAGACTTGAAAACCACAAATAATGATGCAAAGAAACATAATGCCTTAGAATATGATTTAAGGTTCGTGTGTGCATTGATAAGATTCAAGGTATAAGCATAAACACATAAGGCATATAATCACATAATCAAATATAAACACATAAGCCAAATAACATCCTATCTAAGCACATAAAATACATGAGAGGACTCATGTGTAAAGGTACTTAGTTATAGTCTAGGTCATTCCATTTCTAATAACCTAATTCCCTATAACCATGGCTCTGATACTAATCTGTCACACCCAGACCGACGGCGGAACTATCGGGGCGGATGAATGTGAAACGATTGCTTATAGCACATGGAACTAATTACGTTGAAGTAATATTAAATGTCATTATTCATTAAACCTTATAAGTCAAATAAGTAATTACAACACAATCAAGATACAAACAAAAACATAAGACTTTCAATTTAATGAAGGTCCAAGTCCTATATCAGCACAGGAAGATCTTCAAGTAGGTAACCTGAAACATGTTAAAAATAAAGGGTCAACTATAAAGTTGGTGAGTTCCTATGGTTTAAACACACACATATAGGTATATATATATAAAAGGGTTACAAGTAGCAATTCATGTCTATGGTTACGAGTTAGCAAGCTTATGGAACACATACAGTTACAACCAAACCTCGACTTGATTACATGTATATAAGATTGGCTAAGTGTACTTGGTTCCAATGATAAACAAGCATACGTCATCAGGAGTCGAAAATACATCGAATTTAGCACCAAATAGGCTTGTCAGGCTGAAAGATCTAAGACGTTGCCAGGCTAGCAATAGTTAATGATTGTAGACAAAGTATGTATCTCATATAAGACTTACAATAACACAAATAACCATGACAAAAAGTAAAGATGAATTGCATGTGCATTTACAAGTATCAAGATGTTTACAAGTGTAAGTTTATAAGATTAACATGTTTCACCCCAAAAGGTGTGAAATAAAGTAAAAAGGGGGCATGGAGAACTCACATGGAAAACTCACAAGTATAGTGATGGTTGTAGAGTACATAAGAAAGCTTGGATGTCAAGAGTCGATGGTGATGTCTTAAATGATAAAAAAACAATAACTTGATGTTGGAATTTATTACAAGGAGTTAGGACGTATAGAGAATGCTAAACTACGAAAAATAGATTGAAAAAGGATTATTGCATCAATTTTAGATTCTGGATAGAATGTTTGGTATGTGTTTGAACAGGTTTTAAAATAGCAAACGGTTTCATAAAATTATAAAAATTTGTACTTGACTTGTTCAAAGTCTCCCGGATAACTTTCATTCAGAAACATGTTTATGAAAACATCTTTAAATAGGCAAACAAGCCGCACAAGACCGAAGGTGCTGAAATACGCACATATCTTGTGTAGGCTATTGTTGAGTTGTCTGATTGAGTTTGAAGACGTATACACTGTTTTTGAAAAGTTAATTCAATGAACTTAACATTGGAGTCTGAGTTTACTCAAATTTAATTTGTTATGATCAAGTTATAGTCGATTGAAGTAAGATTATATTATGCCAGAATTGTGGTAAGGCACTTATGTGCACATTTAAAATCGTTAAAGCATGAAACGGGTTAGAACATTTTATTATGTCAATATATGGTATATTAGTCTACATTTGAGTTATAAAAATATTCTAAGACTTTGGCATAGCCATCATTTAGAACAATAATCTTGTGGAATAACCGAATGCGGCGGCATAGCCGTCCATATGCAAACGGGATTCTTTGTTTATGTTAATGTGTTGTTAGCTTAATTTAGGTATGTTAGTGTGTTGTTAGCTTAATTTAGGTATGTTAGTGATTGTTATAAGATTAGTGATTATTAAAATGTTAATGATAAATGATATTATTAAAATAAAAGAGATTTGGTAGAAGAAAGAATAATCGTAAGAACATAAAGTCATGAAAATAATTGGATGTTAGGATGATTAAATGTATAATATAAAAGTAATAAAAGATTATATTAGTATTTAGAATTCTTGAAATCTCTTGTAAAATAAAATTCTTCAAATTGATCATAGATGAAAGAAAGATATGAGAGTGAGATTTTTAGAGAATGAGCAAATGAAAAGAGAGGCCTAAGCCTTACTTTTATATTTGAGGTTAGGAGGAGCTTATGAATGGTGTTAATGGTTAGTTATAAGTCTTTTAAAAGGAGGTTATGATTGGAATTTGAAATAAATATACAATTAAATAATTTAAATAAATAAATGAATAATTACAATTTAAACTTTAAATTTATTAAATCTTTAATATTAATTTAACAACTTATTTTCTTATAAAATCTTTATAACTTTTATAAAACGTGTAACTTTATAATTTGATTATTTATTTTCAATAATTAAAATTCATATTCATAATTACTAATAAAACTTTATAAGTTTTAATAAGTCTTTTTCATTTAGTTATTTATTGTAAAATGATTTATAAACTTTATAATATTACGAAAAAATATTTATAAATCAATAAATTATTTTAAGTTGTTTAAATGATAAATTAAATAAATCAATTCACAATATTGTTAAACTAAACGTCTAATCCATATACTTCATGAATGTAAAAAATAAGTTAAATTAAAAATTTTATATCGTAAGAAAGTCCAATTTTAGTTCAGGTTCATATTAATAACTTGAAAATGACGGATGTTAGAACCACATACAGGCTTTGTACAAAACTGGCTTATGGAAAGAAAAATCAAGTATAGTGTCTCATAGTGAGGAGAATAAGAAGAAAGATATGCCCTCATCCTCTGAAGGACAGTGGGTTGAATTTATGTTATGTGATTCCTCTGGGTTATCGAAGCCAGTTAAGACTTGGGTCCCAAATCTCAACTACGTTCATCAACTATAGAACAACTTACTTTCAGCCTCCGAGATCTGTGATAAAGGATTTAAAGTTGTATTTGATGACAAGAAGTGCTACATGTTGATGAAAGACTACGTGATTGAGGAGGATAAAGTTGTTATGTAAGCTTCAAGATATAACGACTTGTATGTCTTGGATCTATCAAAAGCCTCCACAACTGATCACACTGTTCAATGCTTCTTGTCAAAGGCAACTGAGATGGACTCAGTCTCATGGTATAGGAGAGTGGGACACATTAATCCAAGGAAGATAAATCATTTGGTTCAGAATGATTTAGTAAATGAAGTAACTGTTAAGAATTTCGAGCTTTCGGATTTCTGTATAACATGTAAGAAAGGGAAATAGACAAAGAAGTCTCACAAGACAAAGAAAGTGAATTCTATTAATACGCCTCTCGAGCTTCTACACATGGATCTATTTGGCCCTGTCAGTACAAAGAGCATTGCTAGAGATTTGTATTGCTTTGTAGTAACGAATAATTACTTAAGATTCTCTTAGAAATGTTTCTAAAAGCCAAATCAGAAACTTTTGAGTGATTCAAACATCTAATTACTACTTTCGAATCACTCTACAAGCTGAAAGTAAGGCAGATTCGATCAGATAACGACACAGAGTTCAAGAATCAGCGGATGGAGGCATACTGTAGAGAGAGTGGAATTGTACATCAATTTACCTCTACCTACACTTCACAGATGAATGGGGTTGCTGAATGAAGGAATCAGAGCTTGATAGAAAAAGCAAGGACAATGCTAGCATACTCTAAATTGCCTATACAATTATGGAATAAGGAAGTGGCTAATGCATGTTACACGCTCAATCGCATCTTAGTACTCAAACGACATGGGAAAACATGTTATGAGCTTCTCCAGTGATGTAAACCCAACCTGGAGTATCTAGAACCATTTGGTGCACCGTGCATGTTGCTGAAGAAAACTTGTACTGGGAAGTTTAATGAGAAGGCTGAAGAAGGTATTTTTCTTGGATACAGTATACCAGACAAGAGAGTTTATAACAACTTAACAGGTCAAGTAGAAGTGTTATGGAGTTCTGATATTCAAAGATACACCACCCCCTAGTTGAAAAGAACCTTCATTCTTCTTTGACTATGATGGATTCTTTAAGTCCTTCAACCTACCTCCCTCCCTTCCTGATGATGTGTTATGGACGAAAATGATGTACGATGTTCTGAATAGTCCTCCATAAGACTCGACAGCATCGGTCCCACTAGATGATTCTTCTAGTCTTTTAGGGGCAGAGCTTGATGTAAGTGACTCCTCCTCTGATGATGAAGTAGTGGTGACTGAAAATGTGGACTAGGAGGAATAGGTTCCTGCTAATGAAAGTACACAAGCATCAGATCTTGATGCCTCTAACACTTTTGAACCTCATACTCCAACAACTATAGATACTAAACCTGGGATTCAAAATCTTGATCAGGAAGTAGTTGTTCCCACCATTCCCGGATCTCGAATTAACATGTATCATCCCCTGGACAACATCATTGGGGATGTACTAGGAGGAGTGCAGACACGAAATCAGCTATACTCAGCTGATTATGCCTTATTCATGGAAAAAGGCTATCTTCACGATGGTGCTTATCAATGTTTTATGTCTCAATTTGAGCCAAAATATGTACGTGAAGCCTTAAATGATGAGGAATGGGTTAGTGCTATGCAAGAAGAACTCCTACAGTTCAAGAAGTTAGGAGTATGGACCCTTGTGGATATACCAAAAGGTGCTAAGGTGATTGGCACTAGATGGGTCTTAAAGTGTGAGAAAGATGATCAAGGGGTAATAATCAGAAATAAGGATCCACTTGTGGTTCAAGGGTTGAGACAAGTCAAAGACATTGACTACAATGAAGTGTTTGCACATGTGGCTCGGATGGAATCAATTCATATCTTTCTAGCCTATGCATCCTACATGAAGATTAAACTTTATCAACTAGATGTTAAAAGTGCATTCCTTCATGGTGAAATCCGTGAAACAGTCTACGTTAGTCAACCCAAAGGATTTGAGGATCCGTATCTTCGAGATAGAGTTTATAAACCGGACAAGGCTCTCTACGGGCTATGTCAAGCCCTTAGAACCTGGTATGAGAAACTCTCACTCATCTAGTGAAACATGGTTTTCATAGAGGAGTTATTATCTGCACGTTATTCATCCAAGAAAAGGATGGTGATTTACTGTTGGTACAAATATATGTGGACGACATAATCTTCGGCTCCAAAAACAAAGAATTATGTAAAGAGTTCGAATCTATATTGAATGCAAAGTTTGAGATGTGTGCCATGGGGGAGATGAAGTTCTTCGTTTGATTACAGGTGGATCAGACACCAAAAGGAATCTTCCTACATCAGTCCAAATATGTAGGTAATATCCTTAGTTGATTCGACATGGAGAATGCTTCTGCTGCTGGAACTCGGCTTGCCACGAACCATGACATGGCACCCGACGAAAATAGTGATCTGGTTGATGCTACCATGTACAGAGGAATGATAGGATCCCTAATGTACCTCACGGCCTCTTATCTTGATATTATGTATGCCACGTGTCATTGTTCAAGATATCAGACAAAACCAAAAGCAAATCATCTCATAGGCGTTAAACAGATTTTTCTTTATCTGAAGGGTACTCCAACACTCGGATTGTGGTATCCCCATGACAATGACTTTGAGCTTATAGCGTATAGTGACTCGAACTATGATGGTTGCAAGATGAATTACAAGTCAACATGAGCGGGATGTCAGTTCTTTGGTAGACGGTTACTCATCTGGAAATGTAAGAAGCATACATTAGTTGCTATATCAACATGTGAAGTTGAATATGTTGCTACTGCAAGTTGCTGTTCACAAATCATTTGGATTCAACAACAAATGCATGACCACGGTTTGCAATTTCTAACACCATTATTTTTGTTGATAATTCTGCTGCAATTGCTGTCACCAAAAATCTGGTCCAACACCCTAAAACAAAACACATCGGTATTAAATATCACTTTATACGTGACTGTTTTGAAAAGCAATTAATCAATGTTGTTAAAATGAATAAGATTTTCAACGCGCCGACCTCTACACAAAGGCATTTGACAAACCTAGGTTGTTATATCTTTTAGAGATTAATGGCGTGAAAAAGAAAAGTGATGTGATTCTAGAGGAAGAAAGTTTTTAAGTCCGAAAAGTTTTCTTAGTTTCTTGTTTAGTTTCTTTTTTTTTATTTTCCTGTCTATTAAAATCCAAAAACACAAAAAGATTTTGAGTTATAGAATTTTATGGGGAGAATAGTTTAGGTTAGTATTTAATTGTTGCAGTATTTATTTACTTAAAAAAACGAGGGAGGATGGCAGCTTAGCTAAAAGAATGATATCAAATCTGTGATTTTGATTCAAAGTTTATGAAAATGATAGTATAGACAGAACAAATTGTTTGGGACCACAAAAGAACTTAAATGATTAAGATGCAAAATTCAAAGTATAAGCCGGAGAAGTCTAACCAAAATAAAAGGAAATATGATAGTAAAACTAGTCTGCTACTGAGGTAACATAGAGAAAGTAGACCTAGAGGTTGCTAGTTCACTATATGATTTGTCGGTAGATACAACACAATAGATGAGTAGACCTCATTGGTGATTTAAATTCAAACTAAGTTGTTCAACTTTCTATGGGTTCCCATCTTATCACTGGTTAACATAATCAATACATTTCCAATAAGGGGTGACGAGCAAAATAAACGGCATAAATCTGTGCGGATGACCATAAAAATGAGCAAAGCGCATGGAAAAATGTTAAATGCAATAAAGCTAAGGACTAATGTTTTGGTGTCTTATGTGCAAAAGAAAAATAAATGCTCTAACTAGAAGATAGGTTGTGTGCCTCTCTCTATGCGGTGGCACTGACCTGAGAATAAACATAACCTAAATATTCTAGAATTCATTGTGTTTGTGCCTCTCTGCTATGTGACGGCACTGACTTGAGGCTTGGCATCTCTTTGAAAGGTCTTAGAATAGTCTATTCTTAAAATATACTCATAGACTACTCAAAAATCTCCTGAGGAATGTTGATTACCATATAAGTGTGGGATCCACAAATGCTTGTTGAAATAATTAAACCTAACTCGTAACCAATGTGAGTCAAAAATCGATGTATGGATTTAAGAGGACAAATATACTGACAATCATCGTGGCTACAACTCTTGACAGTCAAAATCATTGTGTGCATCTTATAGCTCTAGTATGATTTCCAAAAAGTGTTAGTGACCCTCGGACAAAACAAGAATCTAGCATCAAAGTGTTTTAGTAAAATGTCCCAAGTGATTATGACATACCTGTATGATTCCATAATGAATCTCTCTAGAAATGATCAAATTAAGTTAAAGCTAGTCTGTCCTAGAAGAAAAACCTGCTAGATGTTTTCTAAAAGTTTTCAATCCGTCTCGAACCTAAAAACACAAAAATATGTCTTGTTTTTGTTTTAATTTCAAGTCGTTTTTCTGCTTTTCTAGTCTTTTGTTATGTAATTGTCGGACTATGCAACAAGATTTAATCTATGAATCACTCACTAACAATCGGGTTTAGATTAAAAGGATCACACCTGAAGTAACAAACGGTTTTAAGTTAAAAGGATCACGTCTGAGGTGATCAAATGGTTTTCAATTAAAAGGTCATGTCTAGGATGATCAGTGTTCATAATGTTATATATCAAAAGATAAAAGTTTTAGTGTTTGAAAGTGTATGAGGTTACAATCATAAGTATGAGCAACTCGCATGTGTGGACCATAAGTATGAGCCAATCACACGATTGGACCACAAGTATGAGCTAGTCGTAATATTGGACCATAAGTATGAGCCAATCACACGATTGGACCATGAGTATGAGACATCCATGCGATTGGATCACAAGAATGAAGCAATCGTATGACTGGATGATGAAGTCTAAGAAAGTCGCACAACTGAACCCCAGTCACACGAATGAAGCATGCGTATGGGTCGAGTAGCATGACCAAACTTTAAAATAGTATAAATATAAGGGTTATTCAGTAGCATTTCTTACCACCCTTCAAAGCTCTCAAAAACCTCTCATACGCAAACACTCTGCCCAAATTTCTTTAACTGTGATTAATAGTTGATAGTGATTCTAACTATTGTGCTTCTCATCTACAGGTACCGTGAGAATGAAATCGACCCTAATGACTGGTTAATCAAACCCTAAAGGACCTAATAAGTTATAATCAAGAAATAAGAATAACTCGTCAAAATAGACCACTTAAATGGATATAATAGTTGATTTGAAGGACATTAAGTTCTATTTAGAGTTCCTGCGAATCTAGTTAGTCTACACACGAAGTCTAATATAAAGTTTTGACCAAGATTCGATGTTAGAGTGTCGAACAGAGCTATATGTGAATGGACACTCCGTGTGAACCTCAGTCGCACGATTGATCCAGTTGCACGATTTAATCGCACGAATGAATCAATCGGTGACTCAGTCTCACGACTGAGTCAACCGCATGGCTTAACATACGACTAAGTTCAGTTGTAGGCTCAATCGCATGACTGAACTTAGTCATATGGTTCAATCGCACGATTAAACCAGTATGATCAAAACAGCTTAAGTTCCAACTATCTTCGGTTATGCATAAATCTAACATATATGTTTCTTGTGGTGCAACAACATGGCTGATAGATGGACGATGAGCATGAAGCACAACATCTGTGTTCACTTAGATGCGACTACTCGGAATGCTTCCAACTTTACTAGGATCATAGCCTTTCTAAGGAGATCAAGGAATTTCAAGGCCATATCTACACCGTGCACGCCATACAGATCATTACAGCAGACCTTCTAGGAAGGTGCTACAGTTGACAGGTCCACTGAGCCTCGTAGTATTCGGAGCTCGATTCTTGGACAGGAGATTAGTATTACTACAAACGATCTAAGGCGATCCCAACCCAACCAAGCTACACCCTCTGATCGTTTGGGGATGCTTTTTACATATGAAGTACACTGGGGACATCAACGCAGGTGTGCTGAACAAGGGCAACCTATGTCCCCAGTTCAAGTACTTAGCTCATGTCATTCTGCAGTGCATAATGTCAAGGAGACGAGGATTTGATGAGATGTCAGATCAAATCCAGAACGCATTTGTTGCTCTGGTGTTGAACCACCCGTCAGTTTTTCACACATGCTCTTTTCTTATATGATCGAAAACCTGGAAGCAAAAGGCAAGGAAGGCTTCTGTATGTACCCATGTATTCTACAGATGATCATTGATCAGAAGCTTCCTTTGCTGCCTAAAGAGTAGAATGATGTTGTTGTTTTGGAGGTGATGGATGACACGTCGTTAGGTAGGATGAAGGTCTACCGGGGAAAGCAGGTGAAGCCCCGGTAAGGAGACTATTTGGGCACCTTTCCAGAGAGGATTATGTGGCGCCCTCTCGTAAGAAGTGGCATCACAATGATAGCAACTCCGATGTTGAGCCGATTGAGCTGCCCATTGATGAAGAAGACGACGATGATGACGACCATGATCAGGGTCAAGGTGGTGATGCACCTAGTGGAACAAAGAAGGTTGCCTTTTACTAGGACTTCATGATAGATGATGAGCCACTCACGAGTACAGTTGGGAGCAAGGTTGTGGCCACTAAGAAGGGTATAGAGGTGGTCGGTGGATGCCCAGCTGGTTCTGCAGGTGATGATACTAATGTCATCGACCCTACTTACATACCTTACCAGCCCATCGGTCCAGGGGGAGCTACTATTTCTAAGGGCTCCAGGAAGAAGAGAATGGCTCACCCTTATGGAAAACAGGTAAGAGGCCAAGTTTTACTGTGGTCACATCTTCTGCCACCCCCACCACTACCACACCCACTACTACAACCACCACTCCAGCCACCACCACTACCACATCTCCTACCACCACCACCATAGCTACTACTACCACCACTCCTCTCTCTACCACTACCACTCCTCCTATCACCTCTACCACAACCACTCCACCACATCCCACTCCCATTCCACCTCCCATATTCAGCACATCTACCACCACACCCACTACTCACCATGCTGGTCCCTCCACCCAATCCACATTCACACATGGACCTCCTCTACCCATGGTCGGGTTAGAGGAGCAGCTAGCTAACCTTAACCGCATTATGCTAAGGCTGATTGCCACAGATGAGCTGAGGGATACTCAGCAAAACCAGCTGATGGAGGTGAATGCGGCTCAAGAAAAGCAGATTGTACAACTGAGTGAGAAGAACACTCAGTACGAGAGAGCGTTAGGTCGAGCCCACCACGCTCTTAAAGGTCAAAATGAGCTGGTGTTGGCTTCAGTAAAGAGGATAGAGGATATAGAGAAGAAGAATAAGAATATTTTGCTAAAGCTTAACGGATCAAAGAATGAGCCGTTAAAGATTAAGGATGGTGATGATGGTGGTGGTGATGATGATGATGAGGATGAATATGAATCTGATAAAGAAGAAGATGTTGATGAAAGAGGACCGAGTGGTAAAGATAAAGAGGATGATGATGATCAAGAAGGTGATGTTGCTGCATCAGCCTCCACTCAAGCGCAGGAGAGGTACACAAAGCAAAACCAAGATCAAGGAGCCTCGTCCTCAGCTCCTTCAGCTGAAGTAAAAACAAATCAAGAAAAAAGTAATGATTAGATGTCTTTGTAATAAAACATTTGTACTTGAATAATATATTACATTAAGGTAATTAATGATTAGTTATGTTTGTTTGTGTTTTAAATGTCTTAATAAATGACTTATGTGTGATGTGTTACATGTTTAATCAAACAGATGAAACTCAACAACAAGATGAGTATGATGTCGCCCCCTTTCAGCAAGTCAAGACTCAACTTACCATGATTCTTGAGTTGTAAGGGATTGTCAGAAGATTTGTGAGTTATACTCTCTAGGAAGGAGAGATCATCCATGCTCTAACAGACGAGCAGCTCGCTGAAATGTTCAGACTGAATCCTAACGAGCTGTCAAACATGCTCCAGAGGTTGATGTTGTGAGTGATGATGAGTTGAAAGATGTAGATGAGATTGACATTGAGGATGTCACAGCAGAGCATTATCTAGAGTACACTGACCATGAAGGTGATGTAATCCCCAACTTGGGTGTACTTTTGGCAATGCTACATTTGAGAAGTTGGAAGAGATGGAAAAAGAGAAAGGAAAAGATGAAAGCCAAGCCCAAGCTTCATACGCTAATGTTGATCTAAAATAGCTGAATGTACTGCTTGTTTTGCTGAGATGAAAGCCCAACGTGTGACGCCAAAGAAGAATGCCTACACCAAACTCTACAGAGTCAAAAGACATCAAAAAGTGTCTGGAAAAATTATAGCATGGGCATATTTTGAAGACTTAGAAGTCTATGTAGTTAAAGGAGAAAAATGGATTGAGTACTTTAGATATCCGCATGATCTGAAGACTCTTCCTGGTTTTGAGCTCAACCACCTGGCATGCTTAGATCTTTTGTATGCCAACCCACGAAAGATGGCAGGTATGGTTTGAGGCTGCATTAAAGAAGGAATACCACACCAGATGGGTAAACTTCAGACCTCAACAACCTAAAAGATTCATCCGTAAGTTTGAAGTGGACCCTATATCTGGAAGACCTAAAGTGGTGCTGAAGTGGAGTCCCCCGGGCATAATGTCAAAGATTCCCTTATTGGAAATGCCTCAGGACTTCACTCCACATTTCAAATGGTGGTATTATGATTGGCGAACGGGAGAAGCGGTCATAGTTTTGACCAGAGAAGGAAAGATAGATACTATCAGGGTATTCGACCCAATATGGCTTACTAAATTGTTAGCAGAAGTTGTCTATACTTTATACAAGTGGCCACTATTTTATGACACGCAAGATATTGAACAAGCTCTATAGTTCCAACACGTGATAAGACTCTGCTTTGCATTTGAAATACATATAGGAGTTACAAGCTAGGAGAAGTACAAGAAGTTCCAAGAACATGTGAAGAGTGTTAGACAATAGAGTGAACTAGGCCCAATGAGGAGTTTGTAGATACATGATGTTCCTAGTTTATGTGCTTAAATGTAAAAGTCTTTCACGTCTTATACATGTGAAATGTAATGGTTGAATGAAATATAATATGTTGTTGATGTTTATTAATGTTTAATTATTTCATATTATTATTGTGTATGAACTTATTATATAGGTTTGAGGTTGTTGTGCACGGTTCTTAGTCAATAATGATTGAGAAATGTGTTCAACCTAGTTGGGTGAGTATTTATGCTAATGGAGCATACTTATGGACCATACACATGAATATATCATGCTTATAGACCAGTCGCACGACTAAACCAGGAGACTGGATCAGTCGTACGATTGAACCTTCAGTCGTACGATTGAACCATCAGTCGTACGATTGAACCTTCAGTCGTGCGTATGATTCAGTCGCATGATTCAGTCGCACGACTGAACCGTGCTAATGGTTCAGTCGTACGAATGGAAACTACAAACCTATAAATACCACTTAATTTGTGGAAAAATAGAACAATTCGAGAGACTTCATAAGAATTCGAAACACTTTAGAAAACCAGAGAGAGATTATGAATATTCATAAACCCTAGTCGTTTAGAACATCCAAGTTAGCCGAACCAACTTCAAAGTTCATTCTTGTTCGATTCCTACTCATTCTTAATGTTTTGTTCATTCTTATATCGATCGAGTTAATGTTCTCACTGATTGGATAGCCAATCAAATAGGATTCTGCACTATTTGATCTGGTCTCATGCAGAATCTGTTAGTATTCCATACGTACACGGTCCTGACAATGGAATAAAGTGGTTCCCCTTATGCGTGTACAGTGGAAGCACAGGAAGGGATCTGAGTCTATGAGGGAGACCGAAGAGGAAATGAGACAACATTACCCATGTTTGTTTGAAGAATAACAGGTTTCAGGGACGAAACTTAAATAAAGGGGGTGGACTTGTAACACCCAGTTAATTTAAAGGTTGAAAAGAGGGTGACGGAAAAGAAAGAAATATAATAAAACCCAAGTTGAGGGGTTAAAAGTGTCAGAAGGACAAAAAAGTTTAAAAGTTGGTGAATAAGCAACATGGTTGCCCATGTTGCTTACTCACACCTTTGCATTCGGTTTTTTTAGAGAGAGAAAGCAAGAGTAGAAACTCTTGGATATTTGAAGAAGAACAAGAAGATATCAAATTCAAGGTAAGAATTCATGGTTTTATGGTGTTCTTAACTCGCCTCAGCCTCAGTTGTATGCTTATTTATGTTTGTGTGTTTGCTTGTGTGTGTTTGGTGGGTTTCTCAGGTGGTAGAACTCAATTTACATTCGGGATTTGGAAGACGTTCATCCGAAAGTTGTCAAAGGTGAGTTCTAGAACCCCCTTTTTATTTGTTATAAACTGATTTGGGGCTGGAAATATATGTATGAGCATTTTTATAGAAGTGGGTTTTCACCTGATTATATATGTGTATGTGTTTGTGGGTGGGATTGATTTTTGGGTGTGTTTATGGTTATTAATGTGTTTCTAAGGCTTAGGATGTATGATTAAGCTTAGAACATGTTAGATGATGATTCGGGACTGAATTTAGTTGTTTAAATATGATTTGACTGCCCATGTGCCCAACAGTATAAACTGCCTAAGTGTTCCCATGCGCCCAAAACCCCATGCCCCCAAATAGTAGCCATACACTCGGAAAAGGCTGAATTTGGCTAAGTGTCCAGATGCTCAAATAGTACCCATGCGCCTAGAGTATTGCCCAGAATGACTTTCTTGGCCATGCGCCTGAAAGTTCCCCATGCGCCTAAGTGTCCCCCATACACCCATAAGGCCATGCGGCTGCATATTGCTCATGCACCTAGGACTCATAAAATTTTCTGAGATTTTTAAGGAAAAAGTGAAATGTAGGCTATGACTTAGGATGCACCTGTGGGAGAAGTAAGTTGACTTTTGATGACGCATGGGCTTTCTAGGCTTCTGAACACTTAGTCAATTTTAGCCTAATTCTAGGCGCATGGGTACTATTTAGTGTTAGGGACTGTGTACGTACGGAGTACTAACTGATAATGCGCGTATACCAGATAAAATAGTGCGAAATCCTATTTGATTGGTGATCTAATCAGTGAGAACGTAGTTTCGATCAATCTAAAGATTAATGAAACGCTATGAATGATTAGAACACAATCAACTGCGATCTATGAAGTTGGAACATGTTTTCTTGAGTCTTTGGACGTCTAGGGTACTATTATATGCGTAGGTATTCGAATTGTTTTGTGTTTGCACAAATTAGGTGGTATTTATAGGTTATGTTTAGTCAATCATACGACTGAATCATTAGCATGGTTCAGTCATGCGATTGAATCATACGATTGGTCCATACGCACAACTGAAGGTTCAGTCGTGCGACTGAGCCAATCCTATGTCTTAATCGTGCGACTGATCCAGTCTCCTGGTTCAGTTATGCGACTGGTTTATTATCATGAAGTGTTTATGCGTATGGTCCATTAGCATGGTCCATTCGCATGAAGACTTCATACGATTAAGTTTAAACACATTTCTCAACCATTAATGACTAAGAACTATGTAAACAACCACAACCTATATAGTTAGTTCAATATAATTTATCACACAATAAACAATGAAACATTTAACATTATAAGCATCAATCACATATTGTATTTCATTCATACCCATTCATTACATATATGTAACACATGATAGACATTTTACATTAAGCTCCTAAACTAGGTACACATGTATCTATAAACTCCCCCTTGGACCTAGTTTACATAAGTGTCTAACATTCTTCATTAGCTCCTTAAATTTCTTGTACTTTTCCTCTCTAGTTGCAAAAAAGAGTCATATAACGTTCTTGAACTGGTGGGCTTGTACTATATCTTGCGAGTCATAGAATAATGGCTACTTGTATAATGTATAAACATCTTCAGCGGACAAGTTTGTTAGCCACATAGGGTCGAACACCAGGATAGTTTCCATTTTGCTCTCTCTATAAAAGTATGACCGCTTCTCCTATTCTCCAATCGAAATACCACCATTTAAAGTGTGGAGTGAAGTCCTGGGGCATTTCCCGTAGGGGAATCTTAGACATAGTGCATGGAGGACTCCACTTCAGCACCACCATTGGCTTTGCAGATATCAGGTCCATTTCAGACTGTCGGATGTACCTCTTTGGTTTTTCAGGTCTGAAGTTTACCCACATGGTGTGGTATTCCTTTCTTAGTGCAGTCTCAAACTAGCCTGACATTTTCCTCATGTCAGCATATAACATGTTTAGGCATGCCAACGGTTGAGCTCAAAACTAGGGAGAGCCTTAAGATCATGTGGAAATTTGAAGTACTCTATGCCCTTCTCCCTCTTAACTACATACACTTAAGATCCTCAAAATATGCCCATGAAATAATGTTGCCCAGAACCTTTAGGTGTTTCTTCACCCTTTATAGCTTGGTGTAGGCATTTGGCTTTTGTGTAGTGCGTTGGGCTTGTATCTCAGCAAAACAAGCCTCCCATTCAGCCTTCTTGATATCAACATCAACGTTTGAGGCTTGGGCTTGGCTTTCATTCTTCTCAGTCTCTTTTTCCATATCATCCAGTTTGATGAACGTAGCACTACCGAGAGTGTCACCCAAATTGGGGATAACATTGCCCTCTTGGTCAGTGTAATCTGGATAGTACTTAGTAGTGACATCCTCAATCTCTATTTCATCTACTTCGTTGAGCTCGTCGTCACTGGTAAAACATCAAAAGTAGGCGCATCTTTGACAATCTCATCTGGATTTAGCCTGAACATCTCAGCAAGTTGCTCATCAGTCAGGTTGTGAATGATTTCTACTTTTTCGGGAGTGTAGCTCACCGACCTTCTGACAATCCCTTGCAAATCAAGAATCATTGTAAAATTGAGACTTGATTTGTGGTAGGGGAGCAACATCATAGTCATCTTGCTGTGATGTTTGATCAGCTAGATTTAAACATGTAACACATCAATCATTAGTAATTAAACAAGACATTTAAACAGTAGATAAATGTATATAAACATTAATCACACAACTGTAATACAAGATTCAAGTACAAAAGTTTTCAATTATATTAACATCTAATCATTATTTTGTCTTGAATTGCAGGCTTCTCAGTAGAAGGGGTAGAGGATGATGCTCCTTGGTCTTGATTTCTCTTTGTCCTTCTCTCTTGACCTTGAGTTGAGGCAGATGCAACTGCATCTCCTTCTTCATTAGTATCATCATCTTTCTTTCCCTTTGGCCTTTCATCTTCACTATTATCTTCTTCATCAGATTTATCATCATCATCACCTTCTCTGATCTTCAAAGGCTCATCTTTAGATCCCTTTAGTTTGAGCATGATCGTCCTATTGAGGCCTCCAACTCCTCAATCTTCTTCACTGACTAATCATTTAGCTCTTAAAGTTGGGCAATTTGTTATGCTTGCTGGGAGATCTGTTGTGCTTGAGTAGCATTTAGCTTCACAAGCTGACTTAGCTGAGCTGCTTTTCCTCATCAGCAGCTATAGCTTCAGCATCATGCGGTTTAGTGCCGCTAGGTGTTCCTCTACCCCAATAGAGGGTAGAGGGGATCCTGTGGTGAAGGTGGTATGGGTTGATGGTCCTGCTTGATAGCTGGCGGTGGTAGTGGTGGATGTGGTGAATAAGGGTGGTGGGATAGTGTGGATGGTGAGTGGGAGGCAGGAGTAGAGGTGGTTGGAAGTGTGTAAGTGGTGGTAGGAGGTGTGATATGGTGGTGGTAACTATAGTGGCAATAGTGGTGGTTGCAACAATGGGAGTTGAAGTGGTCAATGTAAATGTTTGCATTTTACCCATTTTGCTGTAAGGGTGAGCCATCCTCTTCTTCCTGGAGCCTTTAGAAATAGAGGCTCCCCCTTGGCTGTTGGGAGGGTCTGGGTATAAGATGGATCTGTATCAGCAGTAACATCATCCCCGGACTCTCCTTAGCGTCCACCAACCGCCCTGAGCCCTCTCTCGGTGGCTACGACCCGGCTCCCCACCATTCGCATAAGAGGCTCCTCGTCAGACTCCTCCTCCTCCTCTATCTGGAAATCAGGGTGAATGGGAGCAAACTCGGGTCCAACCTGATCATCACCTCCTTGACCAGCATCGTGGTCATTACCGTCAAAATCATTGCAGGGTAGAGCAATCTGCTCAACATCCGAATCACTATGGTCGTTGTGCCACTTCCTCCTAGCTGGCACCACATAATCCTCATGGGCCAGATGCCCAAATAGTCTCCTTACCTGGGGCTTCACCTGCTTGCCCCGGTATACCTTCATCCTCCCTAATGTGGTGTCATCCATCACCTCCAATGTAAGTGCATCATCACTCTCTTTGGCCAGTGAGGGCAGCTTTTGGTCGATATTCAGCTCAAGGAAACATGGGTACATATAGAAACCCTCCTTTCCCTTGGCTTCTATGTTCTTGACGCAGTAGTTGAAGATCATCCGTGAGAAGCTAAATGGATGATTCAGTACCAGAGCCACATAGCCATTCTAGATCTGATCAGACAGCTCATCAAAGCCTCCCTTCTCGAGGCTATGCACTTTAGCAGCACATGGGCTAAATACTTGAGTTAGGGGAACAGGTTGCTCTTGTTGAGCACACCTGCATTTATGTCCCCCGCATACTTATCCCGAAGGAAACAACCTTGGACTGTCAGTGGATGCCGTCTTGTAGGGCAGTCACTATCATCTCCCAACTCTAACACCCTTCTCAGATCTTCCTCGTTTATCTCAATCTCCTCCCCAAATATGGAACTCCGAATACGATGTGGTTCAGTAGACCTATCGACTACTGCGCTTTCCAGAAAGCTTGCTGAACCGATCGATTTGGTGTGCACGGGGTAGATATAGCCTTGTAGATTCTTGATCGTCTCATGAATGTAATAATACCCACAAAATCCGATGCATTCTAGGAGGTGACAATCAGATGTGCACAAAGGTTATGCTTTATGCTCATGGTCCATTTTATCGCAATGTTTCTCTTACACAAGATAAATAAACGTTAGAGTTTGTGTAAGTGAATGCCACTTGAATTTAATGGATTTGACGCATTATGTTCTGTTTTGCGAATGGACAGTCCTACTGAGACTTAGTCATGTGAATGAGCTCAGTCGTGCGAATTAACCTAAGACTTAACTGAGTCA
The DNA here is from genome assembly GCA_025506515.1 of Flaveria trinervia. Classification (NCBI taxonomy): domain Eukaryota; kingdom Viridiplantae; phylum Streptophyta; class Magnoliopsida; order Asterales; family Asteraceae; genus Flaveria; species Flaveria trinervia. The sequence continues at coordinate 74,867,938 of CM046448.1, forward strand.
TATGCTGTTCTATGCGGTTGAATATGTGGTGCGACTAAATTCATACACATGGTTAATTCGTGCGATTGAGTCATTTGCCCATTTCAATCGTGCGATTGAGTCATTTCCCAATTTCAATCGTGCGATTGAAGTTCATCGGTGTGTCCATTCGCATATGTCTTTGTACGGTATTGTAGGATCGATTCTTGGTCAATGCTTGATGTTAAATGTTCAGGTTAGACTCATGGACTCGCAATCCATCAAATAACACTTAGTACTAAATAATTTGACGATTAAGTACATATTAGTGGTTTATTTAGAGGGTTTTGTATCGGTTTTGTTTAGACCCAATTTGAACTTTAGGGCTTGATTATTTTGTGCATTTTGGTCGATTTTAGTCTTGCATTACCTGTAGAAACAAAGCGTAACCGGTTAGTCTCACAAACAGGGAGCTAAATCACAAATATGAAATTTGGGCAGAGTAATCTTGCTTTGGTGCGATTTAGGTGCGATTTGGGGGTGATGAGTGTCTGCTACCGACTCCCCCTCTATTTATACTAGTGTTTCCTTTAGTCGTGCGACTGAACCTATTCGCACTCTTGATTCGTGTGACTGGGGCTCAGTCGTGCGACTCGCTCAGTCGGTCACATTCAGTCATGCGACTAGGTTTCAGTCATATGACTGATTCAGTCCGTCACCTCCATTTGTGCGATTGGCGCATTCTCGTGATCCAATCATGCGAATGGTTCAATCTCATGCTCCATTCATGCGATTGGTTCATTTTGTGAACCAATCGTGTGAATGGTTCACAGTCATGCCCCATTCGTGCGACTGGTCCATCCTCGTGGTCCAGTCGTGCGAATGATTCATTTTCATGCTCCATTCGTGCGACTGGTCCATGCTCATGGTCAAGTCATGTGAATGACTCTGACTTATTAATTTTTCCTTATGCACATTCAATCACTTAATCTGTTATCCATTTATTAAGATGTTATGACCAATGATCATCTCAAACATGATGCTTTTGAATTGAAGACAACTGTTGATCACCTCAGACGTGATCCTTTTACTTAAAACGATTTGTCACCTCAGACGTGACTTCTTTTAATTTTGAACATCATGGTCACCTCAGACGTGACCCTTTTTGGTGAGTGATTCACAGATTACGACAAGTTGTTGAGTCCGACACTTACTTTACAGTTAACTAAAATTAAATAAAACAAGTTGAAATTAAAAGCCATACCAAGACATATTTTTATATTTTGACAAGAGATTGAATTCAACCTATTAGAATCATTTGGGACAACTTGTTTTATCATTTTGTTTTAACTTCCTAGACATCACAGCTTCAATTTTGTTTTATCATTTCTGGTACAATTCATTATGGAATCATACAGATGTATCAGAATCATTTGGGACAACTTCATATACCATTTTGATGCTCGATTCCTGTTTTGATCCGAGAGTCAACAACAAGTTTAGGAAATCATACTAGAACTACCAGATGCACACAATGATTTTGACTTTCAAGAACTACAACTCACAATGACTGTCAGTATACTTGTCCTTTTAAATCCATACACATACTTTTGACACATATTGGTGATACATTAAGGTTTAATTATTTCAGCAAACATTTGTGGATCCCACGCTTATATGGTAATCAATGTTCCTCAGGAGATTTTTGAGTGGCCTACGGGTATATTACAAGAAGAAACTATTCTAAGAGCTTTCAAAGAGATGCTAAGCCTCAGGTCAGTGCCACCGCACAGAAGAGAGGTGCAAACAACAATGAATTCTAGAATATATAGGTTATGCTTATCCTCAAGTCAGTGCTACCACACAGCAGAGAGGCACTCAACCTATCTTCTTGTTAGAGCAATTATTTTTTCTTTTTGCACATATCGCACCAAGAACATAAGTTATTAGCTTGATTGCTTTTTGCATTTTTCATGTGCGTTGCTCATATTTTATGGTCGTCCATACACATATGTGGCGTTTATTTTGCTCTTCACCCCTTATTGGAACTATGTTGATTGTGTTAACCAGGGATAAGATGGGAACCCATAGCTTGTTGAACAACTTAGTTTGAATTTTAAACCACCAATGAGGTCTACTAATCTGTTGTTAAATCTACTGACACATCATATAATGAACTAGTAGCCTCTAGGTCTACTTTGTCTATGTTACCTTAGTTGTTTGCTAGTTTAACTATCATTTTTTCTTTTATTTTGCTTCGACTTTTCAGACTTATACATGGAGTTTTGCATCTTGATCGTTTAAAAACCTTTAAATGCCCAAACTATCTCATTCCTGTGTACTATCATTTTCCATAACCGTTAAATCAATATCACAGATTTGATTACTTTCCTTTTGGCTAAGTTGTCCTCCACCCTCGTTTTTTTAATATTTAAATAAAGACACCTAATTTAATACTAATCTAACCTATTCTCCCCCTAAAATTCTAAAACCAAAAAGTATTTTTCGCGTTTTTTGATTTTCATAGACGAAGAAATAGAAAACAAAAATAAAATAAAAGAAAAGAAAAGAAATTTGACTCTACGCGTCGGACTATGTACTTTCATCTTCTGGAATGACATCACATTTCTTTTTCACACCTTTGACCTCTAACAGATATAAAAACTCGGTTTATCAAAAGCTTTTGTGTAGAGGTCAGCGCGTTGAAAGTCCGTATTAATTTTAACTATATCGATTAAATCTTTTCAAAACAATCACGTATAAAGTAATATTTAATCATGATGTGTTTAGTTTTAGGATGTTGGACCAGATTTTTAGTTATGGCAATAGCAGCAGAATTATCAACGAAGATAGGAGTGTTCGAGAATTTCAAACAATAGTCGCGCATTTGCTGTTGGATCTAGATGGTTTGTGAACAACAAGTTGCAGCAGCAACGTATTCAGCTTCACACGTTGACAGAGCAACGGAGGTCTGCTTCTTACACTGCTAGGTGACTAATCTTCTCCCAAAAATTGACATCCCGCAGACGTTGACTTGTAATTCATTTTGCACCCGCCATAATCTGAATCACTATAGGCTGTAAGCTTAAAGTCATCATCATGAGGATACCACAACCCGAGTGTTGGAGTACCAGTCAGATAACGAAATATCCTTTTGACATTAATGAGATGGTTGACTTTGGGATTTTCCTAATATCTAGAACAAAGACACATCACGTACATGATATCAGGTCTTGAGGCAGTGAGGTACATGAAGGATCCGATCATTCCTTCGTACATGGTGACATCCACCAGATCACCATTTTCGTCGGGTGCTATGTCGTGCTTTGTAGCAAGTGGAGTTCCAGCTGCTGATGCATTCTCCATATCGAACCGACTTAGGATATCACCTACATACTTGGTCTGATGTAGAAATATGCCCTTTGGTGTCTGATCCACCTGTAACCTGAGAAAGAACTTCATCTCTCCTATGGCACTCATCTCAAATTCAACTTTCATTACCACTTCAAATTCTATACCTAACTCTTCGTTTTTGGAACCAAAGATTATGTCATCAACATAAATTTGAACAAGCAGTAAGTCACCATCCTTGTGTTTGATGAACAGTGTACAATCAATCACTCCTCTGCGAAAACCGTGTTTTCGCAAGATTAGTCAAGAGCTTCTCGTACCATGCTCTTGGGGCTTGGTGGAGCCTGTAGAGAGCCTTATCTAGCTTGTAAACTCTGTCCCGATGAAAAGGATCCGCAAATCCTTCGGGTTGACTGATATACACTGTCTCCCGGATATCACCATGAAGAAATGCACTCTTGACATCTAGTTGATAAACTTTGATCTTCATGTAATATGCATAGGCTAGGAAGATACGGATTGCATCCATTCTCGCCACCGGTGCAAACACTTCATTGTAATGAATACCTTCGACTTGTCGAAATCCTTGAACTACAAGTCGAGCCTTGTTTCTGATGATGACCCCTTGGTCATCTTTCTTGCATTTCAAGACCCATTTGGTGCCAATCACCTTAGCACATTTTGGTTTGTCCACCTATGTCCATACACCTAACTTCATGAATTGAAGAAGTTCTTCTTGCATGGCACTCACCCATACCTCGTCCTTTAGGGATCCACTTATATATTTTGGCACAAATTGAGACACAAAACATCGATACGCACCATCATGAAGATAACCCTTTTCCATTACCGAGGCATAATCAGCTGAGTATAGCTAATTTCTAGTCTGAACTCCCGATTGTGCATCCCCTATGATATTGCCCAGAGGATGATAAATATTTAAGCGTAATCCAGGAATGGTGGAACAACTACCTCATATCCAGATTGTGAACCCCAGGTTCAGTATCTAAGGCAGCGGGAGTGTGATGTTCCGAAGTGTCAGAGGCATCAACATCAGATGCTTGTGTACTTGCTGTAGTAGGAATTTGTTCCTCCTGATCAACCTGATCATTCTCTACTTCTTCATCGTCAGATGAAGAGTCACTAATCTCTAGTGCTTCCCCTGAATGACTAGAAGACACACCATGTGAACCTGATGTTGTCGAGTCTAGTGACGGTGTGTTTAAGACATCGTACATCATCTTGGTAGATAGCTCATCATCAGAAGGAGAGAGAAGGATGTTAAAGGACTTAAAAAATCCATCATAATCGAAGAAGAATGCGGGTCCTTTTCCAGCAGAGGGTGGTGTATCTCTGAACGTCGACGTTGCACCACACTTCTACTTGATCCGTTGAGTTGTTGTAAACTCTTTTATTCAGTATGTTGTATCCTAGAGAAATTCCTTCTTCAGCCTTCTCGCTGAACTTCCCTGACTGAGTTTTCTTCTGTAGTGTACATGGTGCGCCAAACGGTTCGAGGTACTCTAGATTTGGTTTACGTCATTGGAGCAACTCGTAACATGTTTTACCATGACGTTTGACCACTAGGACTCGATTTAGGGTGTAACATGCATTGGCAACTTCCACATTCCAAAATTGGATGGGAAGTTTCGAGTCAGCTAGCATTGTTCGTGTAGTCTCTACTAGAATCCTGTTCTTATGTTCAGCAACTCTATTAATTTGTGGAGTGTAGGCAGATATGAACTGATGTACAATTCCTTTCTCTTTGCAGAATGCCTCCATCCACTGGTTCTTGAACTCAGTACCGTTGTCGGAGCGGATCTGCCTTACCTTCAGCTAGTAGAGTGACTCTAAAGTAGTTACTAGCTCTTTGAATGATTCAAATGTATCTGATTTGGATTTTAGAAACATCACCCAAGAAAATCTTGAGTAATCATCCGTAACTACATAGCAGTACAAATCGCCAGCAATGCTCCTTGTACTGACTAGACCAAAGAGATCCATGTGAAGAAGCTCAAAAGGCAACTCAATGGAATTTACTTTCTTAGCCTTATGTGCCTTCTTGGTCTGTTTCCCTTTCTTACACGTGACACAAAAATACAGTAATTAGAAGTTCTTAACATTTACTCCACACACTAGATCATTCTGGATCAAGTGATTCATCATCCATGGACTTATGTGTCTCATTCTTTTATGTTAGGAGATGGAGTCTTTCTCTGTTGCCTTTGACAAGAAGCATTGTACTTGATGATTAGTTGTGGAGGCCTTTGATACATCCAAGACATATAAATCGTTATATCTTGAAGCTGACATTAAGACTTGGTCCTCCGGGATTACATAATCCTTCTTCAACACATAGCATTTCTTGTTGTCAAAAACTACCTTGAATCCTTTGTCACAGATCTGGGATACAAAAAGCAAGTTATTTTGTAGTTGTTGAACGTAGTTTACCTTATCAAACTTAACTTTTTGATTTCCTACTTCCCCTTGTGTTGTGATGTAACCTCCTTTATTTCCATCAAATGAGACATGTCCCCCTTTAATTTGTTTGACATTTGAAAGGAGAGACAGGTTCCCAGTCATGTGCCTTGATGCTCCGCTATCAACAATCAAGGTATTTGTAGTAGCACTATAGTGGACACCCTGCATATTCAAAAGAAATTATTAGTTTAGGTTAGGGACCCAAGCCTTAACTAGCTTGGGTGACCCAGAGGAATCACACATCATGAATTCAACCCACTATCCATTGGAAGGAGAGGGCATATCGTTCTTCTTCTTGCTCTTATCGTTAGACAGTTGACTTTACTTTTCTTTCCATAAGCCAATTTTGTGTAAGGCCTGTTTGTGATAAAGAGATGACTGTCTTACGGTTTGAAATTTAGATTCATAGATTCCTTTTGGTGGAGTAATTGAACTCCTTTTTGAAGAACTTGGTTTAGTTTCATTAAGTTCAACTTTCTTCCTGGGTGTCTGATAGTAAGGACATTAGAAGCAATGTGTCCATACTTTCCACAGTTGTAGCATGATCTACTTCTATATGTTGGTGGAACTGTCTCTGTGGGGAAGTGTGTGATACCGGTGTGACTTTGGTCTGGTTGGTTTTGGATACTTCTTGTTTAGATGTTTTAATTTCTTTAACAAAATTAACTGTTTGAACGGTTTTAACATCTTTAACCATTTGTTTATTTGGACTGTGACGTGGAGCACGTTGTTGGTTAATTGGTTTGGTCTTTTTGGGTTCAGAAATAGACATATTTGAACCTGACTTCACATTAACCTTTTCAAATTTGTTCATCCAAATTCACAATAGGCATCTTACCTTTAGTCTTCAAAGTAGCCTACGTCTGTTTAGTGACAGATTCCACTAGTTTACTTGTGGAATCTAGGTCACTAACTAAAGGAGTGGACACCACATGATCCTTAATAGGATTGTTATTAACTTGTCAACATTTAGCATTTAACAATATCTCATGTGGTGGTGGAACCACTTTGTAACCCAAACCCTTGCCATTGTTTTGTTCTTTCACTAAGTGTTGAACTATGTGAGAAGAACTGGTCCAACTGTGCAGTTTTTGTTTTAATTAGTTAACTTCGACTTCCAAAACTGCTTTTTCTTTCTTAGTTTCTTCCAGGGAGTTTAAATAGAACTTTATATCATTTGCTTGGTTAAAAGCAACAACCTCGGTTTCCCTTAGTTGTTTATTTAAAAGTTCTATTTATCTTTATAACTGTGCTCATTTTTTTTTAAAATCCGATTAGCTTCTATGCACAATTGTAGGTCATTTACTAAGCTATCATTGTGATCTAATAACCTAGCAAATTCTAAATCTATGCTTTCTCTAAATTTGTTACATTCATTACAAACATGATTTTCAAAGAGTTCTTCTTTAGTACTTACTTGTGAAGACTCAGTTGACTCAGCCATCTATGCAGAATTTGATTCCTTGGATTCTGGTGATTCTGAACATGTTGTTCTTAGATTGTCTTCATTCAGGTGATTGATCACATTCACAGTATCTTCATTATTTGACATCACTAGTTTAACTGTGATTTCACCTTCGCTTGTAGATCCGTCATCCAAACCCTAAACACAAGCAATCTTGGATTCCCCCATAGAGAGAAAACGAAAGGTCCAATCTTGCCTTCGTCATCTTATGCAATCAAGGCCTTTGTTTCCTTGTTTGACAAGGTAGCTCCACTCGTGGATTTATCTTGAAGGTTGAAGGTGGAGAATGGATTACCATTACCTATCTTCTTGGGCTTAACACACTCATATTTGAAATGCCTATTCTCTCAACAATTAATACAAGTAAGTTTGGTTTTATCGAAACCAAAGGTAGTGTCCTTTACGGCTAACAAGTTCTATCCCGTCCTTTTTCCAAACTTCTTTGCTCTTCGGACAACGCTTGCTAAAGCCCACATAATGTCCATTCTTTCTAATTCATTCTCGTACACCTGCTCGTAATCCTCATCAGCCAGATGGCAATTTCCGATCTTTCCTGGAACTAGACCATCATAATAATGAACAACCGCAGCTAAGAGGTCCATATGCTCCTTTGCAACCTCCATAGTGATATTCTCGAGGTTCTCGGTCTTCAACTTCGTAGCATGCTTCAGGTACTATATATTGGGTGCAAGATGACCCTGACGTTTCAGATCCAGCAGTAGTGGCTTGGGGAGGAGCTGCTGAACTTGACACAAATGTCGTTTGGATTGGTGCTCCTGAATTGGTTAAGGTGGTAGATGAGTTATACAGAGACGGGTTCTGATCATAAGATCCTTTCTGAGACCTTTACTTGATCCTCAATTCTTCCTCTCTAAGCTTCAGAATGAAATCATTAATATCCAACTTTTTAAGTATATCATTCTGTCTCAGGTTGGACACAAACGAGACCCACTTCTCTGGCAAACCATCGGCGAAGCTTGACACTTTGTCTTCCATTGAAGTTGTGACTCCATGTGTGTGCAGTTCACTCATCAAGTGGTAGAATTGGTCGATGATGTCATCCAGGCTCTCTTTTCCTATTGAAGAGAAGTTATCAAACTCCTTCTACAGAGCCTTTGCCTTTATGGACTTTAATGTTGCATTCCTGTCATACCGCTTTTTCAAAGCCTCCCATGACTTCTTTGCTTGTTTGTTCTTAGAAAACTGGTGGAATATATCCTTTGGTATGGACTGAGTCAACAAAGCATACACTTTCTCTCGGCATTGTACTTCACCTTCGGGCTATCAGTCATACAACCCAAGGTAAGTTTAACACCATCAACACCAACTGGCATGCTATAACCTGTCTCGATTGATTCCCACAGATCGGGATCAACTCCATTTAGATAAATCTCAAACCTTTTCTTCCGTTGTGGGTAATCCCTAACGTGATAAGCTTATGGGGCTTATTGTGATTCCCAATCTCATTTTCCAGAAGCAAAAGGTTCTGGATACGCGAGTCCCTTCCAGCAGTAAACGCTGAATACTGATCTTCCATTTTGTTAAACTTTGAGATTTTGAACAAGACTATTTCACTGGTGCGGATGGAGATATGCGAATGGGTCAATCATACGATTGGACTAATGCAGATGAGAAAATTGTGCGATTGGACAAAGGCAGATGAACAACCGTGCGATTGGAAAAATGCGAATGGACAATGTGAATGAGGTTGTTTAGTCGTACGAATGGATGTGTGACTGAGTTCAATCGTGCGAATGGATGTGCGATTGAGTTCAGTCGTGCAGTTGAGCCAATCGTGCGACTGAGGCTATTGGTTTTGAAAATTAAAAGGTTTTTGGTACTTTGACTCAAAAAATCGGTTTTTCACAAACCCTAATCTGCCGTAAGCCGAAAAACGTAAACTTTTAGATCTGGAGACACTGAAAACACTGTTTTACTAAAAAAGGGTGACTCTTTTGAATGAAAAATATGATTTTTTTCACCAAAACTAATCGAATCACACGCAAAATCAAGATCCAAGGCTCTAATACCACTTGTTAGGGACCGTGTACGTACGGAGTACTAACTAATAATGCGCGTATACCAGATCAAATAGTGCGGAATCCTATTTGATTGGCGATCCAATTAGTGAGAACCATTATGAATGATTAGAACACGACCAACTGCGATCTATGAAGTTGGAACACGTTTTCTTGTGTCTCTGCACGGCTAGGGTACTATTATGTGCGTAGGTATTCGAATTGTTTTGTTTTTCCCCGAATTAGGTGGTATTTATAGGTTAGGGTTATTCAATCGTACGACTAAATCATTAGCATGGTTCAGTCATGAGACTGAGGCATTAGCATGGTTCAGTCGTGCGACTGAATCATACGATTGGACCATACACACGGCTGAAGGCTCATTCGTGCGATTGAGCCAATCTTATGTCTCAATCATGTGACGATCCAGTCTCCTGGTTCAGTCGTGCGACTGGTCCATTAGCATGAAGTGTTCATGCATATGGTCCATTAGCATGGTCCATTCGCATGAAGACTTCATACGATTAAGTTTAAACACATTTCTCAACCATTATTGACTAAGAACTATGTAAACAACCACTAACCTATATAGTTAGTTCAATATAATTTATCACACAATAAACATTGAAACATTTAATGTTATAAGAATCAATCACATATTGTATTTCATTCATATCCATTCATTACGTATATGTAAGACATGACACACATTTTACATTAAGCTCCTAAACTAGGTACACATGTATCTACATTTAGGCACATGAACTTTGGGCGCATGGGAACACTTAGACAGTTTATACCGTTGGAGGAATGGGCCACTATTTAAGCGCATGGGCAGTCTATGCACACTAAAATCGTTCCAAATTAGTCCCAATCATCATCTAATGAGTTCTAAGCTTAACACTAGCATTCGAAGCCATAGAAACACATTCATAACACGATCATAACCATATTAACACCCAAATCAAACCCCACCCGCAAACACATACACATATGCATATGGGTGAAAACCCATTTTTATAAAAATGTTCTTACATGTATTTCTAGCCCCAAAATTAGTTAAAATACATAAAAAGGGGGTTCTAGCACTTACCTTAGCTGCCTTTTTGGGTATGACTTCCTTCAAAACCCATTTTCTACAAGTTCAACACCTAAAACCCACCAAAACACACACAAACGAACACACAACACATATAAGCATACAACCGAGGCAAAGGCCAGTTAAGAACACCACAAAACCATGAATTCTTACCTTGAATTCAATCTCTTCTTCTTGTTTCTTCAAGACCCAAAAGTTTCTACTCTTTCTCCACGCTCTCTCTCTCTAAAAATCCGAATGAAAAGGGTGTGGTATGACCATTTAGGCGGCCATACCAACTTTTAGACCCACTTTTCAAAGCTTTTGTCCTTTTGGACACTTTTTACCTCTCAACTTGGGTTAAGCGGTGTTTCTTTCTTTTCTTCACTTATTATTTTTTTTTGAGGATTTAAAAATAACCAGGTGTTACATGTGTGGATTGTAGATAATGGATGTTCCTGGCATATGACGGGGAACAGATCTCTCCTTCAACAATCTCAATATTTTGATGGAGGTCCTGTTTAATTTGGGCTGGAAGATACATTGTAGCAGAGGAAGTGTATCCAATGGCAAGTTAATAATGGAAAAATTACACTTTCTCAAACAACTTGAACACAATCTATTAAGTGTTTCTCAGTTTTGTGATCAAAAGCATCAAATCCTTTTCACTGGACCAGAGTGCATTATCTTCAAACCCGAGATGATAATTACTCAGGAATTGGTGCTTCTTAGATCTCCCAGGAACGGGGATATGTACAAGCTAGATATGAATAATGTTTCCCTTTTGGGTGAAGTGTCATTCATTCTCTCCAAAGCTGATGGTGATGAGTCAACACTATGGCATAATGAATATGTCATGTAATTTTTAAAACCATGAATAAATTGGTTAAAAATAACTTGGTACATGGTTTGCCTAAAAAGGAATTTTTCTGTAAAGATAATTGTGTTGCATGTTTGAAAGGAAAGCAACATAGAGCATCTCGTAAATCCAAAGTTTTTACTGTTTCACCACCCCATTACACTTATTGCACATCGATCTATTTGGTCCAACAAGTATAATGAGCATTGGAAGGAAATCATATTGCCTTGTGATTGTTGATGATTTTACTAGATCCACATGGGTATTATTTTTAAGAACTAAAGATGAAACAACTAAAACTTTAAAATCATTTATTCTTAAAATAGAAAATCAAATTTATGGCAAGGTTAAGATAATTAGAAGTGATCAATGGACTAAGTTTAAGAATCATTTTGTAACTCAAAAGGAATTGCCAAAAAATATAGTGCTCCTAGAACTACTCAACAAAATGGTGTTGCTGAGAGGAGAAACATGAGACTTATTGAGGTTGCTTGAACTATGTTAGCTGATTCAAAGCTGCCTCTAACATTCTGGGCAGAGGCAGTCAGCATTGCATGCTATGTGCAAAAATAGACTTCTTGTAGTTAAGCCACATGGAAAAAGCCCTTATGAGCTATGGAACAAGAGGCCACCGTTTATTAGCTTTGTAAGGTCCTTTGGTAGTAGGTGTACCATACTTAACATAAAACAAAGGACAATTTGAAAAAATTTGTTGAATAGACGTATGATGCTATCTTTATTGGATATTCCTCCTACTCTATTGCTTATAGAGTGTATAAGATCAAAAATTAACAATTTGAGGAGTCATCCAATGTTGTTGTCAATGAGCAAACTCCTTGTGTAAGGGGTAATGACCCTAATCATAGTTTTTTATTTAGAATTGTTTCCAAACTATTGTAAACCTTATTGTGAGAGTGTTTCAGCTGGAACATGTACTCAAAGTGATTCTGATGATCACCAACTATTGAGTTACCCAGACCACTTCCAAGTTCTCTAAGACTAGCTGAAGATCAAGCTCCAACTATTGTCAGATTTGATAGTATAACTATCTCAAAAGATTATGGAGCTTTAACCAGTTTTCAACATAGTGAGCCTCAAAACTCATCCGGTGACACTACACAACACCAAGCTACTAAAAGTAGCATTTTGAAGGAACAATCAATCGTTAATGTTGTTTCACAGCCAACTGATGCTTATGATGTTGAGAACATCATAGGCCATGTCTTGGAAGGTGTGAGAACAAGGGGACAAACTCACAATGGGAATGTCTACTTGTACTGATGCTTTTTATCTTAGATTGAACCTAAGAAAGTAAAATAAGCCTTAAAAGATAGTAGCTGGGTTGAATCAATGCAAGAAGAATTGCTTCTATTCAAAACACAAAAGGTTTGGAACCTATGTCTGCTACCATCTAATGAAGTACCAATAGGCACCAAATGGGTTTTAGGAACAAAAGAGGTGATAGAGACATGATTATCAACAAGGCAAGACTAGTAATTCAAGGATAGACTCAATAGTAGGGAATTAACTACACTAATGTCTTTGCACCAATTGCAAGACTTGAGACAGTGAGGATCTTTCTTGCTTATCCTGCATCCAAGAATTTTACTGTCTACCTACTTGATGTCAAGTGAGCCATTCTATACGGGGACGTAGATAGGGAAGTCTATGTATGCCAGCCTCCAGGATTTAAAGACCCACAACACCCTAACTACATGTGTAAATTAGATAAAGCTCTCTATGGGCTGCACCAAGCACCTAGGGTGTGGTATGAGTCTTTATCTCAATATCTCCTGAATAATGGTTACACCAGAGGTACCATTTGACGGGTTTGCTAGAACACAAAATCCATGTTTAACCATTTAAACTTTCAGAAAAACGCAGCGGACATATATATAGCTTTAGAACCCATTTTAAAGCTGAATATTTCATGTTCTTAGTGTCCATTTAATGTAGAAAAGCAAACCCAAACAAAAGGATCATGTATGTGAATGAAACAAGCTATGACAATACATAAACGTACATAAAATCACAGCTTGAACAAGCTGTGACAACTACCTTGTTCCAGCAGCAAATGTCGACCAAAATGAGGTGTTTGATGCTCGTTCTTTTGGCCAAGACTTCAAGGAGGAGTCCTCAAGTGCTTATACCCCAAGCCTTGTGAAGCATACACAACTCTTGCTAGGGAGAGATCACCAAATCAAGACAAAAAAACTCCTTCAAAGGCTGCTGTTGAGCCGAGACCTTGAGAGAGGTTTTTTTTCTTTCAAAATTGCATGTAATGTGTGTGGTTTTTCTGATTTTTGAGTCCAAGACTCAATTAAATGTGTGTTGGTGGTCAAAACATGTTTGGTCCAATAGAATGAGAGGGGAGGGGCGGCCAAGAAGGGGTTTAAAACCTTTTCCCTCTCAAAACTATCACACATTGAAATGTCATTTATACTAGACATACAATTAATTGTATGTACAAGATATATAAATGTAATTACATACTTATACAATTAACCATTTAATTTATAAGCTGTAATTTCTCACTTAATATTTGGTGTCATCTAACTAATTTAAACAACACATCAAATAATATTGTTGAACAAAATATCCTAATAAGTTGTTCCCACTTACATGCAACTTATTTAGAAAACCCATTTTTTCTAAATTGGTGTGAATATTTAATTGCATGATCACATCATCAATTAAATATTTAATTGGTGTTTGCCAAGCTTGTTGTTGGGTATAACCGACTTGGATCATAACGTACTAACCACATCAATATTCTAAGTGTCTTGGGCACACAGAATCCAACAATCTCCCACTTGCCCAAGATTCATAGAAGATTGATGCAAGCAGTAAATACCACCTAACAATGGTTCACTACCCTTAATACGCATGACTTGTAGCCATTCAATAACATCATCCCTTTCAAGTACCCTACTTGAAATGATTTAGGTGAATCAATCATCTATCCTTTTGTTTCAGATGTCATGTCAAATCCAAGAACACGGAATGATCATTTCTTGTTGATGTAACTTATCAGGCCTTAGACATCTAACTCTCAACGAATAAGAGGAACAAATTCCATCTTGACTACATATGTTTCTCACAGACACCTTATGTCATACCTGAATATACCCTTATGTACTGTCCACTATTTCAGAACAGTGAAGAAGAAGCTCAAGGTATAATACTTGGTGAATATCAAAACCAATATGTATCTCAGGTCGGAGGATACCAAATGATATTCGCCTTTACTCAAAATTACTTATGATCAATCAATAAGATTCCATGTAGTAAAATTTGAGATGCGGGTTAGTCCAATATTTGTATCCCACAAATATCTATGAACCTTGGTAGCAACCCATTGCTCTATATTCATCCTTATGAATATCAACCAATCCAAGTTCATAATAATCTTACCTTCAAACTTGTTCCCACAAGTGTGAACGACTACGGACATTTAGAGTAAACATTTTACTCATGGATTAAACATGCTAAATTGGAATATTATTTGAAACATTATAACCAAATAATTTTATTCAAATAATAGAAAGTTCCACATATCCAAATACAAAATTTATAGATCAAATCCAATCACTAGAATATCGAAGTCCCATGGCACAAGTATGACATTCATGCTTTGCCTTTTCAAGGAGCTTCGTGAGAGGATCCGCAACGTTTTGATCCGTGTGAACTTTGCGAATACATATCTTTCCCTTTTCAACTTCATCTCGTATGTAGTTGAATCTCCGCTCAATGTGCCTGGTCTTTTGATGAGCACGGGGTTCCTTGATTTGTGCAATCGCACCTCGTTGTCACAAAAGATCTCTAGGGGTTCCTGAATGGAAGGGACAACCCCAGATCGGCAATGAATTTCTTCAACCATGCAGCTTCTTGAGCTGCCAATGAGGCGGCGACATATTCTGATTCTGTAGTTGATAGAGCCACCACATCCTGTTTGGAGCTCTTCCAAGAGACAGCTCCTCCATTCAGAATGAAAATGTATCCCGATTGAGACCGTGAATCATCACGATCGGTTTGGAAACTCGCATCCGTGTAACCTTTTACTACGAGTTCCTCGTCACCAGATCCATAGATCAGGAACATATCTCTTGTCCTCCTTAGGTACTTAAGTATGTTCTTAACAGCCATCCAATGACTGTTTCCAGGATTCTGCTGGTAACGGCTTGTCATGCTTAAGGCGCATGACACGTCCGGTCGAGTGCATATCATTGTATACATGATGGATCCTATAGCAGATGCGTATGGGATTGCCTTCATTTTATCTTGCTCTTCCTTTGAGCTTGGACATTGAGTCGTACTCAATATCGTTCCTCTTTGAATAGGTACGGTACCTTTCTTAGAATTCTCCATCTTGAACCTCTTCAAGATTTTATCAATATATGCACTTTGATTCAAACCAATCAACCGCCTTGATCTATCCCTATAGATCTTTATTCCCAGAATATAGGCGGCTTCACCAAGATCCTTAATGGAAAAACAACTTCCAAGCCAGGTTTTTACACCTTCCAAGGTTGGAATGTCATTTCCAAATAGCAGTATGTCATCAACATACAATACTAGGAAAGTTATTGTGCTCCCACTAGCCTTCTTATACACACAAGCCTCATCAGCGTTTTTGATGAACCAAATTTCTTTACTTCCTCATCAAAACGGTGATTCCAGCTTCTCGATGCTTGTTTCAATCCATAGATTGATTTCTTTAACTTGCATACTTTATTAGGATGTATTGGATCGACAAAACCTTCAGGCTGAACCATATAGACATCTTCCTCAAGGTATCCATTTAGGAAAGCGGTTTTGACATCCATTTGCCAAATCTCATAATCATAATGAGCAGCTATGGCAAACAATATCCTTATAGACTTTAGCATCGCAACAGGTGAGAAGGTTTCATCATAATCAACCCCTTGAGTTTGAGTGAAACCTTTTGCTACAAGTCTAGCTTTATAAGTATCCAAGTTTCCATGCATATCCGTTTTCTTCTTAAAAACCCACTTACATCCAACTATTTTGGAGTTAAGAGGTGGTACAACCAAGTCCCATACTTGATTGTCATACATGGATTGCATCTCAACGTTCATGGCTTCTAGCCATTTGTCACAATCCGTATTGGACACTGCATCATGGTATGTGGTTGGTTCATCAGAATCTATCACATAGCATCCATCCATGAAAAATCCATATTTTCTGGTGGATTACTAGTTCTACCACTTCTGCGAACGTGTTGTGTGTATTGATCAACCACTTGACCATCCTCAACATCCTCATGTTGAGTGCTAGTTTCAACCAAACGTGCATCGGGCTGTGGTTCTTGATCTTCCTCAAGATCCACTGTTCTACTGCTAGTTCCTTCCATAAGGAACTTTGCTTCTAAGAACTCACCCTTTCTGGCAACAAACACTTTTTGTTCCATTGGATCATAGAAATAATATCCCATGGAATCTCTAGGATATCCAATAAAGATACACTTGGTGGATCGGACATCCAATTTGTTTGGGGTGGGAGTCTTAACATAAGCCTCACATCCCCAAACCTTAAGTACGATAGGGATGGAACTCTTCCATGCCATATCTCAAAAGGTGTCCTTTCCACCTTTTTGGTTGGGGCCATGTTTAGAATACGGGCCGCGGAGAGCAAAGCGAAACCCCAAAATGATAGAGGTAATGAGCTTCTAGCCATCATAGATCGGACCATATCCAATAAGGTTCGATTCCTCCTCTCAGACACACCATTATGTTGTGGTGTTCCAGGTGGAGTAAGCTGTGAGACAATCCCACAACTCCTAAGATGATCTTGAAAAGCTTCACTTAGGTATTCACCTCCTCTATCGGTACGGAGAACTTTAATTGACTTGTTGAGTTGATTTTCTACTTCATTCTTGAAGATTTTGAACATTTCAAAAGCTTCATCTTTGTGCCTTAATAAGTACACATACCCATAGCGACTATAATCGTCAGTAAAGGTAATGAAGTATCTTTCACCATTCCTAGTCATTGGCTTAAAAGGACCACATACATCCGAATGTATGATTCCTAATAAATCCTTTGCCCTTTCGGTAGTCCCACTAAAAGGTGCCTTAGTCATCTTACCTTGTAAACAAGATTCACAAACATCAAATGAATCATATTCATTTGTTTTTAAAAGACCATTCTTTTGAAGTGTTTGTAAACGTTTCTTGTTTATATGGCCAAGACGACAATGCCAAAGATAGGTATCACTTAAGTCCAACTTGAGTTTCTTGGTGTTAGTTTGGTACAATGAACTATTTAAAGTATTTTCATGAACCAATTCATAAATACCATTAATGGGAATAGCTTTAAAATAGAACATTTCATTAAAAGAAACATGGATATTTTCCTCAACGAATGATAATACATATCCAAATTGTTTTAACAGGGCTACAGAGATAATATTCCTAGTCAAACTAGGAGCATACAAAACATTGCTCAAAATTACTTCCAAACCATTTGGAAGTTTCAAGATGTAGTCACCACGGGCTTCTACTTGAACTTTAGCCCCATTGCCCATGTAGAGGCTCACATCCCCTTTCTTGAAGTCACTACTTCTTTTGAACCCCTGCAACAAATTGCAAATGTGAGTTCCACATCCGGTATCTAATACCCATGTGTTAGAGGATATCATGTTTAAATCAATATGGATCATGTATATTGTACCTGAGGTCTGCCCGGCATCCCTCTTTGCTTTCAACTCTTGGAGATGGACGGGACAATTCCTTGCCCAATGTCCAATCTCCCCACACTTGAAGCATGGGTCATTAGTGGCAACCTTTTGCCTTTTCTCTTGTGGTTTGGGTGGCACCCTTGCCACCCCTTTCCCTTTTCCCCAAGCGGGTCCCTTACCCTTGGCAACCTTTGCCTTGGGTGCGGGACGAGGCCTTTTATTGTTCCCACCTTCATTGATGGTGAGAACGGGTAAAACCCTTTTACCCATGGCCGCCTCGGCCGTTTTGAGCATTGAGTGAAGCTCACCAATGCTTTTGTCCCAAGCATTCATGTTGTAGTTCAACACGAATGTCTCGAACCTTTTGGTAAGGCCATTGAGGATCAAATCCGTGGCCAATTCCTTCGAGACGGGACAATTAAGCCTCTCGAGGCGGTCAATGTGACTTTTCATCTTAAGTACATAAGATGAAACAGATTGGTTGTCGTCCATACGACATGCATGGAGCGCTCGAACCGTTTCGAAGCGCTCAACCCTTGCTTGCTGTTGGAACGTTTCCTTCAGCTGGGTTATCATGTCATAAGCCCCGTGGTGTTCATACTCCTTTTGGAGATCCGGAGTCATGCTCGCTAGCATGAGACAAGACACTTGGACGGAGTCCTCAGTGTATTTCAGCCAATCATTAAAGGCCTCCTCATCATCCTCGCTAGGTTGATCGGGGACAGGGTCGTCTAAAACATACGATCGTCTCTCTTGCTTGAGAACAATTCTCAAGTTTCGATACCAATCGATGAAGTTGTTATGGTTTAGACGTTCCTTTTGGAGGATCGCTCGTAGGGATTGGTTGGACGCGGATGAGTTATCGGAATTATCATTATTAGAGGCCATCTACAAAATTTAACAAAGTTTTATTAAGTATTTTCGATATTGTAATTTTAATAACAAATGTCTTACAAGACTTTTATATTAAAATCTAGAACCCAATATTACATTTAAATTGTGGTTAGGTGACCTTTATCCCACGTTTTAAATTAATAAGGTGGTCAACGTTTGACGATTGCAACCATTTGCAACTTCTAGAGGTATGGGATCGACTCTTGAACATCATATGTAAAGTCGGCATGAAAATCCCATCAACACCATTTGGAAACCACATTGTAGGTGATCCATTTAACATGGTTTGCAAATCAAGACATCCTACTTACACCCACGTGTGAGTTTGCCAAAACAAATGGTTAGGTGACCTTTATCCCATAAGTAAGGCATTCTCACCTCAAATCACAAGTTCCCTCAAAATGGTTGGGTGACCTTTATCCCACTAAGAGTTCCCAAGTGACTCAAGTGTTGTGTAAAAGGACGGTGTTGATCTCGTTTTTAAAATTTTAGAGATTTCTTAATTCTAGTTTAGAAAACTCTATGTACTTGTATTTGTATGCTTTCAAATACAAGGTACCCTATGGTTCTTTGATTAAAACCAATTTTAATCTTTAAAGTCATTAAACCACTTTAATTACTTTTATTAACTTTTAAGAACCAATAATTTTCAGCTTGTTAAGTTTGTTAATGAGTTTGTTATGAATATTCAAATACAAACCAAACAATCAAACAACAAACGATCAAACAAGCATAAATATACAAACATGAGTGCATAACCATAGCTACTAAGTTGACAACACTTGTTTGCCATCACAAGTGTTGTCATAAGGTCTTTTCTAAGGTTGAAAACAATCACAAAATGCAGGTCATCTTGGACCCCACTTGAACTTGCATCCATATGCTTCAAGTTCCATGTCTTTGATGTCCATCTTCGGGTCTTGAACTCGTGCATCTTCCTTTTACAAAATTGTATCCTAATACATTTTTCTAATAAAAGAAATGCACCTAATCTATTACAAACCCAAATGAATGAATAATTACAACCCAAATAATGAAACAAAATTACAACCAAATTGAATGAATGAATACAACCAACACAAGCATCCAAACATCACAAGGTCAATGGCTAGGTTATGCACTTTATCATCCAATGATCATAACATCAAAACATCTAATGAAACCCCTTTTAAAACCACCAAATTTCAGCCAACATAAACTGAAATTTTTGGTTTTAAACATTGTCTAAACAATCAACACATCAAAATATGTTTCTTTCAAGATCTAATCACTAGCATGTGTGATACGATCTTGAAAGTTGGGGAATCATTCAACCAAACAATAACAGCCCAAAATCAGTCTATAACTACTTTATAATCATGCTTTAAAACCAATTTTAAAGACAAAACAAGCAAGTCATCCACATAACCGGCTCTTGATGCCATTGACGGGTTTGCTAGAACACAAAATCCATGTTTAACCATTTAAACTTTCAGAAAAACGCAGCGGACATATATATAGCTTTAAAACCCATTTTAAAGCTGAATATTTCATGTCTTAGTGTCCATTTAATGTAGAAAAGCAAACCCAAACAAAAGGATCATGTATGTGAATGAAACAAGCTATGACAATACATAAACGTACATAAAATCACAGCTTGAACAAGCTGTGACAACTACCTTGTTCCAGCAGCAAATGTCGACCAAAATGAGGTGTTTGATGCTTGTTCTTTTGGCCAAGACTTCAAGGAGGAGTCCTCAAGTGCTTATACCCCAAGCCTTGTGAAGCATACACAACTCTTGCTAGGGAGAGATCACCAAATCAAGACAAAAAAACTCCTTCAAAGGGCTGTTGAGCCGAGACCTTGAGAGAGGTTTTTTTTCTTTCAAAATTGCATGTAATGTGTGTGGTTTTTCTGATTTTTGAGTCCAAGACTCAATTAAATGTGTGTTGGTGGTCAAAACATGTTTGGTCCAATAGAATGAGAGGGGAGGGGCGGCAAGAAGGGGTTTAAAACCCTTTTCCCTCTCAAAACTATCACACATTGAAATGTCATTATACTAGACATACAATTAATTGTATGTACAAGATATATAAATGTAATTACATACTTATACAATTAACCATTTAATTTATAAGCTGTAATTTCTCACTTAATATTGGTGTCATCTAACTAATTTAAACAACACATCAAATAATATTGTTGAACAAAATATCCTAATAAGTTGTTCCCACTTACATGCAACTTATTTAGAAAACCCTTTTTTCTAAATTGGTGTGAATATTTAATTGCATGATCACATCATCAATTAAATATTTATTGGTGTTTGCCAAGCTTGTTGTTGGGTATAACCCGACTTGGATCATAACGTACTAACCACATCAATATTCTAAGTGTCTTGGGCACACAGAATCCAACAATCTCCCACTTGCCCAAGATTCATAGAAGATTGATGCAAGCAGTAAATACCACCTAACAATGGTTCACTACCCTTAATACGCATGACTTGTAGCCATTCAATAACATCATCCTTTCAAGTACCCTACTTGAAATGATTTAGGTGAATCAATCATCTATCCTTTTGTTTCAGATGTCATGTCAAATCCAAGAACACAGAATGATCATTTCTTGTTGATGTAACTTATCAGGCCTTAGACATCTAACTCTCAACGAATAAGAGGAACAAATTCCATCTTGACTACATATGTTTCTCACAGACACCTTATGTCATACCTGAATATACCCTTATGTACTGTCCACTATTTCAGAACAGTGAAGAAGAAGCTCAAGGTATAATACTTGGTGAATATCAAAACCAATATGTATCTCAGGTCGGAGGATACCAAATGATATTCGCCTTTACTCAAAATTACTTATGATCAATCAATAAGATTCCATGTAGTAAAATTTGAGATGCGGGTTAGTCCAATATTTGTATCCCACAAATATCTATGAACCTTGGTAGCAACCCATTGCTCTATATTCATCCTTATGAATATCAACCAATCCAAGTTCATAATAATCTTACCTTCAAACTTGTTCCCACAAGTGTGAACGACTACGGACATTTAGAGTAAACATTTTACTCATGGATTAAACATGCTAAATTGGAATATTATTTGAAACATTATAACCAAATAATTTTATTCAAATAATAGAAAGTTCCACATATCCAAATACAAAATTTATAGATCAAATCCAATCACTAGAATATCGAAGTCCCATGGCACAAGTATGACATTCATGCTTTGCCTTTTCAAGGAGCTTCGTGAGAGGATCCGCAACGTTTTGATCCGTGTGAACTTTGCGAATACATATCTTTCCCTTTTCAACTTCATCTCGTATGTAGTTGAATCTCCGCTCAATGTGCCTGGTCTTTTGATGAGCACGGGGTTCCTTGATTTGTGCAATCGCACCCTCGTTGTCACAAAAGATCTCTAGGGGTTCCTGAATGGAAGGGACAACCCCCAGATCGGCAATGAATTTCTTCAACCATGCAGCTTCTTGAGCTGCCAATGAGGCGGCGACATATTCTGATTCTGTAGTTGATAGAGCCACCACATCCTGTTTGGAGCTCTTCCAAGAGACAGCTCCTCCATTCAGAATGAAAATGTATCCCGATTGTGACCGTGAATCATCACGATCGGTTTGGAAACTCGCATCCGTGTAACCTTTTACAACGAGTTCCTCGTCACCAGATCCATAGATCAGGAACATATCTCTTGTCCTCCTTAGGTACTTAAGTATGTTCTTAACAGCCATCCAATGACTGTTTCCAGGATTCTGCTGGTAACGGCTTGTCATGCTTAAGGCGCATGACACGTCCGGTCGAGTGCATATCATTGCATACATGATGGATCCTATAGCAGATGCGTATGGGATTGCCTTCATTTTATCTTGCTCTTCCTTTGAGCTTGGACATTGAGTCGTACTCAATATCGTTCCTCTTTGAATAGGTACGGTACCTTTCTTAGAATTCTCCATCTTGAACCTCTTCAAGATTTTATCAATATATGCACTTTGATTCAAACCAATCAACCGCCTTGATCTATCCCTATAGATCTTTATTCCCAGAATATAGGCGGCTTCACCAAGATCCTTAATGGAAAAACAACTTCCAAGCCAGGTTTTTACACCTTCCAAGGTTGGAATGTCATTTCCAAATAGCAGTATGTCATCAACATACAATACTAGGAAAGTTATTGTGCTCCCACTAGCCTTCTTATACACACAAGCCTCATCAGCGTTTTTGATGAAACCAAATTTCTTTACTTCCTCATCAAAACGGTGATTCCAGCTTCTCGATGCTTGTTTCAATCCATAGATTGATTTCTTTAACTTGCATACTTTATTAGGATGTATTGGATCGACAAAACCTTCAGGCTGAACCATATAGACATCTTCCTCAAGGTATCCATTTAGGAAAGCGGTTTTGACATCCATTTGCCAAATCTCATAATCATAATGAGCAGCTATGGCAAACAATATCCTTATAGACTTTAGCATCGCAACAGGTGAGAAGGTTTCATCATAATCAACCCCTTGAGTTTGAGTGAAACCTTTTGCTACAAGTCTAGCTTTATAAGTATCCAAGTTTCCATGCATATCCGTTTTCTTCTTAAAAACCCACTTACTTCCAACTATTTTGGAGTTAAGAGGTGGTACAACCAAGTCCCATACTTGATTGTCATACATGGATTGCATCTCAACGTTCATGGCTTCAAGCCATTTGTCACAATCCGTATTGGACACTGCATCATGGTATGTGGTTGGTTCATCAGAATCTATCACATAGCATCCATCCATGAAAAATCCATATTTTCTGGTGGATTACTAGTTCTACCACTTCTGCGAACGTGTTGTGTGTATTGATCAACCACTTGATCATCCTCAACATCCTCATGTTGAGTGCTAGTTTCAACCAAACGTGCATCGGGTGTGGTTCTTGATCTTCCTCAAGATCCACTGTTCTACTGCTAGTTCCTTCCATAAGGAACTTTGCTTCTAAGAACTCACCCTTTCTGGCAACAAACACTTTTTGTTCCATTGGATCATAGAAATAATATCCCATAGAATCTCTAGGATATCCAATAAAGATACACTTGGTGGATCGGACATCCAATTTGTTTGGGGTGGGAGTCTTAACATAAGCCTCACATCCCCAAACCCTTAAGTACGATAGGGATGGAACTCTTCCATGCCATATCTCAAAAGGTGTCCTTTCCACCTTTTTGGTTGGGGCCATGTTTAGAATACGGGCCGCGGAGAGCAAAGCGAAACCCCAAAATGATAGAGGTAATGAGCTTCTAGCCATCATAGATCGGACCATATCCAATAAGGTTCGATTCCTCCTCTCAGACACACCATTATGTTGTGGTGTTCCAGGTGGAGTGAGTTGTGAGACAATCCCACAACTCCTAAGATGATCTTGAAAAGCTTCACTTAGGTATTCACCTCCTCTATCGGTACGGAGAACTTTAATTGACTTGTTGAGTTGATTTTCTACTTCATTCTTGAAGATTTTGAACATTTCAAAAGCTTCATCTTTGTGCCTTAATAAGTACACATACCCATAGCGACTATAATCGTCGGTAAAGGTAATGAAGTATCTTTCACCATTCCTAGTCATTGGCTTAAAAGGACCACATACATCCGAATGTATGATTCCTAATAAATCCTTTGCCCTTTCGGTAGTCCCACTAAAAGGTGCCTTAGTCATCTTACCTTGTAAACAAGATTCACAAACATCAAATGAATCATATTCATTTGTTTTTAAAAGACCATTCTTTTGAAGTGTTTGTAAACGTTTCTTGTTTATATGGCCAAGACGACAATGCCAAAGATAGGTATCACTTAAGTCCAACTTGAGTTTCTTGGTGTTAGTTTGGTACAATGAACTATTTAAAGTATTTTCATGAACCAATTCATAAATACCATTAATGGGAATAGCTTTAAAATAGAACATTTCATTAAAAGAAACATGGATATTTTCCTCAACGAATGATAATACATATCCAAATTGTTTTAACAGGGCTACAGAGATAATATTCCTAGTCAAACTAGGAGCATACAAAACATTGCTCAAAATTACTTCCAAACCATTTGGAAGTTTCAAGATGTAGTCACCACGGGCTTCTACTTGAACTTTAGCCCCATTGCCCATGTAGAGGCTCACATCCCCTTCTTGAAGTCACTACTTCTTTTGAACCCCTGCAACAAATTGCAAATGTGAGTTCCACATCCGGTATCTAATACCCATGTGTTAGAGGATATCATGTTTAAATCAATATGGATCATGTATATTGTACCTGAGGTCTGCCCGGCATCCCTCTTTGCTTTCAACTCTTGGAGATGGACGGGACAATTCCTTGCCCAATGTCCAATCTCCCCACACTTGAAGCATGGGTCATTAGTGGCAACCTTTTGCTTTTCTCTTGTGGTTTGGGTGGCACCCTTGCCACCCCTTTCCCTTTTCCCCAAGCGGTCCCTTACCCTTGGCAACCTTTGCCTTGGGTGCGGGACGAGCCTTTTATTGTTCCCACCTTCATTGATGGTGAGAACGGGTAAAACCCTTTTACCCATGGCCGCCTCGGCCGTTTTGAGCATTGAGTGAAGCTCACCAATGCTTTTGTCCCAAGCATTCATGTTGTAGTTCAACACGAATGTCTCGAACCTTTTGGTAAGGCCATTGAGGATCAAATCCGTGGCCAATTCCTTCGAGACGGGACAATTAAGCCTCTCGAGGCGGTCAATGTGACTTTTCATCTTAAGTACATAAGATGAAACAGATTGGTTGTCGTCCATACGACATGCATGGAGTGCTCGAACCGTTTCGAAGCGCTCAACCCTTGCTTGCTGTTGGAACGTTTCCTTCAGCTGGGTTATCATGTCATAAGCCCCGTGGTGTTCATACTCCTTTTGGAGATCCGGAGTCATGCTCGCTAGCATGAGACAAGACACTTGGACGGAGTCCTCAGTGTATTTCAGCCAATCATTAAAGGCCTCCTCATCATCCTCGCTAGGTTGATCGGGGACAGGGTCGTCTAAAACATACGATCGTCTCTCTTGCTTGAGAACAATTCTCAAGTTTCGATACCAATCGATGAAGTTGTTATGGTTTAGACGTTCCTTTTGGAGGATCGCTCGTAGGGATTGGTTGGACGCGGATGAGTTATCGGAATTATCATTATTAGAGGCCATCTACAAAATTTAACAAAGTTTTATTAAGTATTTTCGATATTGTAATTTTAATAACAAATGTCTTACAAGACTTTTATATTAAAATCTAGAACCCAATATTACATTTAAATTGTGGTTAGGTGACCTTTATCCCACGTTTTAAATTAATAAGGTGGTCAACGTTTGACGATTGCAACCATTTGCAACTTCTAGAGGTATGGGATCGACTCTTGAACATCATATGTAAAGTCGGCATGAAAATCCCATCAACACCATTTGGAAACCACATTGTAGGTGATCCATTTAACATGGTTTGCAAATCAAGACATCCTACTTACACCCACGTGTGAGTTTGCCAAAACAAATGGTTAGGTGACCTTTATCCCATAAGTAAGGCATTCTCACCTCAAATCACAAGTTCCCTCAAAATGGTTGGGTGACCTTTATCCCACTAAGAGTTCCCAAGTGACTCAAGTGTTGTGTAAAAGGACGGTGTTGATCTCGTTTTTAAAATTTTAGAGATTTCTTATTCTAGTTTAGAAAACTCTATGTACTTGTATTTGCATGCTTTCAAATACAAGGTACCCTATGGTTCTTTGATTAAAACCAATTTTAATCTTTAAAGTCATTAAACCACTTTAATTACTTTTATTAACTTTTAAGAACCAATAATTTTCAGCTTGTTAAGTTTGTTAATGAGTTTGTTATGAATATTCAAATACAAACCAAACAATCAAACAACAAACGATCAAACAAGCATAATATACAAACATGAGTGCATAACCATAGCTACTAAGTTGACAACACTTGTTTGCCATCACAAGTGTTGTCATAAGGTCTTTTCTAAGGTTGAAAACAATCACAAAATGCAGGTCATCTTGGACCCCACTTGAACTTGCATCCATATGCTTCAAGTTCCATGTCTTTGATGTCCATCTTCGGGTCTTGAACTCGTGCATCTTCCTTTTACAAAATTGTATCCTAATACATTTTTCTAATAAAAGAAATGCACCTAATCTATTACAAACCCAAATGAATGAATAATTACAACCCAAATAATGAAACAAAATTACAACCAAATTGAATGAATGAATACAACCAACACAAGCATCCAAACATCACAAGGTCAATGGCTAGGTTATGCACTTTATCATCCAATGATCATAACATCAAAACATCTAATGAAACCCCTTTTAAAACCACCAAATTTCAGCCAACATAAACTGAAATTTTTGGTTTTAAACATTGTCTAAACAATCAACACATCAATATGTTTCTTTCAAGATCTAATCACTAGCATGTGTGATACGATCTTGAAAGTTGGGGAATCATTCAACCAAACAATAACAGCCCAAAATCAGTCTATAACTACTTTATAATCATGCTTAAAACCAATTTTAAAGACAAAACAAGCAAGTCATCCACATAACCGGCTCTTGATGCCATTGACGGGTTTGCTAGAACACAAAATCCATGTTTAACCATTTAAACTTCAGAAAAACGCAGCGGACATATATATAGCTTTAGAACCCATTTTAAAGCTGAATATTCATGTTCTTAGTGTCCATTTAATGTAGAAAAGCAAACCCAAACAAAAGGATCATGTATGTGAATGAAACAAGCTATGACAATACATAAACGTACATAAAATCACAGCTTGAACAAGCTGTGACAACTACCTTGTTCCAGCAGCAAATGTCGACCAAAATGAGGTGTTTGATGCTCGTTCTTTTGGCCAAGACTTCAAGGAGGAGTCCTCAAGTGCTTATACCCCAAGCCTTGTGAAGCATACACAACTCTTGCTAGGAGAGATCACCAATCAAGACAAAAAAACTCCTTCAAAGGCTGCTGTTGAGCCGAGACCTTGAGAGAGGTTTTTTTTCTTTCAAAATTGCATGTAATGTGTGTGGTTTTTCTGATTTTTGAGTCCAAGACTCAATTAAATGTGTGTTGGTGGTCAAAACATGTTTGGTCCAATAGAATGAGAGGGGAGGGGCGGCCAAGAAGGGGTTTAAAACCCTTTTCCCTCTCAAAACTATCACACATTGAAATGTCATTTATACTAGACATACAATTAATTGTATGTACAAGATATATAAATGTAATTACATACTTATACAATTAACCATTTAATTTATAAGCTGTAATTTCTCACTTAATATTTGGTGTCATCTAACTAATTTAAACAACACATCAAATAATATTGTTGAACAAAATATCCTAATAAGTTGTTCCCACTTACATGCAACTTATTTAGAAAACCCATTTTTCTAAATTGGTGTGAATATTAATTGCATGATCACATCATCAATTAAATATTTAATTGGTGTTTGCCAAGCTTGTTGTTGGTATAACCCGACTTGGATCATAACGTACTAACCACATCAATATTCTAAGTGTCTTGGGCACACAGAATCCAACACCATTGATATGACTTTATTCATAAGAAAGTCTAGGAAGTCATCTTGCTCATCGAAGTCTTTGTTGATGAATCATATTTGGTTCTTCAAATGAATAAATGCGCAAAGAATTTGAGAGCATCATGAAGAAGAAATTTGAGATGAGTTCCATGGGAAAAATGGACATTTTCCTAGGATTCAAGTAAAGCAAATGAAGAAAGGGTTCTTTATCAGTTAATAAAAATATGTCTCTCACATTTTAAAAGGATTTGATATGAAAGATTGTAAGCCAGCCAAGACACATATACCTAGAAATCACAATCTTTGTCCAAACTCTAAGGGGGAGGATACTAATCAAAATCAGTATTGGGCAATCATTGGGTCTTTGATGTATCTCACAACAAGTAGACTTGATATCATGTTTGCAACTTGCATCTATGCAAGATATCAGGATGCTTCAAAAGTGTCTCACCTAGTTGTTGTCAAGAGAATCCTTAGATACCTCAAAGGAGCACCTAAATTAGGTCTCTAGTATCCAAGAAATAGCAATTTCAATCTCTATGACTATTCTAATGGTGACTATGGTGGTTGCAATATCAACAAAAAATCAACATCAGGAGGATGTCAATTTCTTTATGGACGGATCATCTCATGGCAATGCAAGAGGCAATCTTGTGTTTTAACATCAATTGCTAAAGCTAAATACATTGATATTGCTAGTTGTTGTGCTTAGCTGTTATGGATTCAAAACCAGATGATAGACTATGGATTGAACTTCATGAGCACTCCTATCCACATTGCTAGACCCTAAAAGGATTATACATGCCAATTCAATTGGTGAGTTGATGGTTGTTCTGCTGAGATTCTCATAAGTCCAAGAATTAATGCGGATGAAGATTCTGCTCATAGAAGAAACCAAGTATGGCTAACTGCATTTGTAAATGCAGAAGTCATAAAACAAATGCTCACAAGTGTTTGTTCTTCCGCATTTACAAATGCGGATAGCGTAGAAGAATGCGGACAAGTGTTTGTTCATCCGCATTTGTCAAATGCGGATGACCAAACAAATGCGCAGAAGTATTTGTTCATCTGCATTAGCCAATGCTGATGACCAACATACTAATGTGGAAAATCATGTAAAGATGTTGATCAAGTCAACTAATCCGCATTTTCCAATGCGGATGAGTAAACAGAAATGCGGCTCAAGACTTAGACTAGTTCTGATATAGATCAGGGGTAGTTTAGTCATTTTGTAAAAAGGCATCTTGTCTGCCTATAAATGTAATAGAAAACCTCGTACATGACATGATGGTTGATAGAAAATTAGAATATATTTTGTCTTTTACTCTAGGTGCATTATTACTGTTCTTGCTAAAACCATAGCCTTCACTCTAATCAATCACCTTCATCAATATATACAAAAGAATTTATGAGTATATTCTTGCATTAAATATTTATTGATTGTTTGTTTCCGCTATTCAATCTTTCACTTGATTACCATATTCGATCCTAAGTGAGAATCTCAATCTCAGTACCCCGGTCAATTGGTATCAGAGCCTTGGCTCTCGGTTCTTTTTCAGATCTACCCAAGATCTGAATAGAACTTGATTGATCTGGTAATCGAGTTACTAGTAGAGTATTCCATCATCTCTACTTAGTAAATAAAAAAAATACTCTTAAAAAGACCTCTGTCAATTCGTTCTCACCATCAAGAAATATACACAAAACCTACAGATATATACGAAAAAAAGGAATATAACAAAAGCTGCGACAGAAACTAAGAAATATTAACAGATCTGATTTACTGAGCATTTGTTGAAAGATTTAGACTATTCGGACTAACTAATCTTCAAACGCACCTAATCCATACTTTAACAAGTTAAAATTACCTGTTAATATGGATTCTCATAGTTTTTCAAAACTTGGCCATACACCGAAACCTCCTATGCTTGAACACAAAACTGAGTTTAAGCAATGGAAAATCAGGTTCGGGAATTACATTACAGGTGTAGATCCTGATTTTTGGATCTCAATATGCAAAGGGCCACACATCCCTATTACTCTGTCTACAGATCAAGCTGCCATCTACAAGCTAGCTAGAATACCCATTGAAGATTTGACCCTTGCGAACAAGATTACAAGAAAATAAAGATAGATCTGAAAGCTTACTCTATCCTAACTGATCAGTCAAGATGGATGTGCTGAAAATATTGGAGAAGTATGGTACTGCCAAAGCAGTATGGGATGCACTGCTAATCATGTGTGAGGGGAGTAGTGAAGTTGTAGAGATTAACAAGGATAAACTTGTTAATCACTATGAAATATTTCATCACTTTAAAGGGGAGTCTATATCCAAGTAGCAGCACAGATTTGTGCAATTGGTAAATGATTTGGAAATCGTGGGAGTCACTTAGAAAGACAAGGAGTTAAACAAGAAAATGCTACTTAGTCTTCTAGAGATCTGGAAACAAGATGTGCCATGCTAAAGAACACTCTTGATCTTGAGAGTAAAACTCTGGATATAATGATAGCCAAGATAGATGCACTGGAATTAGATGAAAGAAGCAGAAACTTAGGACGACCCAAAGTGATTGAGGCATACAAGTTTTCATGAGAATCTCATTTTGTGGAAAATGCCTTCATTACTGAGGAGGATGATTTCATCTCTTCACGAGATCAATTGAATACCACTGGGTTCATTGCAACTCCATCAAATAATCATCCATCAACATCTTCTCAAGCATCCGGATTCACTACTACTCCTACAACCACTCCTGGCGACACAAGATCCGAAGAACAAAAGGCAACTTACAATGCCTTTGTTGCAAGCTTTGAAGCCTATTTAGGTGTAAGATTTACTTCAGCACATCTGATCCAGGAGGACTTAGAAGAAATGGATCCAGATGATGTAGAAGAAATGGATCTACAATGGCAAATGGCCATGATTGCTATGAGAGCAAAGAAATTTTTCAGAAAAGGCAGAAAGCTCAACCTTAATGAAAACACAAAGCTTTGATATGATAAATCAAAACTGAAGTGCTTAACTATGGTATGGCTAGCCACTTTTCCAGAGTACGCAATGCCCCTAAAAGAAACAACTTTCAAAGGAATTCTCCAAACCAGTCATCCTCACAGTCAAACTCAAGCTTTCAATCCAATAATCATCAACAGCAGTATCATCATCCACAACAACATCAATTATATCAAAACCAACCACAATTGACAAACCAAGCTCGTGGAAGCAGTTAGTCATCTGCCAATGCTCTCGTGATTGAGCAAGATGGAGTATGTGACTAGCGCCTATGTGCAGAGGAAGTCAAGCCTCGATTTCAAAATCATGACTCATGGCTCGCATCAACGATGGTCCATCTCCTATGCCTTCTATAAAATCTAGCCTATGTAGTGAAAAATGCATTAATGAACTGCAAGGTTATAGACAACATAACCATAAACTTGCAGACAAGATAAAAGAGGAAAAAGTAAAGTCAGGGATGTTAAAAAGAAAGATAAAAGGTTTTGAAATCAAATTTAAATCTATCATCTCTGACATTGAAAAACTGCATGGTGAAAAGTACACTCTTGCAGCTGAGAATGAGCAACCTACTGAAACGTTAGCTCAATCTAAAGCTGAACATACTCTTACTGAAGTGAAACTAGAAAAGTTTCAGCTGTCTTCAATTAAGCTGCAAGACATGCTTGATTCTCAAAAGAATTCCAAGGACATGTTTGGGATTGGGTATAATTCATGTCCTCCACCATATAATGACAACTACACTGTCATGCCTAAATCTGTCACACTCAATTACTAAACTATGGAACCAAAATATGTAGTAAAACAAGTATCAATCCTCAAAACAAACCTGATGTTTATATTGAAACAAATAAGGATAAAATCAGATTAGGACACCCAATCAAAATCAAAGAGTGTTCAAACAAGCAATGTGTGTCATCAAACCCATAAGCCCCATCCAGACAATTGTTCCATTTGTGAAATTCATACCTTCTGTTTTAAAAGGGTAAAAAGAAGTTTGTGAAGTAAGTGAAACCCACTGCTGAAAGTGGTTCTAATAATGAGATTATATCTCCAAACAATTTGGAAAAAGTTTCACTGCAAAAGAATCAAAAGAGATCACGGAGTTCAACATATAAAACATTGTCAGACCCTTAGTCTTCAAAACTAAGACAGGGAGTTGGGTTTGATATATGCAACAAGGAACACGTTGACCAGTTTGAGAAGGAGGTGAGAAATGGGATGAAGAAACAAAACAACCCAGAAAATCAAACAAAAGTAGTGTTGTGAAGCAAACTACAAAAAGGGCTGATTTTTATTCATCCCCTAAGCAAAAGAAAGTAGCTCAGTAGCAAATAAGAAAATCAACTGAGTCCCACAAATCAAAATCTGATTCAAGCAACAAATAAATGTATTGTGACATTTGTGATATGTCCAATCACAAGACAGAAGAGTGGTTTTACAATCAATATTGCTCAATCTGTGACATGAACAACCACTCCACAAAGAACTTTATTTTAAGAAATATTGTTCAGTCTGTGATATGAACAATCATAATACACCTGATTGTTACTTCAATCAAAAGGGAGTGAAAATCCCCCAAAACAAGCCCATCTCAAAAAGAACTCCTGTGAAACACACTGTCAGACCTCATTTTCATAACAATCAATCTAGGATATCTAGATCATCAAATGACAGGAGCAATTTGAAGGAATTACGGAAGGGTCTAAGAAAACATCACATAGTGAAACCCAAAATTGACCTTCCCAAACCAAGAGTAATTTTTGATAATAAAAAACGGGTTAAATTTTTACAAAGAAACAGAGATCAAAGATTTCACTACTCATTTGATTCTTTAGTTATTGTTGATGAGAGGACTCCAGCAAAATATCACAAGCAATCTCCAAGGTCGCCTCTAAATGATAACAATTTAAAGGAAAGTATCAAGAGGTCACAATAATGGATAGGAACGGGATGCCCAAGACCAGCATGGCTTGGGTTCCTTATTCTAATTAGTTCTTTTTGGTTGCAGGTTCATCCACACAGGTCCAACAGCTTATGGTATGTGGACAGTGGATGTTCCCGACACATGACTGGAGATCGTTCCCTCCTTCATGACTTCCAGCATATACAAGGAACTACATAGCATTTGGAGAAGATTCACAAGGTGGAAGAATTACAGGTGAAGGATCTGTGACAAATAGGATGCTAAGCTTTGACAGAGTGAACTACTGTGAATAACTGAACTTCAATCAGTTAAGCGTGTCTCAAATCTATGACAAGAAATATTCAACACACTTTACAGACACTCACTGCTACATTCTGAAACCTAGATTTCAGATCTCTGAAGAATGGATTGTCCTAAAGACCCAGAGGAAGAATAATACTTACGTTTTATACCTGTGTTCTGCATCACCAAAAGAAGAAACGAGTATTTTGTCAAAAGCATAATTTGATGAGTCACAGCTCTGGCACAGACGTTTCGGGCACACAAACTTTAAAAACATGAACAGATTGGTCAAAGGAAACCATGACATTGGTCTTCCTCAAAAGGATTTCATTTTGTTGATCACTGTTCAGCATGTCTCAAAGGAAAACACACAAATCTTCTCATAAATCCAAGCTGGTGAATACAAACAATACTCCATTCAAGCTACTTCATATGGATCTGTTTGGACCAACTCATGTCATGAGTATTGGGAAGAAACAGTATTGTTTGGTAATCATTGATTACTTTTCACGTTTTACATGGGTTTTCTTCCTACTTCATAAAAATGAGGCATCCTAAAAATACAAGAAGTTATCACAAAAATTGAAAATCAACATGATCATAAGGTCAAAACAATAAGAAGTGATAATTGTACTGAATTTAAAAATGAAGACATGAGTTCTTTTTGTGCAACCAAAGGCATTGCTCATCAATTTAGTACAGCTAGAACTCCTTCACAAAATGGGGTAGCAAAAAGGAGGAATAGAAAACTGATTGAAGCAGCAAGAACAATGCTAGCCGATGCTAAGCTACCAATCACCTTCTGGGCAGAGACAGTTAACACATCTTGTTTTGTACAAAATCGAACTCTAATTGTAAAAGAAAGCAACATGACTCCATATGAACTGCTCTTTCATTTAAAAACCATTCATTGGATTTCTCAAGTCATTTGGTAGTCCTGTCTCAATATTAAACACTCGAGACTATTTGGGAAAGTTTTCATCTAAGTCTGATGAAGGATTCTTTGTAGGTTATTCTTCTGTTTCAAAGGTTTACAAAGTGTTTAATGCTAGATTAAACATTATTGATGAATCAACAAATGTTCAATTCAAGGAACATTCGCTTCCCAAATTTGCAAATGGTCCCGACTAGTTGTTTGATATTGACTCATTTACAAAATCATTTGATCAATTTCACTTATCTGATGCAAGAAATCTCAATTTAGGTGACACTTCATCAGCTGTAGAAAGAAGAGATGACTTTCCATTGATTTCTCCTACATCTGCTGAATACATGAATGAAGATGTTCCTCTCCAAGCTGATCCCATCAAAGAACCATCACAAAATCAGAGTGTTTCAACTGAAGGAGGTCCAAGCATGTTACCATCACACTTCGATGATCTGTCAACTGAGATCAGAAATAAAAAACAAGCTACTCCTCTAGCTGAAACACAAAGAACATCAAATGATGGAAGCAATCACAGTGCTACTTACACTGAAGCAGGAACTGAAACAGAATCTGACTGTCTTTATAATTCCACAATAGTACAAGAAGAAGGTGCCTCTAACCATAATGAACTGAATGTCTCCAATCTTGATGTAACCATTGTTGGTGACTCCATTCCAACCACCAGAATACACAAGAATCATCCAGTTGAAACCATTATTGGTGAACTTAATGAGAAGGTGACAAGTAGCAAGTCCAGTATTGCAAACATTTGTTTGTTCTCATGCTTTCTATGTCAAACAGTACCCAAGAACATCAAAAAGGCTCTTCAAGACAATAGCTGGATTGAAGCAGTGCAGGAAGAATTGCTCCAATTCAAGAAGCAAGAAGTATGGAAACTAGTAGATCTTCCAGAAGGACAATACCTTATTGGTACCAGATGGCTGTACAAGAACAAGAGTGATGATAGAGGGATCGTCATCAGAAATAAAGCAAGATTAGTGGCACAAGGATACACTCAAGAAGAAGGAATCGACTATGACAAAGTGTTTGCACTTGTTTCCAGATTAGAAGCAATTAGAATCTTTCTAACATATTCTGTGTCCATGAAATTTACTATTTATCAAATGGATGTAAAGTGTGCCTTCTTGTATGGAAAGATTGTTAAGGAGGCCTATGTGAGTCAACCACCTGGCTTTGAAGATCCAGATTTCCCTCATAGAGTTTACAAGCTTGACAAAGCTCTGTATGGTCTTCACCAAGCCCCAAGAAAGTGGTACGAGACTCTATCATCCTTTCTTATTGAACATGGATATGAAAGAGGAAAGATTGACAGACTCTGTTCAGAAGAAGAAGAGGAAGAGACATGCTGCTAGTCTAGATTTATATGGATAATATTATATTTGGCTCTACAAACAAGCAACTCTACTAAGAGTTTGAAGACCTAATGCATTCAAAATTCCAAATGAGTGCAATGGGAGAAGTCACTTTCTTCTTAGGAGTGCAAGTCCATCAGAAGCATATGGAATCTTCATCAACCAATCCAAATATATGGATACAATGCTAAAGAAGTTTCATTTTGCCAATTTTTAGTCCATTAGAACACCAGTTGATACCAAAGTGAAGATTGGTCTTGATCTAGAAGGCAAATATGTTGATCAGGCTCACTATCGATCCATGATACGCTCACTTATGTGTCTAACTGCTAGTAGGACTGATATTATGTTTGGAGTTTATGTGTGTGCAAGGTATCAAGCTGATCCAAAAGAATCACATGTGAATTCAGTCAAGAGGATATTCAGATATTTGAAAGGCAAACCAACTCTTGGGTTATGGTATCGAAAGGAAGGAGACTTCAATCTCTATGCCTTCATAGATAGTGATTATGGAGGATGCAACTTCAACAGATAGTCCACCTCTGGCGGTTGTCAATTTCTTGGTCCCAGACTGGTCTCATGGCAATGCAAGAAGCAGAAAAACGTATCTGTATCAACAGCAGAAGCTGAGTATATTGCAGCATCAGCTTGTTGCTCTCAAGTACTCCGGATTCAAACCAGATGGTTGATTATGGTTTTAACTTCTTGCACACACCAATTCACATTGACAACACAGCAGCTGTTTTCATAACAAATAATCTAGTTTAGTAATCAAAAAACCAAACACATTGAAATTAGATATCACTTTTTGAGAGACTATGCTGAAAAAGGGTTGATCAAATTGACTCAAGTACCCACTGAAAATCAATTGGCTGATTTATTTACTAAGGCATTTAAACCTGGTAGGTTTGAATTCCTAGTTCAATAAATTGGCATGATTAACCTTCAGTAAAACCAATCAAAACATCAAAAACAAGTCAAAAATATTATTAGAAAATCATAAAAAAAGTCAAGTTTGATGAAGAAAAGAATATTTAGGAAATGATATAATTACAGTCGTTATATCATTCACTACGCTTAAGTTAAAAAAATTGCAAAATTGTAATGACTTACCAGATATGATGGTAGGCTCAACTTAGAAGAGAAGATACATGCAGTGATGAATTAAAATCCTATTCAATAGTGAAACACTCATCACAAAATACAGGTTTGTATTGGCTTATCTGAGTGCATGTGTGTGTAGTAACCTAAACACACCAAGTAATGATACTTATGAATCTCTGTCACCTACATCAAGTTTCATCTTTGTTTTGCGGAGCAAAGACCTGATGAAACAAGCATATAGTGTAGATGTACTCATCCAAAAGATTCCCAATGAGAAACACATCCAAATTGGATGACTCTACAAAATCAATACATTCCAAGTGAATGAACAAAAGAATCCCATCATGGATCACCTTCCAAAGTGAGGTGAAAAGAATGCCAATGTGGATCATCATGAAAAAGGATCAAAGTAAATGAATCCCAATAAGGATCAATGAAAATAAGTTCTTATAACTTAAGTAATCTCGTAAGGAAAGTTGTGAAACAGTTCTACCATGCATTGTAAAAGATGGTTGATCATTCCATGCTTGGGTGTGTGAGGTACATATTGAATAATTAAATCAACCATGAACATGATAAATATCATTTGCATCAAAATATCAATCTGCTATAAGTTCAAGAGGACAAACAGAC
The DNA here is from genome assembly GCA_025506515.1 of Flaveria trinervia. Lineage (NCBI taxonomy): Eukaryota > Viridiplantae > Streptophyta > Magnoliopsida > Asterales > Asteraceae > Flaveria > Flaveria trinervia. Next base: position 74,905,577 of record CM046448.1, read on the forward strand.
CTTCAATCTTCAAGTTTATAAACATGTCCATTTTATCATACAGGATGCACATGTGTAATGTAAGATTGATATGATCCCAACAAAAGATATACTTCTCTTCATTATTAATAATCAAAATAATATTCAAAAAGCTTTTAAATCTTTAAGGTTTCTATCCAAATGTGGATATAAACTTTAGGGGGAGTAATTTAAAATTTTTGAGTCAGTCTATATAGATTTTTACTAGCTTAAATTACTTCTTAAAAATTCAAAACAAAACAAAAAGAACATACATGTGTTGTTGTAGAAGTTATACCATAGTATCTCAGCTTATGAAGATTCTTGTAGGTATGACAAGTCCAACATTAGTCAAGCAACGGGAAACTTGTATCTCTTTTGACATACATGTCAATCCAAGCAAGAATTGACATCTCCAACAGCAACAACTTCATAAGACACAAATTCAGTCAAGACATCCTTCATAAATAAAAATAAATAAAAAAAACAAAAGCAAAAAACATTAAGTTTTGATTAAGTTCAAAATTTAATGCAGGTAAGTGCATTGGTTAATCCAGGTGAAGGTAACCCATGCTTATAACCAATGCAGGTAACTTTTGATTTCCAAGTAAAATTAATGCGGACAAAGATTGTACTCTACCGTATTAGTGTGTTAAAAGTATACATGACCAAGTAAATGTGGATTTTATTCTATCGCATTTGCTATAGTGAGCAAATGCTGACAAAGTTTGACCAGCCGAATTTGCTACAGTGAGCAATGCTGAACAACTTTTGTCAACCGCATTTGTTACAATGCACAAATGCTGACGAACTTTGTTCTTCCGCATTTGCCACAGTGCATAAATACTGATGAACTTTGTTCTTCCGCATTTTCCACAGTGCACAAATGCTGATGAACTTCGTTCTTCCACATTTGCCATAGTGCACAAATGCGGATAGAAGGAAATTAAAGTAACAAAACTTCCGCATTTGCTACATTATGTTAATGTGGATGCCTAAAATCACAAGTTAAACTCTTTTGCATTTACAATAGTAAACAAATGCGGATAGTCAAAGTACTATAAATTTTCACTTCCGCATTTACAACAGTAAACAAATGCAGATAGTCAATGTACTTTAAATTTTCACTTCCGCATTTTCAACAATAAACAAATACGGATGGTCAAAGTACTTTAAATTTTCACTTTCGCATTTACAACAGTAAACAAATGCGGATAACCTAAATACTTAAAATTTCCACTTCCGCATTTGCTACAGTGTTTTCAAAATTAGATCGCATTAGCTCTGGAACTTGTAAAATCTTGTAATAGCCATCAATTAACTATTTAAAGGAAACTGAAATGGTCATTTAATACTTTTCAAATTTGAGAGATTCCATAATGAGACGAGCGAAAAACCACCATACATCCTCATTGATCATCATCATCATCAACAACCAGAAATTTTAGTGTCTTCTCCTCAATCTGTTCTTATCTCGATTCTAAGCAACAATAGCATTGAAAGAAAGGTGAAATTTCCAAAAAATTTCATGACCTAACTTTTAGACTTTTGAACCAAAAGTGAACGAAGAACCAAGGGTTAATGAAGAACATCCAAAATCAGATTTATTCAAAGAAATGTTATACATTTTCGACATCAATGAACATTCAAACTAAGAGGAATTTTACTCATCATGAAAAACCTTCATAGTTGTGTTCATCATAAGGACGGAGCCTGATGAAAACTAATAATGTGGAACAACCTCATGAAATATAATCTAATAAATGGTTGATTATATTAATAATGCATTTACTTAATCTTGAAAAACAGAGAAACTGTGATTGTTCAACACAAATTCACCATTTGATGTGACGAAAATGAAACAGTAACATCAAACATTCATCTTTGACCATTAACAGTCAAACTAATGAATTGTGCACATACTTTCTCATCAAATCTAACTCATATGTATCAAATGCAGATTAAAGGGATAATCTTACATGGGGCAAGCTCCATAACGTTAGTGGTTATTTGGACGTTGATGTTCCTAAATCTGAAGGCCTGAGACATGATCAGATTCATATCTACTACCAGAATAGCTCATGCTATTGCAGTCAGACAACTCATCTATGAAAGATATATTAGATCATGTTCAAATTCATATCTACTACCAGAATAACTCTGCTATTACAGTAAGACCAGTCATCTATGAAAGATACATTAGATTATTCTGGAGCACTGTAGAAGTGACTGATGTGGAAGGTGAAAGGACTTTAGTAGGAAGAATTTCAGATGATCTCTCTATGACCATCACTGAACAAACTGTGAGACAGTGTCTACAGTTTGGTGATGATGCCAATGCTCCCATTAAGTTAGACGATGAAGAAATCACCACTTTCTTTGCAGAAATTGGATATGAAGGTGGCTATGAGGGAAAGCAAATTGTCAAGGGGTTAGTAGATTTGCAGTGGAGGTTTCTAGTTCACCTCTTTCAACATTGCATATCTAAGAGGAAGACTGGTTGGAATGATATACTTGTGATTACTTCCTCTGCTATATGTGCCTTATGCACAAACAGACCTTTCAACATGTATGCTTATGTATTCAATAGTCTAACCTCTAACATTTAAGTAGGAAGAAGGCATATGTTCTTAATGTATCCAAGATTTCTCTAGTGTTTGATTAATGAAGCATTTCCTGATCTGGTACTTAAAGGACCAACTTTTGATATTCCTTACTATGATGCCAAATCCTACAAGTACATTAAGATAAAAGATCTAAGAAATTATTATAGTGGAGCACACTCTCCCTTACTACCTTGGATGGTTCAGCAGATAGAAGAACAGGCGGCTCCTGTTAATGAGTCCATTCAGGAAGAAACTTAAGCTGATGTTGACCATGTTGATGAAAGAGTTGAAGGATCAAGGCCAGTGTCACCCCAGGAGTCGTTAGGGGGTGATCTTCACATTGATCCTTATGATCATGATATTGCATCTCCCTCTATACATCACCATTACCATCTCCCCATAAATCACCAAACACTTCAATTCCTAAATAACCTATCCCATCACCAATAGCTCAACCAATCACATCTCCACCTCATCACTCTCCAAAATCACCACCTCAACCATTCCCCACTAGTGTTGATCCAACTAAGTTTGGAGGTTCCACCAGCTTATCTAAAGAATCCAAATCATCTTCGGATGAGGAGGATCAACCTGTTCAAATGTCCGTACGGAAAACCACTATTGAAGCTGCTCCATCAGAGAACTTTGTTGAATCTGATGTGAACAAAACTGATGAAAAAGATGAGTTGATTTCTGAGCTCATGCAAAAGGTTGGAAAGTTGGAAAGAGTACTGAGCAGAAGAACAATTATCATCCAAGATAGACTTTTTGAACTTGATGAAAAAGAGAATTAATTGAAAGTGTTAAAAGAAAAGTATGACGCTAAAAAGAAAGAGTAAGATAAGAAGATTACCAACTTAACTGCTGCTCTTCAACAAGCAAGGAATGAGATAAGTGGTCACTTGGACACTTTGGCCATTCAAACAATAGCTATGGAAGAACAAGAAGAACTAATTGAAGAGCAAGATAAGACCATCATTGACTTGCAAAAGCAAAATGAACATCTGAACAAGAGAGTAGCTGAACTTGAGATGCTTGTTGAAATCAAGAAGAAAGTTGAATTAGAAGCCAAGCAAGTACATGAACAAGAAACTGAATCTGAAAGCACTTCAAAGGAGAGTGGTGATGACTCTCCTCCTGCTAAAAGAATGAGATTCTCAGAACAAGCTGCAAAACCAAGCAAGGCAAAACAAGATAACTCTGGATTGGAAATGGTATTATATTGAGTGGAAACAGCCAACAAGCATGCAGAAGGGGCTGAATTCAAAGTTATGATCAATGCCTTAGATAGTTTTGTAGCTGAAGAATTCATTATTGATGATGAATTTGGGATTTTTTTGCTAACTAGGGACTAGTACTAAACCCATAGTGGTTATTCCTTAATCTCTCGTTCCTTTGAGGAAGGAGTTGAGTATGCAAATAGTTCCTGTTGTGTCATTATCAAAGGAGCAAAAAGACATGATCAGAAAGTTCTGTGAAAAAGTAAAGGAAAAAGAAGAAAAAGTTGTTGATGCTTATGAACCAGTACAATCAGAGGCTAAAAAATTGCCTAAGGAAGTTGAAAAGCCTAAATCCTCATCCGATCCTTCAATGCAAACTTACACCAGAAAGAGGAAGTATCTGTCTGAGAAGGCTAAGGGCAAGAGGCCTATGAAAGAAGAGGCACCGGTACAAAAAGACAAACAAGATGATCTCAGAAGTCTTGTTGCAATAGCAAGATTCTTGGAAGAGCATGAGCAAGCTGAGGCTCAATTAAAGAAACAAGCTGTGTTTATTGATCTGGAAGAAGGTGAAGTAGAAAAATGATATGAGCCAATGACTATTGATAGTCCTATGAAAGAAGAAAGTTTAGTAGAAGAAATGGTAAAAAAGGCTCAAAATGAATGGTTGAAGCTATGTTATGATTAATCATGGGAATGATCCGGATGAAGTCTTTGGGGTGATCTATGAGGGGATGAAGGCAAAAAAAGAAAAACTCAACAAACTGCTAGACCCTACTATTAAGACAGATTATGAGAAGTCTATTGCACCTAAAGTTCACAAGCCAAAGCTATTTGTCATCAAGAAGCAAACTTCAACTCCTGAACTTCTGCATCCTGATCCCTATAAAATGACTGATAGGAAAATGAAGGATTACCTTTCAAGTCAAGGCTTCACTAGAAAGAAACTTGGAAACATGAAAACTAACTCACTGAGAGCTGCCATACTCATATTAATAAATGAAAAGAAAGAGAGGCTAAAGAAGATAGAAGAAGAAATTCTCAACCAAAAGCCTAGATCAAGATTCTCTACACAAGACACGCAACTTACTCATAGAGATCAAGACTCGTTGGCACCTGTGCTTCATAAATACCCTAAGTGGTTTGCTGAACCCTCCCAACTAAAACTTCAAGAAGGGTTAACACTGCTGAGATGATTAGAGGTGTATCTACTCCAAAGGACAAAATGATCAGAAAATCATGCATGGAAATATGATAGTGCATGGAACATGTTCATGGTTAAAAGAATCTCAGGGCTGGTGCAATTTTTTATAGAGTACTCTGCTCTGTTAAATGCCCTTGAGATTCATGATCTGAAAGAACTGGCTAACCTGGAACTGATCAATCATAATGCCATGTTTAGAGGGTATGAAATTGAAGGTACACTTAAAATGTTTAAGAGAATCAACAACTTCAATTCATTGAAAGACATATGCATGAGAAAAGACAAATTATTCAAAAACCCTCTAGAGAAGAAACAAACAAAACCAGCAGAAGAATAAGCGTTTTTAGAACTAAGAGTGAAACCTGAAGAGTCATTGAAAAGAAAAATGGTGGCTGACACTCATTCCTTAATACCAATCTCCAATATTTATTATGATGAGAAGACCTATGACTTGGTGATTGAGAGAAAGTAGGGAGGTAAAGAAGATGCAGAAATCAGATTATTCAGTGGTTATGAAGTGAGACTATTAGATCAATCTTATATTCACTTCATATATACTAGGAACTTCATAGGGATATCCAATAAATTTGGTGAAGAAGATCTGCATTTCTTTCTGAAGTGCACAAAAATATTAAGATGGAATATGACCAGATCAGTACCAAGTGGGAGAAAAGAAAGAAGAAGAAAACACCTCTACAGTTGGGCAACATTGTAAAACTAGAGGTTGATGTAGATGGTGCTCTGTTAATTCACAAGGATGGGCTATCTACAGTATCTATTTGGGAACCTATTTCCCTTAAGAAATTACCACTAGAAGCCATCCACAATATGAACAAAATGAAGATCCATGTGTTGAGTAGGGAAAGTGTAGAGACTAATGAAGATGCTGATGCAACCCAAACACTCAAAGCTTATCTGCTATGCATGCTGCACAAGTACTGAAGAAGAATGTGTTGGACCAAAAGAACCAATGAGCCAGATCAGAAAAACATTTAAGTCCCACAACAACTGCTGAAGACTTGATCAGCTGTTTGACAAAGTCTGAAGTTCAACAGCTGAAGACTAAAGTACTGAAGACTTCAATAGCTGAAGACCAAAGTCTGAAGATCAACAGCTAAAGACTAAAGTACTGAAGACTTCAACAGCTGAAGACCAAAGTCTGAAGATCAACAGCTGAAGACTAAAGTACTGAAGACTTCAATAGCTAAAGACCAAAGTCTGAAGATCAACAGCTGAAGACTAAAGTACTGAAGACTTCAACAGCTGAAGACCAAAGTCTGAAGATCAACAGCTAAAGACTAAAGTACTGAAGATCAACAGCTGAAGTACAAAGACTGAAGACAACATCTGAAGACATCAGCTGATGACAACAACTGAAGTTCAAGAAGTCCAAGTACTAAAGCCTTCAGAGTTTGTCGCAACAGCTGAAGAAGCATTCTTCAGTTGTTGTGATGGTTTCCTTTCAGTTTTTTCTTTTCTATTTCAGTACTTGTAAAATGACTGAAGAGCATGTTCTTCAGTCGTTGTTTTAGTAGTTTCTTTTCAGTAGTTGTAGTGATAGTTAACACTTGGTATTTTTGTAAGAAGATGTCAGCTGTTTGACATCTTCAGTAGTTGTGTTAACTTGCAGTAGTTAAATAATAGTTAGATGTCACTGTCAAGTGACATCAGCTGACGTCAGCTTCCCTTATAAAAGGAAAGATGACCTAATTGTAACGGTGTACGAAAGCCACCGAAGCGTGTATTGAATGAATATATTCCTTTTGGCAGAAATTCTCTCTCTATAACAAACACTGTTTCATTGATAAATTCGTGTGTTCTTGTTTAAATTTGTTATTCGTGAGCTCATTCCGCTGCAAATCCAATCTAATTGATCAAACTAGATGCTGAGATCATAACAGAATGCTTCAGAACTTTCACACATGCAACAGAAATACTCTAAGTGTGAAATCTTCCAAAGCCAAGACCAATATCTTCCGAAGCCAAAGATGAAGTCTTCCGAAGCCTCAGAGACAAAGTCTTCTGAATCTTCACTTATGAAGACAGATATCTTTCGAAGACTTTTAAGATATGCTTTATCTGATGTAGTTTTCCATAAAGCTGGACACCTTTCCGCTGCATCTCTACAAGTCAACAACTTACATTAGTTGGTGAAAAGGTCCATGCTTTCGGTAACGTACATTGAGGTCTTGAGTCTGTAACTTTCTACTTTATGTACTTTATCCCTTTTGTAATAGATAAGGATATGAGCTATGGCATGTCATAGTTACAAGTCAAAAGGCAATTTGCCTTTTGACTCTACAATTGATTTTGTTTGTGTCCAGGCAATTGTATCCAGCTAGCCTTCATAGTATAGCCAGCTGTAGGATGTAGTATAAGTATCTCATGTTCTTGTATCTTTTCATCATGCTTTTGAAACACTTGTAATAGAACATAGAGAAAGCAATATACTACATTCTTGAAAACCAGACACATGTGTTCTTTGTGTTCTGTCTCTTGCATTACTTGTGTTCTTAGTGTCTCATCTTGGTTAATCCAGTTTACTGTTTGATCAAAGTTTAGTTAATCTCCTGTTTGTGTTGTTTTGTTGTAACTCAACCCCTTCAACGATCCTGCATTTGGTATCAGAGCTTTTCAGGCTCTTGATATAAGATCTCACCATCTTAAGATCCCTCATACACACAATACTAAACTTTTCAAATGGCAGCCATTTCCAAAACTGATATGGAAACTGGAACCATGAACAAGTCCCCACTGATAACTCTTGATGAGTTTGACACCTGGTGTTTAAGAATGGAAGGTTTCATCACGTCTCTTGATTCAAGAATGTGGGAGTCTATTGAGAATGGACCTTTCATACCCAGCACACCTTCTGCTACTGGTGCTGGTATGATCCCCAAAGATGTGGCTAACTACTCTCATGAAGATAGGAAGAGAGTAGAGATTGACAGAAAAGCCATGACAACTCTTCAAACTGCCCTTCCAAACTCTATGTACAGAGGTTTCAAGAAGTGCAAAACAGCCAAGCAGTTGTGGGATGCATTGAAACTGATGTATGAGGGTTCCTCTGAAGCCAAGGAGAACAAGAAGGATCTCTTGAAGCAGCAGTTTGAAAACTTCACATTCAAAACAGGTGAGACCATGACTCAGCAGTACTTCAGGTATGTTGAGATTGTGGATACCCTGTGGATCGAAGATTTTCTCTTGAGAATAGAGACATTGTAAGGAAGTTCATGTCCTCACATCCTAGGCAATGGACACACTACTGTGTGGTGATCAAGAGAACTGAAAATCTCAAAACTCTTACTCTGACAGAGTTATATGTGATTCTCAGTGGCTACCAGATGGAGATGAACATGCAAGGTTCATATGGCAACTCCAATAATCAAATGGGTTCAGCCCTACATGTGGTAGAAAGGGATAGCATAGAACCCAAACATCATCTCATATGCAACCCTGACAACTCACCAAAGGGTCCTTTCATCACCTTCCTAGAGACACCAAGGGAGAAATACACTCAAGGAAGCCCATTCCAAGAGACAAGCTCTTCTCAAGCATTTGTGTCTTCTGATGAAAGCTGTGGCAACTCTCTTTTCACTATTAAAGACCTGAACTGTATCTATCTAGATGATCTGGAATACATGGAAACAGTCCCGCAGATGGCTCTTCTCTCTCACAGAGCCAAGAAGTTCTACAAGAGGACTGGAAGAAAGTTTCCAAGCAATGCAACCAGCGGAAAGTTTGGACTGGACAAAGGCAAAGTCAAGTTTTACAACTATAACTTGATGGGTCACTTTTCTAGAGAGTGCAAGGCACCTAGAATAAATGGTGGCCAAACACAGTCCAGGCCAAACTACACTGACAAAGCTCTCCAGAATAAGAAGTCAAAGCAGCAGGCTGCTGTTGCTGTTGAAGAAGGAGGCTTTGACTAGAGCTTTCAGGTGGAAGATGCTTCTCCAAACCAAGCACTAATGGCAGATCATGATGAAGCAAAGGTATTGGAACATCTCTGTACTCCTGAATGCATTGCTAAAGTTAACGGATACAGGTCCTACAACTTGGAAATGAGATCTTATTTTGAGTCCTTAAACATTTTAAAATCTGATTTTAGAAAGTCTGAAAATGATTATGAACTAAAGATAGAGGACTTAGAGAAAACCATTTCAGTTTTAAAACATGAACACACAGATTTTAGGACTCAAATCAAAGATCTCATAACTAAGTTAACTGAGTGCCAGGCTGAGCTTGTGATCAGCAAAGCCAGGGCAGAAGAGTGTTCTTGAAGAAGAGACCTTTAAGAACATGATATCCTCATCCCTGCATAACAAAGTTTGCTATGAAAACAGGCAGGGACTAGGATCCAATGAGATAGCTCCTCCACACATAATCATGTCAGTAAGATCTCCTAGGTGTGGAACTTGTGAAGATGAGCTCCTCTCATAGATCCTATGAGTGAAGAGGATAAAGAAGAGATAGTGAAGAATTCCTCTGAGAAGAGTGAAAAGAAGGATTCCAAGAAGGGTCACTATCCTTCTGAAAAGAAAAAGAAGACTGTGATGACCAAGTCCATTAGAAAGAATTTGATCAGAAAGAGCAAAAGAAAGGCAAGGAAGGCTCAAGAGATCAAGGCTACTTTTGACTCTAAGCAGAAACAAGTGTGTGTCTATCCAGGGTTTAAAGTGGTAGGGACTGAAGACATCAACCAAAACTCTTCTGCTAAGAGTTCTGGTTCTTGTTCAACTCATCTCGGTAGCAAGAAGAAGACTGATCTGCTATGTACCACTGCTGCACAGCCTGGACCATCAAACTCCAAGCACAGTCCTCAGCCCAAGAGGACTGTCTCAGCATCTGTTAAGATGAAGGTGGAGAAGGGATGTGACCAAAGACAGTCCTATTCCAAGGAAAAGGCTCTTGTGAAGAACAAGATGAATGGTGTCATATGTGAAAGTATCTCTCACATTGCTAAGGATTGTCCCTTCAATCCTAAAGGTACTGTCCATATAACCAAAACAAAGACTTCAAAGGGTCTCAAGAAGATTCAAGCTTCGGAACAAAAATCTGTTTCCCTCGAAAGCTCCAAATCTAAAAGGAAGGGAAGTGGAAAATTGCCTTTGGAAGAAAAGTTGGTCTCGGAAGAAAGGAGTTCTTCTCAAGCACTGAAGTCTGCTGCAGTGTCTACAGAATCTTCCGAAGGTTCAGTCATCAAAACTTCCGAATTTCCAAAAGCTTCCGAAGTATTGAAGGTCAAGTCCAAGACTCCAAAGGTGGTGTGGATGTCTAAGAAAGACCAAGTGACTGCGATTTCTCCATGAGCAACAGCTCAAGATTCTCTTTGTATAACCATAGGATCTATTACTGTTGAATTACCTTCTGCAAATGAACCCAAGACAAGCAAGGCTTGGGTTTCCAAATGTAACTAATCATTTTCTTTGTGTAGGGACAACTGAAGATAGACAAAAATGTCTGGATCATTGAGAGTGGCTGTTCCAGGCACATGACAGGCAATAGATCACCACTCCAGAACATTGAAAGGATTGATGGAGGACCAGTTGCTTTTGGAGGAGATGAAGGTGGTTACATTTTGGAAGGGGCAAGGTCAGAAATGGTAAGCTTAGCATAGAAAAGGTAAACTTTGTTAAGGAGCTTGGATACAATCTTCTGAGTATATCTCAATTTTGTGATCAGAGTCATAACATGCTCTTTACTGAGCATGAGTGCATTGTTCTTAAGCCTGGTGTGGTCATTCCTCATGAGCATATCCTGCTTAGAGCCCCCAGGAAAGGAAACATGTACTAGATGGATTTGCAAGAATCCTCTCCCTATGGGGAAGTTTCATGCTTTCTCTCTAAAGAAAATAGTGATGAGTCTTTCCTATGGCATAAAAGAATGTGCCATGTAAACTTTAAGAACATGAATAAGTTGATTAAGCAAGATTTGGTAACTGGAATGCCAAAGAAAGAGTTTACAAGTGATGACCATTGTGTTGCATGCCTGAAAGGAAAGCCACATAAGGTATCTCACAAGCCTAAGGAAAAGAACTCCATCACTACACCCCTACACTTGTTACATATGGATCTCTTTGGCCCACTAATGAATTTAGGAAGGACCTTATACTGTCTAGTGATCACAGATGACTTTACAAGATTCACTTAGGTCTTCTTCCTTAGAACTGAAGATGTGACTCCTGAGATTCTGAAGAATTTCATCTTAAAGATTGGGAATCAGTCTGATCACAAGGTTAAAATCATAAGATGTGATCAAGGAACTGAATTTAAGAACCAAATCCTGATACATTTTGTGATAAAAAGGGTATTACAAGACAATTCAGTGCTCCCAGGACTCCTCAGCAAAATGGTGTTGCTAAGAGGAGAAACAGGACATTGATTGAAGCTGCAAGAACCATGTTGTCTGACTCTAAACTACCCATCACCTTCTGGGCAGAGGCAGTCAACACTGCCTGCTATGTGCAGAATAGAATTTTAGTAGTTAATACTCATGGCAAGACTCCTTATGAACTTTGGCACAAGAGGAAACCTTTCATTGGTTTTCTCGGGTCATTTGGATGTCCTTGCACCATCTTGAATACCAAAGATCAAATTGCCAAGTTTGCTAAGAAATCAGATGATGGACACTTTATTGGATACTCTTCCCAAGCTAAGGCTTATAGAGTGTACAATCTCAGAAGTAGAACTGTTAAGGAGTCAGCCAATGTGACTTTCAATGAACACACACCCTGTGTTGCTGGTTCTAGTCCAGATTGGTTATTTGATCTTGATTTAGTTACCAATTGTTTTAACAAGTCTTGTGAGAATGTTTCAGGATCTGTAGAAAATTTAAATACAGGTGATCCTGATCCAAGATTTGAGCTAGGAAGACCTTCAAGTCATACATCTTTAGCTCCAGTTAGAACTACTTCTGCAAATGAGGTTTCTATCAGCACAACAATGACAAACTCTTCAAGGCTCTACAACCAGATAAGAACACCTAAATTGTGGAAGATAACAACAGTGGTGGTGACAATGACCAAGAATTTCTTGATGCCACTAACCACACCATAGATGAGAACATCAATGATGTCACACACTACTTGGTTCAAGTGTCACTTGAAAAGTGTGCTGATGTGGTGGGAGAAACATCTATGCCAGATCCAAATTTCTCTAATCTAGATCTTTCTCAACAACTTGCTGTGATCCCTTAGCTTAGGATTCACAAGTCTCACCCTATCACAAACAACATTGGAGATGTTGTCTAAGGGGTAAAGACAAGGGGACAAACCCATGAAGAAAATGTTTGTCTTCACTCTTGTTTTCTATCCCAGATAGAGCCAAAGAAAGTTGATGAAACTCTGAAGGATGGAAGTTAGGTTGAAGCTATGCAACAAGAGCTGCTTCAATTCAAAAGGCAGAAAGTTTGGAACCTTTGTCCTCTTCCTTCTGGGAAGACTACCATTGTAACCAAATAGGTGTTTAGGAACAAGAAAGATGATAGAGGCATCATCATCAAGAACAAAGCTATATTGGTTGTTCAAGGATACATACAAGAAGAAGGGATTGACTACACTGATGTCTTTGCTCTAGTGGCAAGATTAGAAGCTGTTAGGATATTCTTGGCATTTACTACATCCAAGAACTTCAAGGTCTTTCAACTTGATGTGAAGTGTGCCTTTTTATATGGAGCGATAGATGAAGAGGCTTATGTTAAACAGCCACCTGGTTTTGTAGAACCTGATTATCCTGATTATGTCTGCAAGCTTGATAAAGCTCTTTATGGGTTACATCAGGCACCCAGCAAATGGTATGAGACATTGTCTGAGTATCTCTGTAAACATGGATACAGGAGAGGTACTATAGATGGAACTCTCTTCATTAAAGGACAAGGAAAAGACATATTGCTAGTTCAAGTATATGTGGATGACATTATCTTTGGTTCAACTAATCCAAAGCTCTGTAAAGACTTGAGAAGCTAATGAAAGACAGATTTGAAATGAGTGCCATGGGAGAACTCAATTTCTTTCTGGGAATTCAAGTGAAGCAAGTTGAAGATGGCATCTTCATAAGTCAGTCAAAGTATGTTCAGGACATACTCAAGAGGTTCAACATGACTGACTGTAAGATTGCTAAGACACCCATAGCCAGAAACCACTACCTCGGTCCTGATCTTGAGGGGGAGTGTGTAGATGAACACTTACATAGGGATATGATTGGGTCTCTTATGTATCTTACTGCTAGCAGGCCTGATATCATGTTTGCTACATGCATCTATGCAAGATATCAAGCCAACCGTAAGATGTCTCACCTTATCACTGTCAAAAGGATTCTAAGATACCTCAAAGGTGCATCAAGACTTGGCCTATGGTATCCCAAGAATTCTGACTTCAATCTGTATGCCTATACAAATAGTGATTATGGTGGTTGCAATATGACTGCAAAGTCTACATCTGGGGGATGTCAATTTCTTGGTGGAAGGGTTGTCTCATGGCAATGCAAGAAACAATCTTGTGTCTCTGCATCAACCGCTGAAGCTGAATACATTGCTGCTGCAAGCTACTATGCTCAAGTACTTTGGATTCAGAATCAAATGCTAGACTATGGGTTAAACTTCAAGGAGACTCCCATTCACACAGACCACAATAGTGCTATCTCAATCACAAAGAATTCTATGCAGCACTCAAGGACAAAGCACATAAACATCAGGTATCATTTAATAAGAGATAACTATGAAAAGGGATTAATTAAACTAGTCAAGGTTCACACAGATGAACAATATGCTGATTTGTTTACAAAGGCTTTTGATGAACAAAGATTTATATATCTAATATCAACTATTGGGATGATCAACCTTGAGTAGATTTTTCTTAAAACTAATTCTTGTTATTTCTTAAAATATATGTGCCCTAAGTTGCCTAGTTCATCACTTTCATAAGCTCATGTTTTCTTTGGATTAAAATCTTTTATTGAAGACTTTCCTTAGATTATTTGATGATTTTATAGTTCGGAAGTTATGCTTTTAACTTCGGAAGTAAATCATGACTTCAAAATATATAACTGTCTAAGAAATTTACCTTCGGAAGAGATTTCAAATCTATCTTCCGAAGCATAAAGATTTGTCTTAGACACTTACTTATTTTCAAGGACGTTTTACTTCCGAAACAAAATTAACTCTCAAAAGCTTTGTTTATTTCTATACAAAGCACTCAAGTTTTAATTTCTCTTCCGAAGCAAAATCATCAAATCTCTCAGGAAATTCTTCGGAAGCTTTTTAATTAAAACTTCCAAAGATAATTAACCTTCAGAAGCTTTTGACTTCCAAGAAAACTACTTTTTGAGCAAAAGTACACTACTTTTTCAGAGGTGGGACCGACATCTGGATTTCAAAGTTTATCCTCTTTCATTAACTTTATCTGAAATCCTTCTCACATATAAACCCAACGGTTTCCCACTCTTTCTATCATTTGTTCTTCCTCCAAACCTAAAATCCCAAATTTCTCTCTGAAATTTCTTTCTTTCTTCTTTCTTCATCTTTAAGCTACCTCAAAATGGCCAACCTTGGTCAAAGAAATGATCCCAACTTTACCATGCAGCTACACACACAACACAATCAGGTTGCTCTGTTAAGCTCTGAGAAAGATCCTTATTTCTTAGAGGTTTGCCATTTCTTATCTCTGTCCAACTGCTTCACCTCCCTAATCATTGATCCTCCACTCTATGAGGATCATCTGCTAGAATTCTGGAAAACCTGCCAAGAGGTTGTTATGGATGGGGAGAAGGCACGGTCTGCCACGGTGCAGGGGAGAACAGCCTTCATCACTCCGACCATCATCAACATGCATCTTCAGCTGGATGATGAAGAAGGTGAGGTGTTTTTCCAAAAGGAAGTTGTCAATCATTCCTTTGAGCAGATGGGGTATGAGGGAGATTTCTCTGTAATGACCTTTAGGAAAGGGAAGGTCTCATCCCAATGGAGATTCCTGCTCCATGTGGTCATCCACAGCTTATCAAACAAGCATGGTGGATGTGACCAGATTCCTATGGATCTCTCCTTTATAATCCATGGAATGGTTCAGGGGTCAAATTCAGGTATTCTCAGTTTGTCTATACAAATTTACTTGCAAATTTAGACTCCTTAGAGTATTACATATTTCTTAGATATGTCCAATACATTCTTAACTGTGAACTGGGCTCATAGTTGAGGGAAACAGGTAACTCTCTTATATTGGGATAGATGAAGCCGACATTGCCCGCTGTTGGATTCTCTGGGGTAGAAACAACCTTAGTCCGAAAAATGTTAGAGCTCATTGCTCAAGGTGACAACCTAGCAGCACAAGCTAGTGTTGAGCCCACACTTGCTACCTCCCAACCACTCACACAGCCTCAAATCACCATCACCTACCAAAGAAAATCCAAACAAACCCCTGCCTAGGCTATTCAGTCTGTGGAGGTCCCCATATACTCAACCATATAGGAAGAAGTGGACACTAGAGCTCCCACTTCTCCTGAGGAGCAAACCACTCCCATCTCTTCAAGAATCAGTACTCAGGTTCCTCATGCTCAGCCTGATCAGATCATTAACCAAACTACCTTAAGCCATCACTCTGAGTCTCACACTAAAGTGATCAACCTTCAGGGGACAGTTACCATCCCCGGCCTATAGATCTCAACCAACCAATTCCTAACCTTGACTTCTATACTGATGAAGATCTAGGTTTGAGTGAGTATAATGAGTCTCTCTTCTTTTCCCTTACTCAAGAGAGATGAATACTCCTGAGTCTTTTACATCTATCCCATATCAGTCACCTACAACTGAGGTGGACACACCTGAACTTGTTCAGGATGTCCATATGGAAGAGGCTCTCACTTCTGAAAGTGATTACATCATTAAGACCTCAACCATGGCAACACATCCCACTAACATCTCAACTGAGATTGCCAGTGAGTAGAAAAACCAGCAGCCAAGAACTTAAAGCTGGTAATGAGAGAAAGGACTCTGGTCCAATCTTCTCACCCTAGTGATTCTTCTGATGAAGATGAGGGGGATCTGAGGCTCTAGCGACGGGAAACCAGCCACTAGTAGACTAAAAGTGCAAAAACTATCCAAAACATGCACCTATTAGTCTCAAAGGTCAGTCACCTTCAATCTCAGGTGACTACCTTACACAACAGGATCAATGATCAGCAACTTGAGATTTCATATCTTAAGGAAAAACTAGCTGGGAGACCCTTAAGAAGAGCTCAACCAGGAACACAAGAACTTGTGGATGTGATTGACCTATCTTCCAGCTCACCTATGCAAGTGGTGATGCTACCAAAAAAGGGAGAAAACCATTACAGCTATAGAACCTGGGGGTCCTTCAGAGAGAGTGGACATTGAGGACTCACCATCCTCACTTGCAACTATGCATTCTCAGTAACCTCCATAAGTTCACATTAATGTGGACTACACAGACTCCTTCATACAGAGTCTGTATGAGGATGGGATACCAAGGGCTATGTCATCCTCACCATCTTCAATCACATCATTGGGTGGAGGTATGACAACATCAGGAAAGCCCTAATCATTATAAGAGTTCAAGGACTGCAAAAAGTCTTCAATTTTCAGACTTTGAACTACTATGAAGGTCTGGATCTAGTCAACATGCAACTTGTCAACCTAAGCAAATCAAGACAAGCTAACAGACTGGCTTAAAGAATCCAAGACAGGATCACTACAGAGTTCAGCTTAAGAAGGAGACTTAGGCAATCAGGCAATGCCATCAGTCAATTGGATGTTGAGGCAGACCCTAAGATTAGCTTCATAAGGGAAACCTTGACTAAAGGCCCAGTGGCAGAACCTGAGAGTCATGTCTCATCATCATCAACTGTTGCAGAGATCCACATTCCTTCTCAGACACCTGCTGGTGAAGGTGCTTCTCAACCTCTCTCTGGCTAGAGCTCGGAAGCTGCATCAAGCAATGAAGGCCAAAGCTCTCTCCGCCCTGAGTCACAAAAGTCTATGAGTGACAAAGGGAAAAGAAAGATGACATCTGTGGAGATTGAGGAGGAGGAGAGAGAAATGAAAAGGAGGCTGAGGGGAGAAGGTTCCTCTTCTGGGTCTTCAAGACTCATGGAGTCTGCTATCAGGGCTGCCCCCAGACCAGACACTGAAAATGATAAGTTAAGGGCAGTCAGGATAAACTATCTACAGACAAGGAACTATGACATAGACAATGCCATTTCTCTCCCCTTAGATGAGTTGAATGAACTGGTTGACCTAGAAAGGTTAAGGGAGAAGAAGGAAGCAGAAGATGCAGAACTCCTAGTACAAGTCAAAGAAGGGAGAAGAAGAAAAAGATTGTACAAAGATATGCCTACCCTCTTCCTAGTTCAAGAAAGTCCTGTACAAGAGGTTGTGGTTCAACAAGAACCTCAGGTAGACAAAGAAGAAGACAGAATGAAGATGATTAACTACCTGACTGCCACAGGCTTCTACCAGGCAGATGCACTCCTTCCCTTGCCCTATAACTACGTTGAGTTTGAGTACTTAAAACAACTTGAGCTTGAGTTAGTCAAGGACAGAAAGCCAACAAAGAAGAAGCTAAGGGAAGAAGCTGCAAAATCAAGAGTCATCATCCAAAAGAGTATGAAGAAATCTGCTGACAGGCAAAGGATGATGAGCTTCTTGAAGCTATATGGATTCTTTGGAAGGAGACTTGGCCCCATGCCACTATCCACTATGGATGATCATATTAGGGTGATCAAGCAGAAGATCAAAAGTGGAGAGCTCATTGACTTACACTCCACTCCAAGTGAAGCTCCACCTGAAGTGGAGGTTAAGGTTGCATAACCAGAGACAACACAACCTGGACTTCCTGCTAAAACTCAGCAAGCTTCATCTTCTGATCCATAACAGGGTCATCCTCCCTCTCCTTCTGAGCCTAAGAGAGAGGAAGTCCCAACTGAGAAAAACAACAAAGATCAATCTGGTACTGCAGGCCAGTCTTCTCAGTAAAAATTTGGAAAGGGAAAGAAGAGGATGGCTTCTAAACCAAAGCCAAAGAAGAAGAAGATTGCACCCTCTTCTAAACCCCGGGATGAGGTAGAACATCCTAAGGATGTGCAGCCAGTGGATGCTCAATCAACTCCAACATCAGTAGCTCCTCTAGCATCAGGAAGACCCATCTTGTCCTGGACATACACCACAAATCCAGAAAGATGGCATGTCATTAGAGATCAAGGAATTGAAGACATCTACACTTGGCAGCCTTTGCATGATCTCTTTGATATGAGAAGATATTTTGACAGTTTGAATAATCCTGATCATCTCATGAAGAAAGGGTTGGCTATCATTCTAATGAAGAGTGTTGATATCTGAAGTCTACTTAGTGTTTTGGTAGCATCAGCCTAGGGGGAGTTTGTAGAGACTAATGAAGAGGCTGATGCAACCCAAACATTCAAAGCTTATCCTGTATGCATGCTGCATAAGTACTGAAGAAGAATGCTTTGGAAGTTTCACACATGCAATAGAAATACTCTATGTGTGAAATCTTCCGAAGCCAAGACCAATATCTTTCGAAGCCAAAGATGAAGTCTTCCGAAGCCTCAGAGACAAAGTCTTCACAAGCTTTAACTTATGAAGACAAATATCTTCCATAGACTTTTAAGATATGCTTTATCTCGTGTACTTTTTCATAAAGCTAGACACCTTTTCGCTGCATCTCAGCAAGTCACCAACATACATTAGATGGTGAAAAGGTCCATGCTTTTGGTAACTATACATTGAGATCTTAAGTCTGTAACTTTCTACTTTATGTACTTTATCCTTTTTCTAATAGATAAGGGTGTGAGCTATGGCATGTCATAGTCACAAGTCAAAAGGCAATTTGTCTTTTTACTCTACAATTGATTTTGTTTGTGTCTAGTTAATTGTATCCAGCACGCCTTCATAGTATAGCTAGCTGTAGGATGTAGTATAAGTATCTCATGTTTTTGTATCTTTTAATCATGCTTTTGAAACACTTGTAATAGAACATAGAGAAAGCAATATACTGCATTCTTGAAAACCATACACTTATGTTCTTTGTGTTTTTTCTCTTGCATTACTTGTGTTCTTAGTGTCTCATCTTGGTTAATCGAGTTTATTGTTTGATCAAAGTTTAGTGAATCTCCTCTTTGTGCTGTTTTGTTGTAACTCAACCCCTTTAACGATCCTGCAGAAAGGATGTCAGAAGCAACAGACTTTGTTAACATGATAAAGGCTATTTTGGATCCAGCTTAAGCAGCACCTTTGATGCCACCACAAGACCCAGCAAAATCATCACAACCTCAATCACCACCCAAGCATTGAAGAACATAGGCTGTATAATCCTTAGAGGGAGTATTGTTGGACCCTGAAAGGATTATACATGCCAATTCAATGGTGAGTTGATGGTTGTTCTGCTGAGATTCCCATAAGTTCAAGAATTAATGTGAATGAAGATTCTGCTGATAGAAGAAACCCAGTATGGCTAGCCGCATTTGTAAATGCGGAATTCAAAAAGCAAATGCTGATAAGTGTTTGTTCTTTCGCATTTACAAATGCGGATAGCTTAGAAGAATGTGGACAAGTGTTTGTTCATCCGTATTGGTCAAATGCGGATGACCAGACAAATGCGCAAAAGTATTTGTTCATCCGCATTAACCAATGCGGATGACCAACATACTAATGCGGAAATCAAGTAAAGATACTGATCAAGTCAACTCATCCGCATTTTCCAATGCGGATGAATCAACAGAAATACGGCTCATGACTTAGACTAGTTCTGATATAGATCAGGGGTAGTTTAGTCATTTTGTAAAAGGAATCTTGTCTGCCTATAAATAGAATAGAAAACCTCATACATGACACGAAGGTTGATAGACAATTAGAATATATTTTGTCTTTTACTCTAGGTGCGTTATTATTGTTCTTGCTAAAACCCTAGCATTCACTGTAATCAATCACCTTCATCAATATATACAAAAGCATTTATGAGTATATTCTTGCACTAAATATTTATTGATTGTTTGTTTCGGCCATTCAATCTTTGACTTGATTACCATATTCGATCCTAAGTGAGAATCTCAATCTCACTACCCCGGTCACACATTAGCAACAACAATGATATCTCCATTATTAAAAATCCAGTAAAGCACTCCAAGACAAAGCATACTGACATCGGGTATCATTTCATTAAAAATATTCAAGAGAAAAATCTGATTAAACTAATCAAAATTGATTCAAATGAACAATACACTGTTTTGTTTACCAAAGCATTTAATGAACAAAGATTTAAGTATCTTATTATAGCTATTGGGATGATAAATATTGATTAGTGTATCAAATTTGAATACCATTTTAAATGTGTCTTGTCTTTGTCAATATAATCTAGGCCCTGTTACAAAAGTTTTTTTTTCAAAATTTCACTAAGTATAGATTCTTGAGAAAAGGAATTAACTCTCAGATGATGTTACATATATCTTCCAAAGCGAAATTCCTCCAAAGGAAATCTTCTTTTCAAAAAAGTTTTAGTCTCAGAAGAAGCATTGATAAAATGTCAAATCTACTTCTGAGGCTTATAATGGTTTTAACCTTACCACCCTTGTCACATCATACACCAAGCCATCACTTCGCATTATCCATCCGCTATTTTCACCCATTTAAATACTTCCAACTAGACCCATTTTAATCTTTTTTATCAATTTTACTACCCAAAGCTTCCTTCATCTCCAATTTACCCAATTCAATATCATTTATGTGCTTCTTTCTCACAAAATGTCACTAAACCCTCAGCACAATAAAGTAACACTTCTAGATTCGTCTAAGGATGCTGACTTCTTTGAAATCATCTCCTTCTTAACCCAATCAACCCACTTTACAACCCTAACTGTCAACCCCAACATGTATTCAAACCACATGGCTGTATTTTGGGGGAACAGAAAGATTATAACCCAAAATAGAGTTAGGGTTCTGAAGTCGAGCATTTATGGTCAAAAATTGATCATATCTGAACAAATCATCAGGGTGCATATAGAGCTCCATGATAAAGGCTCTCCAACAGAGTTTCCCAAGGCAAACGTTGACGACACATACACATTAATGGATATGGTGGTGATGTGAGGAGGTCAACAGTGTACAAATTTAACTTCTCTTACCATTGAAAGTTCCTTCTACACATAATCCTTCACTACTTGGCGAACAAGTCTGGGGGATGGGATCAAATCCCATATTAACTTGGATGCCTAGTTCATGGTTTGGTAAAAGGCCTCTATTTTAACTACTCAAGATTTGCACCAACTAATTTCATGTGGAACCTTCAAAGGGAGACATTTTACATGTATCCTTGGTCCATTCATCATATCATTAACTGTGAGTTGGACAAGAGCAAGCTTATTTGTGCAGCTTCTCTACCTGCCCCTCACATGAAGCCATCCATCTTCAAAGTACTAAAGAGGATGCCCACCAACTTCATTGGAAGATATACTACACGTCTTTTAGGTATAATTGAGCACATAGCCCCTGGTGACATCCCTATTAACCCCATAGGTGATGAACCCACACCAGTAATAACCCTCACAATGCCAAATCTACCTTCTCACCACATCAAGATCACATATCAAAGAGGTCCCAAATGAGCCCTTGTTCAATCTACTCTGATTGAACAAGCCCCATGTTCAATCCAAAAAGAATAGAATGGAAACATATGCTCCCACTCAGTCTGAGGTCACACCTTCCTTCACATTTGACCTCAATATGGGTATTGAGTCTCCTTAGTCTCAATCCCATGAGCCCGAATCTTAGGCTAAAACCCCTTAGGATGAGTTATTAAACTCTCTTAAGCAGCCAAAAAGGGACAACCCTCTCAAAGGCTCAATGCCATTAGACTTTGATCAAAGTCCCGGGTCACTAGTCATAACCTCTATATCCTTTACTTACCTACTTATAGGAACTGATGAGGAGATTATGTATCCTCAAGGCAATGAAGTTGATCCACAACACCCTCTCAAGGATCAATTGAGCCTAGAATGACCCTTTATCTCTAGCGCCTATTAACAAGTCCAAACAAAGGTGAGTCCTACTAATGTGGAGGGGACTCATGTAGATTTAACTACCACTATTGAAGGAGGATCATTGGATCCTTAGGACAGTGGTAAGATCTCTGAGACTGAATCTATAACAACTATGCCCTTTGATGACTCTAAAAGAGACATCAGGTAGGGCAAACCATGGTACCATGAAACTACATATGGTGATGAGGATGAACATACTTGTTGATACATGTATGTCCCTAGATCATGATATGAAATGTAATAGATCTTGTTTATCTGATTTTGATGAAATTTGATATGATTAATGAAATGATATTGATTGTTTGTGATTTGTAATGACTAATATTTCATTAATGAGTAGATATTGAATTGGTTAATTAGGATAGTAGTTGTGTGAATGGTTACACATAATGTTTATTAATTAATACATTCAAACTTAACATAATGAAGTTCTCATGCGAATGGCCCATACGAATGGACCACACGCATGAATAAATTCATACGATTGACTCAGTCGCACGACTGAACCAGGAGACTGGATCAGTCGTATGATTGACACATAAGATTGACTCAGTCGCACGACTGAACACTCAGTCGTGCGAATGGATCAACCGTATATTTCAATCGCACCACTGAACCATGCTTATGGTCCAGTCGCCCGAATGAACAATACTAACCTATAAATACAATCTAATTCGTGAAAAACAGAGAGCATTCGTTCCCTACGATTCCAGACGTACCCTAGCCGTCCAGAAGCCTCTCAATTCGTTCTCCAAGTTTATAGAACACATTAGATCGATTTCCAATCGATTTCTAACGTTAGTTTCAATTCTTTATTGATTCTTCGTGTGTTCTCACTGATTGGATCGCCAATCAAATAGGATTCCGCACTATTTGATCTGGTTTACACGCTAATCACTAGGTATTTCGTTCAAATACCAGGTCCTAACAATACTCGTTATGTTACCTCATCTACCTATAATTCTTCAAATGAATATGAAAGAAGTCTGCTACTCACCATTAGAGATCTACTTTCTACAGTCTCAAACCTTGAATCCAAGGTTAAGACTTTAGAAGATAAGTATGTCACTTAGAAACTTGAGACTGAAAATCTCAAGGCCATACTATCTGAGAAACAACTTGAGAGATCTGTTAGGCATGTACCAATTCAAGTGTCCCTGACCTCTTCCTCTAGCTTATCAAGCTCTCAAGATGATACTACCAAAAAAGGGGTGAGGGTTCAAAGAAAGAAATAGGAGGAACCATAGATTTTAGCTCTCTTAACTCTAACTTCAAGATTTCCTGATCAACAAGCTATAGTTTTTCCTAAGCCTCCTCCAATTGTTCTTCAAATGGACCCATGGATGCTCAAAGATCTACATAGGTTCTTTTCCAAGTTCCTGATGGGATCTTCCATTGAATATCCTCCCTAGATGTTGATATAGTGTAATTTGGAACTGAAAGCTTCAAAGATTGAAGGCACCTTCTACCACTATTCAAGAAGTCGGTCAATATAAGGCCTACATTGAACCTGAGATTGATTCAAAGGGGAAATATGGATTGATGGCCTAGCAACTGAAATAGTTAGGACAGAAAGTGCAATCCCACAAACTTCCAAAGCTAAATTCAAAGCCTCGAAAGAACTAATTCAATCTTCCGATGTTAAGATGGACGTTATGGAAGGGTTATTATCTTTATCCAATGGTCTAATTATCACAGATACAATTCTTGAACTGGCATCTGAGGTAAATAGTGAGGATTTTATCAACCGACCCCTCACTTAAATAACATCATTAACACATGCTCCAACAACCACCTCCCAACCTAAAACCTCTAAACTAAAACTTTAAATGTCTAGAACTTCCAAAGACATCAAAGGGAAGAGGAAGATGACTAAGGAAGAACTTCAAGAGAAAGAAAGGTTAGAGAAGCTGAGAAGGAATGGTAGAATTGTTGGAGCATATATAGTCATATATAGTTTGTCCTTCGCTTGTCGAATAGTCTAGGCTTAATGTAATACACCTGATATGTTGTAAACACATGAAATTGGGTAATTCATAGGAGCATATGCAAATAAGACTCAGTCGTACGACTGAGCCATGCTAATGGACCAGCCGTGCGACTGAGAGATGCGATTGGGATATTCGTAAGACTGAACCATAAGTATCAGAGCTTGGCTCTTGATTACGTGTTGATTCAATAGTTTTGATACAAAAATTGTGTTTGTGCATCAAAAAACGCAACTTTTAGTGTCTAACGGAGTCTTAGATGCTTCCTGACCTTCAAGTTTAGTTTTTCCGGCATACGACAATTAGGGTTTGCTAGAATTCGAGCTTTTATGGCCAAAATACGTTTAACCTACAAATTATCAAACTTCAGCAAGTTCAGTCGCCCGACTGGGTCAATCGCCCGACTAAGTTCATTCACATTATTCAACTGCACGATTGGACTCATTCGTGCACTCATTCGTATGACTGAGAAAATCATTCGGACTGTTCAACCGCATTAGTTCATTCGGACGACTGACTCATCCGCATTTACTCAGTCGCACGATTAAACCATTCGCATAGTTCAATCTCCCGAATAAAGCCAATCGCATATCGTCATTCGCATACATCAGTGTTGTGTTAAACATTAAAGTTAAGTGAAATGGAGGACCAGTTTTCAGCATGCATAGCAAGTAGAGATACACGTATTCAAAATCTACTGTTGTTGGAGAATGAAGTGGGAATTCACAATAAACCCCCGAAGCTTCTCTGGTTAGATGACTATTCATAATGGAAGCGACGTTTCGAAATCTACTTAAATGGAGTAGATACAAATTTGTGGGAGGCAATAGAGTCGGGGTATAGCATGGCTGTAGGTGCTGATGGAGTCAAACTTACACTTAGTGGCATGTCCGATGCTCAGAAGGTAAAACACAATACTGAGAAGAAAGTCTACGCTTTGCTCACTCAGTCTATTCTGAAGGCTATTTTCCATCAGTATTCGGAGTACACTCAAGCAAAGAAACTGTGGTACTACGATTGGAGAATGGGAGAGGCTGTGATAGTCTTGAACAGGAATGGCGCAATGGAAACCATCAGGGTGTTTAATCCTATGTGGCACACCAACTTGTCGTCAAATGATGTTTATACATTATACAAGTGGCCACTGTTCTATGACTCATAAGATATTGTACAAGCTCTACAGTTCCAAAATGTCATAAGACTCTGTTTTGCTTTCGAGATACATACAGGAGTCACTTGAGAAGCTAAGTACAAGAAGTTTGAGGAATTTATGAACGAGGTAAGGCAATAGATAGATCTAGGCCCAAGGGGGACTTTGTTGATACATATGTTCCTAGATCTTGATCTTAATGTAATATGTCTTACACTGATGTAATATTGGGTGCTTAATGAAATAAGATTGTTTGGTTGTGATCTACAATGTTTAATATTTCATTAATGACTTGTGTAATGAATATTGATTTGATTATATTGGTTTGTGATTGTTTGAATTGATTTACATAATGTTATAATAATGAATACAATTCAAACTTGATTAAATGAAGTTTTACATGCGTCCGAATGAACCATGCGCCCCAACAGTGGCCATGTGTTCGAATGGCCATGCGACTGAGTGTCCATGTGCCTAAACAAGTTCATACGCCTGAATAACTTCATAAGACTGACTCAGTCGCACGACTGAACCCTCAGTCGTGCGAATGGATGAACCATATAGCTCAATCGCACGACTGAACTATACTAATGGTTCAGTCGCACGAATGAACAACCCTAACCTATAAATACAACTTAATTCGTGGAAAAACATAAGCATTGATTCCACTTCGACTCCAGACGTACCCAAGCTGTCCAGAAGCCTCTAAGTTCGTACTCCAAGTTTGTAAAACGTTGTATATCGATTCCTAATCTATTCTTAACGTTAGATTGAATACGTTATTGTTTCTAGGTGTGTTCTCCCTGATTGGATCGCCAATAAAATAGGATTCCGCACTATTTGGTTTGGTTTAACACGTTAATCAGTTGGTGTTTTGTTCAAATACCACATCCTAACAAGAATCCCTACTAGGAAGTTGATAGTTGTAATTAGTAAAGTAGTTGCAGCCAACCAAGAGGCTATGAAAAATAGAAGGAGGGTGGAGATCATTGACTTGCTTGTCAATCTTGGAGCTGTTAATGAACATGTGCTCCTGCTACTACTAGAGGAGCAGATTGAATTAGAAAAGGCAATGTTGCTGCAGGTTGAGCAAGAATAAGAAGCAATAAGGTTGGCTTTAGAGGAAGAAAGGGAGAGAATGAAAGAAGCTGACCAGTAGCTAAGGAACAAAAGGATAGGTTTCCTAAGCTCCAAGAGATTCTCTCTTGAAGAATTGACTCCTCACAACAATGACATGATCTTGTGGCTTTTCAAGAAAGAGCAAGATCAAATGGAGAAAGAGAGAAAAAAGCTGCAAAGGAGAAACTGAGAATGAAGGAGGATAAGGAAGAAGCTGGACTTGTTGTTGTCAAGAAGCAAGGTGACAAAGCCTGGATGAAAGACTATCTAAGGGCTCATGGTTTATCTGGCAGGCAAGTGGGTCCTGTGTCTGAGAAGACTCTACAGCGACATGACAGTGACACCAAGGCTGACATTCACTCAGGAAGAAGGAAATAGATGTATAGAAGGGAACATAAGATGAATTCCAAAACAACACCTTAAGCCCAACATCAACGTGAACTAATCCTTTTCCATTTTCTTATCAAAACTGAGCCAATCTTTAAACTCACACCATCAACCATGCCGTCTTCCTTACCTTCTTCCTCACCACAACCACCTCAACTACACATCCTCAAACCCAAAACACTCCCCAGAACCAAAGTAACATTACCTACCCAACAACTACCCAAGTCATCCTCTGCCTTCCAAACATCTCTCCTTAGAGGAATTCAAGGAGATCAAGACGAAGCTCATCAAATGTACAACTTTGAGCGATATTTCTTTTGAGGAGGGGTCAGTCAAGCTAACCTATGTTGATGGCTCCTCATATTCCCTCACTACAGAACAATTCCTTGATCTTTCAAGAGGAACATTGGACCAAGCCGTTAAACTCCTTGGCTTCAACTCTAACTCATGAAGATAAGAAGCTAAGAAGAAGGCTAGTGACTCTACTAGATTGAAAGAAAGGGAAAAGAGTACCAAATCAACCCCTTGTGCCAAGAAAGAAGGTAATCTAGTGGAGGTTCGAAGACTCTACTTACAACTTTGTTGTTAAGAGATAGAATTGAGATGAATAGGCTTAATGACTTATCTCTACTATACTTAAGCAGGTTTGAGATTGCTGAGTTAGCAGAGAAGCCATTCTCCAATCCTGCCAACTCTGAGATAGCTGCTCATATTAGAAATCATCTAAGCAATCTTTATCTGGTAGAGCTAACCGCTAGGACAAAGTTTGAAGAAGAGTTGGAGCTCAGAGAGAAAGATGAAGGATCAACAACCAAAGGCAAAGCCTTTCTTCATATGGTTAAGGTCCTGAACTTAATCCATAGTTAGATAGGAGTATGAGTATAATCCTATCTACTAAGTCTCTTCAAAGGGCCACAACAAAGGGTGGATATCATTTGAAGTGACAGACTGGATCTCCTATCCATAAATGATTTGTTCAAACTTCTTAGCACCACATCTGGAAAGAAAAAAGAGACAGATAAACTTCTTTTTTCCCTAGTGCTAAAAGTTTTGGGAAGTAGAAATAAGTGAAGTTTTGGTAGCATCAGCCCAGGGGGAGTTTTTTGGATCAAGTAAGGCTGGTGCAACCAAAACCAAACACTTACACAATTATGGTACAACTGATGAAGAACTTTTGAAGGAAAACTTAGAACTTCCAAAGGAAAATGTTGAGGTTCCAAAGCTTATGCCTGAAGGAGCTTCCGAAGAGAAACTCCAACTTCTGAAGACAAAGTCTTCCTTCTTCCGAAGTTCAACACTTAGAAGAAATTAATACAATGACTTCCAAAGTATGAAAGCCTGAAGACAGCCTCAGTCCTTGAAAGAAATAACCTCTTTCAAAGTATAAGTGGCTTCGGAAGAACTTGTTCCTCCGAAGCCAATTAACCTTCGAAAGAACCTACTATTAACTAGTGGACATAAGCATGGTCCTTCTGACACTCTGCTGCAAATCTCTGAGATACTACATGGTGCTTTCCCATGCCCATATAGTTGACCATACTTTATTCCACTATTCATCCTTTTTCAGTTAGTATAGCTACCAACTTTAGTTGGTAACAAAAGGTAAGTAATGGTCATGTCATGACTACCTTATCTTAGATAATACTTTATCTAAGATACTTTATCTTTAGCAATATAGTATTTCTTTTAGTCATAGGTTTCCAGCTGGTATCAAAGTATATCTGCTTGTAGGTAGCAATATATATAGTTTCTCATTGTAACTCATGTAATATGTTTGTAAGTGTCTTGTAATAGTTTGATTTGAGAACTAATATATATATATAAGTACCTTGAAATTTATCTTCTTGTGTTCTTATAGTTAGTACATTATTATCAACTCTTAGAAGGGATTTTGCATTATCAAACCAAGTGTGATTAAGTGAGTTTGAGAGAAAAACAAGTGTTAAGTGACAAAAACTGATCCTACAGTCTTCTTAACACTTGTACCACATGGTAAGGTCTAGAGATAAAACCATCCTTGACTCATTCTTTCTAAACACTGGTTGCATAATATGTGCTTGCTGGATTGTAGTAACAATTTTAGCCATGTGGTTATGCAGACCACACATTATGCACTCAATGTTATTCTTGATGGGTTGTTGTTGTTCTTGCACTTATTCTCTTCTTCACACTCTTCCCTTTTCATTTTTAATCCTTTAGCTAGATAGGAGTGCTTGTACTACACTTCTTTCTTTAATCAGAATGTCTAACCACTTGGAATCTAGCTAAGATGAATACACCTTTTTGCCTTGGGTCTATTTTCATCTTTGACTCAGGGACCTTCTTGGTAGTTTTTATTGTCACCCTGATTCTATTCTTTCTTTTGTTGGTGGTTAGGAGTTCATCATCATGGTGTGGATGATTTTTTCTATCTTATCCTTCCCTATGGTGGTCACCATTGTTCGATCATCCTTCATATTCATTGGTAAGTGCGTTAGCAGTTAGAACCTTTTGCTCATCAATACCACATCTTGGACGGTGAACAAACACATAAGAGTATAGTGGAGAAATTTCACCGGTTCCCAACCCACTTTTGTTTTGATAACATACCTTTGAGTGGGAGGATGATGCAATGATGGTGTTGAAGTTTTGCTCTTTAACAACATACTTCTTTGCTTTAGCCTAAGGTATACTAGTTAGGATTGAGCCTCACTCAACTTGAAGATTAAATCTTTTATTTTGAGTTTATAGTTGGATTTTGCTCTCTTAAAGTCATATTTTAATATGTTTAAGAACTCAATATTAGTTTTAATTTTCATGGTGTAGTCCTGATACAATTTAACCTTAGCAATATAAGATGGAGTATAGATATATTCATATACCATACAGTCTTTAGTTCTAGCCATGAGAGCTTGAGCAAGATTGAAATCTTGCACCATGAAGCTTTAATCAACTTCTTGGGCAAGAGCTGTTGTCTATTGTGTAATTAGTTTGGCTGTAGCTTTTGGAGTAGCAAGATGTTAAGAGGGTTAAGTTGCTCTAGGTTTAGAGTTAGGTGCCTTGCATTATATTGCAAAGTGAACAAGTTGATTACAGTTGTAACACTTTGCCTTTGACTTGTCAAACTAAAATTTGTTGTTGGTTGGGTTCTAAGGGAATTGATTTTAGTTCTTTTGAAGAACTTCTTTGCACTATAGGTTAGAAGAGCCATCTACTAGACAATGGCCATGTACTCTACATCATCTATGCTAACACACTCGAGATCATTAAAACAAAATTAAAAATCTTCAGAGTCTTCATTTCCTAAAACATATAAACAACTATCCTGGAAAGAATTTTGTTAAGTCTGGCGAGACTGGGATGTCTCAGGAAATATGATATAAGGTCCAAAGGAGGATGATGGTTGCTGGTAGTAGTTCAGGTACAACTAGGGTTGGGAAGTTCATGAAACTTCATCAGCATGTAAAGCATTGCTAATAGTAAGGTTTGAGTTTTTATTCACATCATGGCCTTTCTGAGTTTCCATCTCCATGTGGTATCCATTAAGGATTTCATATAGTCCAGTCATAGTGAGAGTGTTGAGATTCTCAGTTCTCATGATATTGACATAGTAAAAGGTCCATTCATAAGGATGTGCACTCAAGAATTTTCTTAATATGTCTCTTTTCTCAAAAGTCATTCCCATAGACTGCAAAGAGGTGATGAAGTTCATGTACCTCAAGTATTGTTGACATAGGGTCTCACCAACAAGGTGTGTGGAACTTTTCAAACTGCTACTTCAGAACATCTTTCTTGGACTCTTTGGAATCATTAGAGGTAGAGTACATGAATGTCAAAGCATCGAATAGATCTTTGGTAGTCTCACATTGCTAAAAGCCTACCATTATAGAGTTTGGTCTAGCCTTAAGCAGCACAATCATAGCTTTATAGTCGATGTCCATCTTCTTCAAGTCTTAATTTGAGTAGTCTTCAACAGCTTTCTCAATCATGGAACCACTACTAGCTTGGGATTCCACCTTTGGCTTGTAAGGATCATGAGTGACTAATTTCTACATTCAGCTGTCTTGATACTTGATAAAGCCTTCAATACATTTGCACCATGCTTTAAAATTATCATGAGTGATAATTGGAGCCTTGGTCATGGTTCCCATCTCAGACACAGAAAGCTTCTAGTTAAGAGTCATTTAGTGAAATGAGCAAGTGTGATGAAACAAGCTTGATTTGAGATGGTTAGATCTCATAATCAAGAGCCTAAAAATCTTTGATAACAATTGCAGGATCAATGTTGGTCTCATAACACAAGCTTATCACTCAAACTCACTTTACCTCACTCTGATTATAAAGCAGAATCTGTAACTAAGTTGACAATGTTATATTAAGTTAATGAACACAATAATGGTTTTCATGATACTTGTATATATTACTTCTCAACTTAGTATTACAAGACTCTAACAAGCATGATTTATTGAGTTACAATGGGAAACTATATATACTACCATCTACAGCTAGAATTTACAACTTGACAAATACTACATTGCTAGAAGTAAAGTATCTAAGATAAAATAGTATCCTAGATTAGGTAGTCATGACATGTCCATGACTTACATTTTGTCACCAACTAAAGGTGATAACTATACTAACTGATAAGGGTGAACAATGGATTAAAGTATGGTCAACTACATGGGCGTGGGAAAGCACCATGTAGTATGTCATAGATGGAAGTGGGTGTCAATCTGAACATACTTATGTCCACTGGTTCATAGCTGATTCTTCCAAAGGTAAATGGCTTTGAAAGAACTATTCTTCCAAAGCCATTTATACTTTGGAAGAATCAATTTCTTCCGAAGCCATTTATACTTGAGAAGAACCACCCTCTTTCTATATTTTTGCAAGTTTTCATGACTTTATTATTAGGAAGACAGAGTTCTACCTTCGGTATAAATGACAAAGTGTGTATACTTTGGAAGGAGAACTACTTGGTATTGGAAGACTGAGTTCTACCTTCAAAAGTTCTACATTATTTGAGCTTCGAAAGATTTTTGACTTTTCTTTCAAATAACTGCTTTGTCTTTGGAAGACCTCTTCAATTGTACTTCAAAAATATTCTAAGTGTTGTTTTGGTTGCTTCAGCCTCATAAGATCTAATATAAGTGCTTTCTTTGGTTTAATCATTATTTGGTTTGACAATTTGTGCATATAACTTTTCCTAGCATGTTTGCCTAATTCCTATCCCGGGATGTTGAATTGATTATGTTATACTTTTCTGGCTATGTTTGTCATAGAAATGACTAGCCACGACACAAATTTCTATCTGTGTCCGGTGACATCATAACACTTAACGCATAACATTTATAATAACTCTAATAAATAAATTTGTTATTACGATCTAGTTTGTTACAGTATCATGTTTCAACTATAAGTGACAGTCTAACAGATTGGTATGAGAGCCATTGGTTATAGAGAGTTAGGTGGAACACTCGACTAGACTATAACCTAAGAATCTATATGTAGATTGAAAAATAGGGTAAGTGTGCATTTGATTATATGTGTATGTTCTATATCTTCAATTAACTGCTATGCTTATTATTTGACTACTTAATGTTTGACAAAAAGTACTTATACCTTTTTGGGTACGACTTCTAACGCTCTGCCCATTCTGTCACCGAATTGCATGATCACCTGTGATTCAAAATCATATCTAGAAGAGGTACCATCTAACAACACACTTTAATCATCTTCTGACACAATATTGGAACCAAAGGTTGTGATGTCCAACTCATTGGACTATTAGGGTAGCTGATCCAGTGAACCCTATCATGTTAGCTCTCACTACAGCCTTTGTAACACTGTTAGCCCCATTTGCACCAGAACAAGGAAGTATCTATCTGAGAAGGCTAAGGCCAAGAGGCTTATGAAAGAAGAAGCACCAGTATAGAAAGACAAAAAAGATGATCTCAGAAGTCTTGCTACAATTGTAGGATTCTTGGAAGAGCATGAGCAAGCTGAGGCATAATTAAAGAAACAAGCTGTGTTGATTGATCTGGAAGAAGGTGAAATAGAAGGAGGATATGAGCCAATGACTATTGTAGTCCTATGAAAGAAGAAAGCTCGGTAGAAGAAATGGTAAAAAGGCTCAAAATGATGACTTAATGGTTGAAGCTATGTTTCTGATTAATCATGGGTATGATCCGAATGAAGTCTTTGGAATGACCTATGAGGAGATGAAGGTAGAGAAAGAAAAACTCAACAAACTGCTAGACCCTACTATTGAGACAGACTACGAGAAGCCTATTGCACCTAAAGTTCATAAGCCAAAGCTATTTGTCATGAAGAAGCAAACTTCAACTCCTATACCTCTTCATCCTGATCCCTATAAAATGACTGATAGGGAATGAAGAATTACCTTTCCAATCAAGGCTTCACTAGAAAGAAACATGGAAACATGAAAACTAACTCACTGAGAGCTACCACACTCAGATTAATAAATGAAAAGAAAGAGAGGCTAAAGAAGATAGAAGAAGAAATTCTCAATCAAAAGCCTAGATCAAGTGTCTCTGCACAAGACATGCAACTTACTCATAAAGATCAAGAGTCATTGGCACCTATGCTGCATAAATACCCTGAGTGGTTTGCTGAACCCTCCCAACCAAAACATCAAGAATGGTTAACCACTGCTGAGATGATTAGAGGTGTATCTACTCCAAAAGGAAAAATTGATCAGAAAATCATGGCTTGCAAGTATTATAGTGCATGGAACATGTTCATGGTTAAAAGAATCGCAGGGCTGGTGCAATTTTTTACAAAGTACTCTGCTTTAGTAAATGCCCTTTAGATTCATGACTTGAAAGAACTGGCTAACGTGGAACTAATCAATCATGATGCCATGTTTAGAGGGTATGAATTTGAAGGTATAATTAAAATGTTCAAGGGAACCAACAACATTAATCATTACAAGCCATAATCATGAGAAAAGAAAAATCATTCAAAAACCCACTAAAGAAACAGAGAAAACCAGCAGAAGAAGTAGTCTTTCTAGAACTAAGAGTGGAACCTACACAGTCATTGAAAAGAAAAATGGTGGCTAGCACTCATTCCCCAATACCAATCTCCAACATTTATTATGATGAGACGACCTATGAGTTGGTGATGGAGAGGAAGTGGGGAGGTAAAGAAGGTGTAGAAATCAGATTATTCAGTGGTTATGAAGTGAGACTATTAGACCAATCTTATATTTACTACATATATACCAGGCACTTCAGAGAAATATCCAATAAATTTGGTGAAGAAGATCTGCATTTCTTTTGAAAGTGGATCAAGATATTAAAGATGGTATATGACCAGATCGATGCCAAGTGGGAGAAAAGAAAGAAGAAGAAGACACCTTTACAGTTAGGCGACATTGTAAAACTAGAGGTTGATGTAGATGGTGCTTTGTTAATTCACAGGGATGGAGTGTCTACAATATCTATTTGGGAACCTATTTCCCTCAGGAAATTACCACTAGAAGCCATCCACAATACGAGCAAAATGAAGATAGACGTCAGAAGCAACAGACTTTGTCAACATGATAAAGGCTATTTTGGATCCAGCTCAAGCAGCACCTTTGATGCCATCACAAGACCCTGTAAAATCATCACAACCTCAACCACCACCCAAACATTGAAGAACATAGGTGTATAATCCTTAGGGGGAGTATTGTTGGACCTTGAAAGGATTATACATGCCAGTTCAATTGGTGAGTTAATGGTTGTTCTGCTGAGATTCCTATAAGTCCAAGAATAAATGCGGATGAAGATTCTGTTGATAGAAGAAACCAAGTATGGCTAACCGCATTTGTATATGCGGAAGTCATAAAACAAATGCTCATAAGTGTTTGTTCTTCTGCGTTTACAAATATAGGTAGCTTACAAGAATGTGGACAAGTGTTTGTTCATCCGCATCACAGAAGTATTTGTTCATCCGCATAAACCAATGCGGATGACCAACATACTAATGCGGAAGGTCAAGTAAAGAAATGTTGATTAAGTCAACTCATCCGCATTCGCCAATGCGGATGAATCAATAGAAATGCGGCTTAGGACTTAGACTAATTCTGATATAGATCAAGGGTAGTTTAGTCATTTTGTAAAAAGGCATCTTGCCTGCCTATAAATAGAATAGAAAACGTCGTACATGACACGATGGTTGATAGAAAATTAGAATATATTTTGTCTTTTACTCTCTAGGTGCATTATTACTGTTCTTGCTAAAACCCTAGCATTTACTCTAATCAATCACCTTCATCAATATATATAAAAGCATTTATGAGTATATTCTTTCATTAAATGTTTATTGATTGTTTGTTTCCGCCATTTAATCTTTGACTTGATTACCATATTCGATCGTAAGTGAGAATTTCAATCTCACTAACCCAGTCAAATTGTTCGTTGTTATATTCATTACCATTGATTTCATTACACTCAGGAATGTCACTCAGTCGTTGGTTTGATGTTAATTTTAATGATTCTCTCTTGACCCAGAGTTCTAAGTTCATCATAAGTTTGATGGTTTAGGTCTTTGATTCCACTGATAATCAACTTGTTTCGATATTAGTGTTGTTGAGAATCGAAATAGTGGAGAACAATATTGGATGAACACTAGAATTAGTATTTCAGTGATGTGTTGATGATGGATGAAGAATAGTGAAAAACATTCTCGTCGCACTTTGAAGTCTCTCAAATATGAAAAGTACTAAATGACTCTTATTAATCTATTTTAATAGTCAAATTAAAGGCTTTTACAAACTTTACAAGTTTCTAAACAAATAGGAAGGTTCACAATGTAGCAAATTGTGAAAACCGACCTCTAGGTCATAATTCTAGCCTTTATCAACCTGCTTCATTACCCATTCAATTAATATTAATGTTAATATCATTACCATTATTATTATTAGCATTATTATTATTGTTGTTATTATTGTCATTTTTGTTATTTCATGTACTTTTGTGATTACTTAGCTAGATCAAGCTTTAGCTTAGGGAAACTTAATATTCCGGGAAAGTCAATTAGTCACCCATGCAAAAATTAAATCATAATTGAAACAATTGAGATATATAAACACATAATTCAGAGGTTTAAGCATGCATGTTCATGCACAATACTTAACAAATAAATAAAATATACCCTCTAATATACTACACTACATTACTACCCTACAAAATAATACTACATAATATTACTTACCATTTATATTAAATAAAAACACCATCCACTACATGCCAAGTTCGGCCACTCATATTCACCACCCTCTCCACCACTCATCACACTCCCTTGAACTCCATAATACTACCCCCACACTCTTTCATTTGCATGCAACCATCATTAAAACTCTCCTCTCAATCTCTTTGACTGGGTTGTGAGATTAAGATTCTCACTAGGATCAAATATAATGCTCAAGTAAGAGATTAAATGACGGAAACAAACAATCAATAAACATATAATGCAAGAATAAACTCATAAATACTTTGTATATATTGATAAAGGTGATTGATTACAATAAATGCTAGGGTTTTAGAAAGAACAGTAATAATACACCTAGACAATGTGCGATACAAAATATTCTAATTGTCTATTCAAAGTCACCTCAGGTACGAGGATTTCTATTCTATTTATAGGCAGAAAAGTTGCCTTTTTACAAAATGACTAACTACCCCTGCCCTATACATCAAAACTAGTCTAAGTCTTCATGAGCACTTCTTCTTGTTCATCCGCGTTGGCAAATGCAGATGAGTTGGACTTGACCTGCATTTCTTCACTTGGTCTTCTGCATTAGTATGTTGGTCATCCGCATTGGGTAATGCGTATGAACATACTTGTGCATATTCTTGTCCGGTCATCCGCATTGGCAAATGTGGATGAACAAAATCTTATCCACATTTCTTCTCGTCTTCCGTATTTGTTAATGGGGAAGAACAAACATTTGTGAGCATTTTTTCTTTGCCTTCTGCATTAACAAATGTGGTAAGCCAATACTTGTTCTTCTACTGTACGATCTTCATCCGCATTGACACTTGGACTTATAGGAATTCCAGTAGAACAACCATGAACTCACCAATTGAATTGGCATGTATGATCTTTTAGGGTCCAACAATACTCCCCCTAAGGATTATACAACCTATGTTCTTCAATGCTTTGGTGGTGGTTGAGGTTGTGAGGATTCTGCGAGATCTTGTTATGGCACCAGAGTGCATGATTTTGAAATTGAGGCTTGACTTCCTCTGCATAAAGGCTCTAGTCACATACTCCATCTTGCTTAATCATGAGAGTATTTATAGATGACTGACTGCTTCCATGAGCTTGGTTTGTCAGTTGAGGTTGATTTTGATATGATTGATGTTGTTGTGGATGATGTTACTGCTATTGATGATTGTTGGGGTGAAAGCTTAAGTTTGGCTATAAGGATGACTGGCTCTGAGAATTTCTTTGAAAGTTGTTTCTTTTGGGTGCATTGTATTCTCTAGAGGCCAGTCATGCCACAGTTGAAGCACTTCACTTTGGATTTGTCATATCCAAGCTTTGTGTTTTCATTAAGGCTGAGTTTTCTACCTTTTCTGAAAAAAATCTTTGCTCTCATAACAATCATGGCCATTTGCCATTGCAAATCCATTTCTTCAACATCATCTGGATCTATTTCTTCTAAGTCTTCCTAGATTAGATTTGCTGATGTGAGTCTTCCTCCTAAATAGGCTTCAAAGCTTGCAACAAAGTCATTGTAAGTTGCCTTTTGTTCTTCAGATCTTGTGTCATGAGTAGTGTTTGTAGGAGTTGCAGTGAATCTTGTTGCTTGGGATGATGTTAATGGATGATTAATTGGTGGAGTTGTAATGAACCCAGTAGTGATCAATTGATGTCTAGAAGAGATGAAATCATCCTCCTCAGTAATGAAGGCATTTTCCAAAGAGTGAGATTCTCATGGAAATTTGTATGCCTCAATCACTTTGGGTCCTCCCAAGTTTTTGCTTCTTTCATCTAGCTCCAGTGCTTCTATCTTTGCTATCATTATGTCCAGGGTTGTAGTTTCAAGATCAAGAGTGTTCTTTAACATGGTCACATTTTGTTTCCCGGTCTCTGGAAGACTATGCAGCATTTTTTGTTTAACTCCTTGACTTTGTAAGTGACACCCATGATTTCCAAATCATTTACCAACTGTACAAATCTGTGCAGTTGTTTGGATATGGACTCCTCTTTGAAGTGATGAAATGTTTCATACTGATTAACAAGTTTATCCTTGTTAATCTTTACAACTTCACTACTTCCCTCACACATGATTTGGAGTGCATACCATACTACTTTGGAAATACCATACTTCTCCAGTCTTTTTAGCACATCCATCTTGAGTGCTTGAGTTAGAATGGAGTAAGCTTTGAGATCAATTTTGATTTTCTTGTAATCTTCATCATCAAGAGTCAGATCTTTAATGGGTATTCTTGCTGTCTTGTAGATGGCACTTTGATCTGCAGACAGAGTAATAGGGATGTGTGGCCCTTTACATATTGAGATCCAAAAGTCAAGATCTATACCTGAAATGTGATTCCTGAATCTGATTTTCCACTACCTAATCTCAGATTTGTGTTTAAGCATACGAGGTTTAGGTCTATGCCATGTTTCAAAAAACTATGAGAATCCATTTTAACAGGTATTTTTAACTCGTTTAAGTATAGATTAGATGAGGTTTAGGTTCAATTAGTCCAAATGGTCCAAATCATCCAAAATAGGTTTCAGAATCAGATCTTTTACTTTTCTGAGTTTCTTGTTGCTCATTATTGCTATATCAACTATTCACACCTTCGAGAATGAAGACTGTTGCTGTGTTCTTTAAAGAAAGAGCTTGGACAGTAACTGTTGATGAGTATTATCTGCTTGTTTACTAAATAGAGGTGATTGAATACTCTATTAGCAACTCGATCACCAGATCAGTCAAGTTCTATTCGGATCTTGGGTAGATCTGAAAGAAACCAAGAGTCAAAGCTCTGATACCAATTGACTGGGTTGTGAGATTAAGATTCTGACTAGCATCAAATATAGTGATCAAGTCAGTGATTGAATGGTGGAAACAAACAATCAATAAAGATTTAATGCAAGAATACACTCATAAATGCTTTGTATATATTGATGAAGGTGATTGATTACAATAAATGCTAGGTCGTTTTAGCGAGAACAATAATAATACACCTAGATAGTGTGTGATACAAAATATTCTGATTGTCTATTCATAGTCACCTCAGGTACGAGGATTTCTATTCTATTTATTGGCAGACAAGTTGCCTTTTTACAAAACGACTAAACTATCCCAGACCTATACCTTAGAACTAGTCTAAGTCTTCATGAGCATTTCTTCTTGTTCATCCATATTGGCAAATACAGATTAGTTGGACTTGATCTACATTTCTTCAGTTGGTCTTCTGCATTAGTATGTTGGTCATCCGCATTAGGTAATGCGGATGAACATACTTCTGCGCATTATTGTCCCGTCATCCGCATTGGCAAATGCGGATGAACAAAATCTTGTCCGCATTTCTTCTGGTCTTCCGTTTTTGTTAATGCAGAAGAACAAACACCCTGTCAACATTTGTTCTTTTCTGTTCCCATTAACAAATGCGGTAAGCCAATATTTGTTCTTCTACTATTGGATCTTCATCCGCATTAACACTTGGACTTATGGGAATTCCAGTAGAACAACCATCAAATCACCAATTGAATTAGCATGTATAATCCTTTCAGGTTCCAGCACTCTTCCCTATCTCTCAGTTCTTTCCAGCAAAAAAACACACACCACACCATAAATTCTCTCCATTTCCAGCCACATCTTTGAAGAACAACAACAAAACAAGCATCGGCCAAGCTCAAACATGCAAGAAAGTGAAGTTTTGTGAGCTTTTGGTGCACGGTATCATTGGTTTAATCAATTTCAACAACTCTCAAACTCACAAAATATTCCCTAACTCGTGGAACACCCAAAGTGTAATCAACCTTATACCCGATTGAGGCTATATCTTGTGTTTTTTTTAATTTTCTCTCAAAAATTTTACCATTATTTGATCTAACAGAAACTTTCTACCACAACCTTTTTCTATAGAAGATTTTAACATTCTTGAAGGTATCTCACTAGATATGTTAGTCATTCTATGGGTGGAACTCAATTTTCACATTGAAAACCCTCTTTTTAGGTCATGTTTGCACCATCTAATTTGCACATCTTGTAACCCTACGAATTAAAGATTGTAACCTGCTAAAAAATAGTTTTGTAACCTTCTAATAAACTATTTCTAAAGTAACATAAGTTTTTCGTGATGTTTATGCATGATATATAACAATTTACGAATGTGTAATGGGTGAAAATAGTGAAATCACTATTTTACAACTTGTTCATGGGTTATATGACAATACCGTGAGTTACAATCATTATTTCAGTAAGTTCTGGATGATATTGGTTGTATGATGTGATGTCAATAGCTGAAAATTTATAAAAGTAGGGTTGTAAGCATTTTGAACATATACGGGGACCCGAAAGGGGGTAAAATGACTTAAAAATAAGAGAACTTAGACTTTAACCATATTAAAAAGGATTCCAGGCTTGAAAAAGGTTCAAAAAGTGTTTTGGATCTAATTTGTTGATTAAATGGTCAAAAGACAATTTAAAAGGAATTTTTAACTAAAAACAGGTATTAACCGGGTAATGTTTTGAGGAAAATCTTAGAAATAATTGTATACAACCAAAATCGATGGGAACCATGTTATTTTAGTAATTTAGGTGCTATAAGACTTAATAGTGTTGAAAAACTGGTCAACCAAGTTTGTAAAAGGACAATTACCGGTAAAAACGCATCATAACTGGTTAAACCTAAAAACGTGATTTTCAACTAAAAAAGGCTTAAAGTACATTCTATACTTCCAAAGTCAGAGTGTTCACTTTTGAAGATCAAGTCCCAGAAGAAAAGATCAGAATACAACTTCCAAAGAATGAAGAAAAGAAGAAGTCCTCAATCCTCGGAAGAAGTAGCCTCTTCCGATGTATAAGTGGGTTCAGAAGAACTTGTTCTACCGAAGACAACTATCCTTCGGAAGACACTACTATGAACCAGTGGACATAAGTATAGTGTCCCTGGAACTCCGCTGCAGACCTTTGATACACTACATGGTGAGTTCTCAAAAGCCTTGTAGTTGACCATACTTTATTCCACTATTCACCTTTATTAGTTAGCACAGTTGCCAACTTTAGTTGGTGACAAAAGGTAAGTCATGGACATGTCATGACTATCATATCTTAGATAAGACATTATCTAAGATACCTTAAACAATAGTTTTGTAGTATTTGCTTTAGTTAGAGGATTCCAGCTGGCATCAAAGTATATCTGGCTGTAGGTAGTATTATATATAGTTTCTCATTGTAACTCATGTGATATGCTTGTAAGAGTCTTGTAATACTTTGACTTGAGAAGCAATATATGCAAGTAGCTTGAAAATTATCATTCTGTGTTCATTGTTACTTATTATATTACTATCAACACTTAGAGACTCTGCTTCATCTAGTGTAGTTTAAGTGAGTTTGAGAGAAAAACCGAGTGTTTAGTGACATAAACCGATCCTGCAATTTGTATTAGAGCTTTTTAAACTGTTGATTGTGAGATTTTACCATCCAAATGAACCTGTTTTTCACTCCTCCTTACAACTTACTAAAAAAATGGCCCTCAACAAGTCTAAAGTAGAGATACAAACCATGATTAAAGCTCCCATCATTACCCCTGAAAAATTCAGGTCATGGAGCAAAATGCAGACTTCCATTTTCAATGGCCCATATAAACCCAAGGTGGTTGCACCTGGTGGAAATGGGGCCATGATAGAAAATATTGTTGAAGACTACTCTGATGAGGACCAGAAGAAGATGGACATTGACAACAATGCAATGACTATTCTTATGACTGCAATACCCAACTCCATCATGGTGGGATTTGAGCATTGCAAGTCAGCCAAAGAATTGTTTGATGCACTTGCTCAAATCTATTCTACCTCAAATGACTCCAAGAAGGACTCACTGGAGCAGTAGTTTTAGAACATCATCTACATAGCTAGAGAGACCCTCAGCCAGCAATACTTTAGGTACATGGATCTCATTTCTTCCCTTCAGTCTGTGGGAATCACTCCTAAACTTAGAGACCTCACAAGAAAGTTCATGAGTACTCTTCCTAACGAGTGGACGTCCCACTATGTCTCTATTAAGAGGGAAGAAAATTTGAACACCCTCACTATGACCAAACTCTATGGCATCCTTGATGGCTACTGTTTGGAGATGGAGAGCAAGAGAGGCCATAAGACAAGTAGACCCCTAAGTCTTCCTGCTAGTAACACCTTGATGGTTGTTGAAGGCTCAGGACCCACACAACCTCAACAGTACCTGACATACACATAGCAACCTTCATGCTGATGTGGACCATACATTACATTTCTTGAGACAACTCGATCTCAATAAGCTCAGCATGGTCCCTTTCAGGACAATTGTGCCTTAGTTTCAGGAAATGGACACTCTAGTGATTTTCAGTACTGCTTTGATGATCTAGAGTGCTTCAGTCTAAATGATGTAGAATACATTGACATTGTCCATCAAATGGCTCTTTTAACCTACAGAGCAAAAAATTTCTTCAAGAGAACCGGAAGGCAGTTTCCCCAGAACCCAACCAACAGCAAATTTGGGTTTGACAAAACCAAGGCAAAATGTTACAACTTTAACCCACTTGGTCATTTTGCAAGGGAACGTAAGGATCCCAAGTAAAATCTCGGAATCCCACAAGCCTCCACACATCCCTCTACATCAAAGCCCTCTCGAAAGTCAACTAAGATAGCTGCAATAGCTCAAGAAGTTGACTGGAGCTTTATGGTGCACGATGTAACTCCTTGTCAAGCACTCATGGCAGGAACAAATGACAACAAGGCATATGAACATCTCTATACTCCTGCATGTATTGCTAAGGTTAAACTGTATCAGGACTACAATATGGAAATTAAATCTTATATTGAGTCTTTAAATTTTATAAAATCTGATTTTAAAAGGGTTGAATCTGACTACCAAAGAAAAATTGAAGAGTTAGAAAAGACTATGTCCTTATTAAAACATGAACACACAAATTATAAGACAACATAAAGGATTTAATATCCAAATTGTCTGAGGCTCAAGCCCAGCTTATCACTGCTAAGGATCAAGCCAGGAAGTATGCTACTTCTGAGCAACACTTCTACTCTATTATTGCATCATCCTCCCACTCCAAAATTTGTTATCAAAACAAAGGAGGGTTGGGGACAAATGAAATTGCTCCACTACATTCTTATGAGTCTAT
The DNA here is from genome assembly GCA_025506515.1 of Flaveria trinervia. NCBI lineage: Eukaryota > Viridiplantae > Streptophyta > Magnoliopsida > Asterales > Asteraceae > Flaveria > Flaveria trinervia. The sequence continues at coordinate 74,948,654 of CM046448.1, forward strand.
AAGACAACCTAGATGTGGTACTGAAGAGCAAGAAGTCCCATCTGATGACCTATCTTCACTTGAGTTGAAGAATGATGCAATAATAGAGGCCACCACAGTGAAGGAACAGGTAAATCAACCCACTTCTCCCAGTGATGATCAAATCCTAACCACTAAAGCCAAAAGAAGCAGAGCTAAAACAACAAGAAGAACTACCAAGAAAGTGGTTGAATCCAAATTGATGATTGACCCAAAACAAAAGGGTGTATTCATCTCAACTGGATTCTAGGTGGTAGATAACTCTGTTTCAAGAAAAGAGTGTAGAACCAACACTCCTGTCTTACCAAAGGATCAGCAGTTAAAGGGAAGGGTACTGATGAAGAGAAAAAGATAAAGGAATAACAATCCTCAAGATCCCAGAAGACTAACATTGCATGTATAATGTGTGATCTACAAAATCACATGGCTAAAGATTGTTATTATAATCCTGCTAGCACACATTATGCAAACAATATTAAAAGAGAAGGAGTCAAGGAAGGTTTCTTATTTGGACCTTATCAAATGGTCCAAATGATGATAAAGGGTAAACTAATTTCTGAAGCAAGATTGCTTTCGAAAGAAAATTCTTCTTCTGAAAGGAAAATAGCTTCGAAAGCTAAGGCGGTTAAGAATCAAAAGAACAAAAGAATTCCCTTGAAACCATCCGAGAAGAAGACTACTTCGGAAGAAAAGGTGGTGAAGGCTTCTTCCAAAAAGAAAGAAGCTTCATAAATATGCCATGGTGCAAAAGTTTCAAAAGGCTCATCCTCATTGATCAACCAAATGGATTGGAAGATCAAGAAAGATGCTGCAACCCAAACCTCTTCTTCAAAGACATCCATTGAACCCCCATGCATACTTTTGGTTCAATTATGTCACTATCATTGGAAGAACCCAAGACCAACAAGGCTTGGGTTTCCAATCAAAACTAATTATCTCATATTATGTGCAAGGACATCCATGTGACAAGAATAACAATATTTGGATTGTGGACAGTGGATGTTCTAGGCACATGACAGGGAACAGATCTCTCCTTCAGCAATTTGAACATTATGATGGAGGTCCTGTCTAGTTTGGAGGTGAGGCCGGAGGATATATTTCGGGCAAAGGAAGTATATCCAATTGAATGTTAAAAGTTGATAAAGTTCACCTTTTGAAACAGCTTGAACACAATCTGATAAGTGTTTCCAAGTTTTGTGATCAAGGGCATCAAATGTTTTTCACAGAACATGAGTGCATTATCCTCAAGCCAGGGATGAGAATTCCTATGGAATTGGTGCTTCTTAGATCTCCCAGGAAAGGGGATATGTACAAGATAGATAAAACAATGCTTCCCTAATTGGTAAAGTATCGTGCTTTCTTTCCAAAGCTGATGGTGATGAGTCAACACTATGGCATAAATGAATGTGTCAAGTAAATTTAAAGACAATGAATAAATTGGCTAAAAATAACTTGGTACATGGTTTGCCTAAAAAGGAATTTTTCTACAAAGACAACTTTGTTGCATGCGTGAAAGGGAAGCAACATAGGGCATCTCATAAATCCAAAGTTGTGAACTCTATCACCACTCCATTATACTTATTGCACATGGATCTATTCGGTCCCACGAGTATAATTAGCATTGGATGGAAATCATACTGCCTTGTGATTGTTGATGATTTTACAAGATTTACATGGATATTCTTTTTAAGATCTAAAGATGAAACAACTCAAACACTTAAATACTTCATTCCTGACTCATTCTGTAACTAGAAAGGGATTACAAGACAATACAGTGGTCCCAGAACTCCTCAACAAATGGTGTTGCTGGGAGGAGGAACAGGACACTTATTGTGGCTGCTCAAACTATGATAGTTGATTGCAAACTAACTCTAACATTCTGGGCAGAGGCAGTTAGCACTATATGTTATATGTAGAACAAAGTTCTTGTAGTTAAGCCATATGGAAAAATCCTTATGAGTTATGGAACAAGAGGCCACCGTTCATTGGCTTTGTAACTTCCTTTGGCTGCAGGTGTACCATACTTACAAAAAGGACAATTTGGCAAAATTTGCTGAAAAGTTGGATGATGCTATCTTTGTTGGATACTCCTCTAGCTCTAAAGCTTATAGAGTTTACAACATCAAGAATCAACAATTTGAGGAATCATCTAATATTTTTGTTAATGAGCACACTCCTTGTGTTAGGGGGAATGGACCTCATCATATTTTTGACATAGAATTATTTCTAAACTATTCTAAACCATCTTTTGAGAATGTTTCAGCTCGAATAGGTACTCAAGGAAATTCTGAAGATACCCAATCGTTTGAGTTACCCAGACCTATTCCAAGTTCTCCAAGAGCTACAACAAATCAAGCTTCCACTATTAACAGAGCTGATAGTGTATCTATATCAAGGGATAGTGGAGCTTCAACCAGTGACTCACATGTTGATCCTCCAAGTTCATCAGGTGACCGTGCACAACACCAAGCTGATGGAAGTAGCATTCAAAAGGAACATGCAGTTGTTAATGCTACATCATAGCCAACAAATGATGATGTTTCTCATTCATTCAATCAGTCCTTATTGAATGAGTTCGAAACAACAGCCGGACAAAGTGTTTTAACTCCTGAGCAAAATAAGTGCCATCTAGATCTATCTTTGCAACTGGAAGTGATTCCAAGACTTAGAATCCACAACACTCATGCAACTAAGAACATCATAAGGGATATCTCTAAAGGTGTGAGAATAAGAGGACAAACTCATCATGGGAATGTCTGTTTGTATTTGTTCTTCATATCCCATATGGAACCCAAGAAGTTGAAAGATGCCTTGAGAGATAGGAGCTGGGTTGAATCGATGCAAGAGGAGCTGCTTCAATTCAAAAGACAAAAGGTTTGGAACCTATGTCCACTACCATCTAGTCAAGTACCTATAGGAACCAAATGGGCTTTCAGAAACAAGAGAGATGACAGAGGCTTGATCATCAAGAACAAGGCAAGACTAGTGGTTCAAGGATACACTCAAGAGGATGGAATCGATTATACTGAAGTCTTTGCATCTGTTGCAAGACTTGAGGCAGTTAGGATCTTCCTTGCCTATGCTGCATCCAAAGATTTCACTTTCTACCAAATTGATGTCAAGTGTGCCTTTCTATATGGGGATATAGATAGGGAAGTCTACGTATGCCGGCCTCCAGGATTTGACGACCCACAACACCCCAACTATGTGTGCAAATTGGATAAAGCTCTATATGTGCTGCACCAAGCACCTAGGCTGTGGTATGAGACTTTGTCTCAGTTTCTTCTGAAGAACAGTTACAACAGAGGTACTATTGATAAGACTATTTTCATAAGGAAGTCCGGAAAGGAAATCTTTCTTGTTCAAGTCTACGTTGATGACATCATATCCGGTTCTTCAAATGACCAAATGTGTAAAAACTTTGAACGTATCATGATGAAGAAGTTTGAGATGAGTTCCATGGGAAAAATGGACTTTTTCCTTGCAATTCAGGTGAAGCAAATGAAGGAAGGGTTCTTCATCAATCAATCTAAATATGTCAATGACATCTTAGAGATTCTATATGAAAGATTGCAAGTCAGCCAAGACACCCATACCACAAACCATAATCTTTGTCCTGATTCTAAAGGGGAGGATACTGATCAACATCAGTATAGGGTAATTACTGGTTCTCTGATGTATCTCACATCAAGTAGACCTGATATCATGTTTGCAACATGCATTTGTGTAAGATATCAGGCTACTCCAAAGGTGTCTTACCTAGTTGCTGCCAAGAGAATCCTTAGATACCTCAAAGGAGGATGTAAATAAGGTCTCTGGCATCCAAGGAACAACAATTCTAATCTCTACCAATGGTGGCTGCAATATTAACAAGAAATCAACATCAGGAGGATGTCAATTTCTTGGTGACAGGATCATCTCATGGCAATTTAAGAAACAATCCTGTGTCTCTACATCAACTAGTGAAGCTGAATACATTGCTACTATAAGTTGTTGTGCTCAGCTGGTGTAGATTCAAAACCCGATGATAGACTATGGATTCAACTTTATGACCACATTGACAATAATAGTGCTATCTCCATGACTGAATATCCGATGAAGCACTCCAAGACAAAGCATATCGATATCAGGTATCGTTTGATTAGAGATATTCATGAAAAAAATCTAATCAAGCTAATCAAAGTTGATTCAAATGAAAAATATGTTGATTTGTTTACCAAAGCTTTTGATGAACATAGATTTAAGTATCTCATTACAGCTATTAGGATGATAAACAGTGATTAGTCTACCTCTTTTAAAAACCTTTTTAAATATAAAATGTCTTATGTCAATGCAATCTAAGCCGTGTTACAAATGGTCTCTCTCTGAAATTTTTACCAAGTATAAATTCTTCCGAAGAGGAGGTAACCTTCGAAAGATGTTTTACATATCTTCCGAAGAAAAATTCCACCAAGGATAATTCTCTACTCGGAAGAGTTTTTAGTCTCGGAAGATGCGATTGATAACATATCAGATCTACTTCCGAAGCTTATGATAACTCTCCATTAGGAAAGTAATCCTTACTCTCGGAAATAGAACTTTATCTTCGGAAGTAAATATTGCCTTCGGAAGACAAATTACCTTCGGAAGACAAATTACCTTCGGAAGTAGCTTATACTCAGAAGAAAGACTTTACTGTGTAACGGAAATCTTTTGGGTCCCACACTATAAAAAGCAAACATTTTGTTAATGATGTCGGACTATTTAACTGAACTAAAACCTTATCGCCCCTGTCAAATCTCCTACTAAACCATAACATCATCTTATCCAAACCCCTTCTACTACCATTTCACCCTCTTTTAAATAATCCCGACTATTCACTTGCATCTTCTTACCACATTTTACTGCCCTAAAAGTTTTCTTCAATCTCTATTTACACAAGTCCAAACTCATTCTCCTTCGCCTTTCACAAATGGCACTTAATCCTCAGCATAATCAAGTCGCACTTCTTGATTCCTCATGAAATGCCGACTTCTCAAAAATCATTTCCTTTCTTACCCAATTATCCTATTACACTACCCTAACTGTTAATCCCACTGTGTACTCTAATCACATGGGTAAATTTTGGGAAAACGGACAGATTGAAACACTAAATGGGGTTGGTGTAATTCGATCGAGCATTTGTGCCCAGGACTTGGTCATTACTGAGCAACTCATCAGGAAGCATCTTAAACTTTATGACTAAGGTACCCCCACAGAGTTCCCCAAAATAGATTTGGACAACAATTATATCCAAACGGGATATGGTAGAGAGATCAGCAGGTCCACAATCTACAAGTAAACTTCCCATACAACTGGAAGTTCCTGCTGCATGTTGTTTTTCATTGCTTGTCCAATAAATCTGGGGGATGGGATCAAATTTCATACCAACTAGGGTGCCTAGTTCATGGAATGGTAAGAAGCCTCAGATTTAAGTATTCAAGATTTGTGATGACCAATCTCATGGAAAATCTCTAGGGGGAAACATTCTTCATGTATCCCAGATTTCTCAAGCACATAATCAACTGTGAACTAGACCAGAGTCAACTTATCTATGCAACTGCACTGACTGTCCCTCACATGAGGCCGACTATCTTCAAGACTTTGAAGAAAGTATCCACCAATTTCACTAGAAGATACACTGCTTTGCTTCCAGGTATGACTTAGCAAATAGCTCCTTGTGACTCCCTGTTAACCCTATAGGTGATGAACCCACACTAACAATTGCCATCACATTGCCAAACCTACCTTCTCATCCTATCACCATCACATATCAAAGATGCCCCAAACAAACCCTTGTTCAATCTTCACTGATTGAACAAGCTCCTCATGTTCAATCCAAAAAGAATAGAGTGGAAAAATGGGCTCCCACTCAGTCTGAGGTCTCACCATCCTTCACATTTGACCTCAATATGGGTCTTCAGTCTCCTCGGTCTCAAACCCATGAGCCCGAAACCCAAGCTGAAAGCCCTCAAGGTGAGTACCTATACTCCTTTGAGCAGCCAAAAAGGGACAACTTCACCATAGGCTCAATGCATGTAGACATTGATCAAAGTCTCGGGTCAATAGGTTTAACCTCTCTATCTTTTACTGACCTCCTCTTCAAAACTAATGAAGAGATTACGTCTCTCCATGGAAATGAAGTTGATCTATAACACTCTCTCAAAGATCAATAGAGCCTAGAGAGACCTCTTATCTCCAGCCCCCATCAGAAAACATTTACTGAGGTGAGTCCCACAGATGTGGAGGGGACTCATGCAGATTCAGCTGCCACTATAGAAGGTGCCTCAATGGACCTTATGGATAGTGGAAACATTTTTGAGATTGAGTCAGTGGCAACCATGCCTTTTGATGACTCTGAAAGAGATATCATCAGGCAAGGGAAACCAGGGTGCCAAGAGACCACATCTGGTGATGAGGATAAATATACCAGGTATGTTACCTCATCTCCCTATGATTCTTCAAAAGAAGATGAGAGAAGAATGAAACTCATCATTAAAGACTTACTGTCTAAAGTCTCAAATCTTAAATCGAAGGTTATGACTTTAGAGGATAGGTCTGCCACTCAGCAACTTGAGATTGACAGTCTTAAGGCTCAACTAGCTGAGAAACAGATTAAGCAATCTGTTAGGCATGTACCTATTCAAGAGGAGGAGAGGATTGAAAAGATTAAAAGAAAAGGTAGACTTCCAACTGCGAAGTTGTTAGCTGGCAATTCCAAAGCAGCTGCAGCCAACCAGGAAGCAGTTAACAACAAGAAAAGGGTAGAGATCATTTACCAGCTCATCAAGCTTAGAGCTACCAATGAAGACATACTCCTGTTACCATTAAAGGAGTTGGCGGAGCTGGAAAAGGCAACTAGGCTGAAGAATGAACAACAGAAAGAAGCAACACATTTGGCCTTAGAGGAAGAGAGAGAGAAAGAGAAAAGAGGGAGGCTGACATGCAGCTACGGAGGGAAAGGATAGCTTTCCTAACATCCAGTGGTTTCTTTCTTCAAGAGCTATCTCCACACAATGATGATACAATCCTATGGCTCTTCAACAAAGAGTAGGATCAATTGGAGAAAGAAAGAAAGAGAACTACCATAGAGAAGTTGAGGGAAAAAAAGAAGCAAGAAGAAGAAGCTAGGTCACTACGACCAAGAAGATGGGTGACAAAGCCTGGATGAAAGACTATCTCAGGGCTCACGGCTTCTCTGGCAGGCAGGTGGCACCCATGTCTGAAAAGACACTCTAACGAATTGTCAGTGAAATCAAGGCTGACATTCGTTTGGGTAAAAGGAAAGAGATGTATAGAAGGGTACATAGGATGATCTTCAAGCCAACAACTTAACCTCAACCTGAACCTATTCCCTCTCCATTCCCCATCAAAACTGAACCCTTCACACCCGAACCCACACCATCATCCTTACCTACTTCCTCACCTCAACCACCCAAACTACCCATCCTCCAACCCAAAACACTCTCCAGAACCACTACACCACAGCCACCCCCTCAACCTTCCAAACATCTTTCCTTGGAAGAATTCAAGGCAATCAAGACAAAGCTCACTAATTGTACAACCTTGAGTGACATATCTTGTGAAGAAGATTCTTTCAAGTTGACTTATGTTAATGGATCTTTATGTTCCCTTACAAGATATTAATTTCTTGATATGCCTAGAGGAACACTAGACCATGATGCTACACTTCTTAGGATGAACTCTGACTCCTTAAACGATGAACAGAAGAAACTGAGAAGAAAGTTGGTTACTCTACAGGATACAAAGAAAGGGGACAAGATTCCTAGTCTGCCCCTTGTGCCAAGAAAGAAAATCATCCAGTGGAGGTTCGATGATGCCTCTCACAACTTTATTATGGTGAGAGAGAATGGTGAAAGCAACAGGCTGAATGCCTCTTCTCTATTACACTTTAGCGGATTTGATATTGCTGAGTTAGCAGAGAAATCATTCTCTAATCCCTCAAACTCTAAAATTGTTGCTCATATTAGAAGTCATCTTAGCAGCCTTCATCTTGCTGAGTTAACCACAAGAGCAAAGATTGAAGAGGAGTTGAAACTAAGAAAGAAAGAAGACAATGAAAGATCAACCACTAAAGGCACAACTTTTCTATGGATCGCGGAAGATCCTGAATTGGAACACAGAGTTAGATGGAACCCAAAGTTAGAAAGGAGTATAATTACGTCTCCCCTCAACTAATTCTTTTCAAAGGATCCCAACAGAGGGTGCATATCATTCAGAGTAAGAGACTGGATCTCCTGTCAACTAATGATTTGTACAAACTTCTCAACAGCACTTCTGGGAAGAACAAAGAAACAAATAAATATCTGCTTTCCTTGGTGTTGAATGTTTTGAGAAGTAGAAACAAGTGAGGTTTTGGTAGCATCAGCCCAGGGGAGTTTGTTGGATCAAGAAGAAGGCTGGTGCAACCAAAACCAAATCATATAGATTATTTTTGGTGTATCTAATAAAAGGCTTCCGAAGCTAAGTGTGGAACTTCTGAAGGAAATAGAGTTCTTCCAAAGACAAAGTGCTAGATTAACTTCCGAAGACAAACTCTACTTCTGAAGTCAAAGTGTTCACTTTCGAAGATCAAGTCTGAGAAGAAAAGATCAAAAGACAACTTTCGAAGCATGAAGAAAAGAAAGTCCTCAAGCCTCGGAAGAAGTATCCTTTTCCAAAGTATAAGTGGTTTCGGAAGAACTTGTTCTTCCTAAGCCAACAACCCTTTGGAAGACACTACTATGAACCAGTGACATAAGTATGGTGTCTCTGACACTCCGTTGCAGACCTCTGATACACTAAATGGCGTTTTCTCAAAAACCATGTAGTTGACCATACTTTATTCCACTATTCACCTTTATTAGTTAGCATAGTTGCCAACTTTAGTTGGTGAAAAAAGGTAAGTCATGGACATATCATTACTACCATATCTTAGATAAGACATTATCTAAGATACCTTAACTATAGCTTTGTAGTATTTGCTTTAGTTAGGGCATTCCAGCTGGCATCAAAGTATATCGGGCTATAGGTAGTATTATATATAGTTTCTCATTGTAACTCATGTGATATGCTTGTAAGAGTCTTGCAATACTTTGAGTTGAGATGCAATATATGCAACTACCTTGAAAATTATCTTTCTATGTTATTGTTACTTATTATATTACTATCAACTCTTAGAGACTCTGATTCATCCGAGTGTAGTTTAAGTGAGTTTGAGAGAAAAACCAAGTGTTTAGTGAGATAAACCGATCCTGCAAAAGGCTTAAGACTCAATATGTAGAAATTAATACTTAACCGTTAAAAACCTTCGGTTTTACGTAACCGGTAACGTAAAACATAAGAATACAAAATCCGAACATAATTTCTAAAAATTGGGAGTTAAATTATTTAAAATGAATAACTTAACTCTAAAAACATGATATGTGGCCATAAAAGTCAATAATTGCAATTAAACAAACTTTGGGGTAGATATTGTAAATATTGAAACTTGGAGGACTAAATTGTAAATTTTGCCAAATCCCTATAAACCGACCCTTGAGCTAATAAACATTTGTTGAAATTAAACTAACATGTATAAATGATCCAATATGGTAAAACATGTATTTTTTTCCTTAAGGAACCCGAACTTACTATAAAAGGAAAGTTTTTATACAAGCCTTAGCAAATCAAAATCTAGTTGCACATTTAATCTCATGTCAGACCTAGTGCACCTTCGATAACCTTAGAATAATTTATCACTTAAATCTTGATGGTAGGGTGCTAGACTTGAAACTTATCCTCTTACACAAATAACCTGCTGCTGGAACCTTAAGGTGAGTTCTAGTGTTCCTTTTTTACTACTATTTTTGGGATGAAACATACTATGCTAAACTAAAATCATTTATGAGCTATTGTATGATACTTGAATGTTGGGGATTATGTTAGAACATGCTTATACTTGTATTTCGATCATTAATTCTTGGGTGAACCACCTGGTTTATATGGGTAGATCTACTTAGGGAATCCCCCACGCACAATGCCTTCCGTGATGAACGGGAAGGGTACCACACTGAGATCCTACTGGTGGTTTGTGGCATGTGACAAGTTTTTATAAGATACTAGGGTGAACCATCCAACAGGTATGGTCCACTGTTTTGAGGCTCAGTCTTCCTTCGGTATTAACCGACACAACATAACTTTTGAAGAGGCTAGCCGGGACTGAGTACCAGTTTGATTATGATCCCCCACAATAGTGAAAGTATGACTCTTTTTAAATCAAACATGGATTCAATTGAATGCTTTTGTTTTTGAACTTTAAGCACTTGAAACCCCATCTCTGAGAGCTCTAGTCTCAGGCATCATGTTAGTACCATGATTATAGAATGTAATTCACCAACATTTTAGTTGACACAATTTTCTTGTGAGCATGTTTAAGGTAATCCATGAAGGGAATCTAGCGGTTGTAGAAGACCTAGACCTAGTACCATGACCATGGCATTGGCTTGTTTTGTTTTGAAACATTATGAACAATTTACATTTATCGTTTTTGAAACAATTTGTACTGAGTTTTTAGGTACTCGTTTTATTTGGGGGCTAGATTTACCTTTATCTCGGTTTTACTTTAATGATTAATGCCATGTGATGTTCTCTCCTTTTGCTCTCTTATGATGGTTTGTTTCCGCTACCATATATTATTGCTAGTTTGTGACGTCCTACCCTACCCAGGCCCGGGGTGTGACAAATTGATATCAGCGCCAAAGGTTGTAGAAAATTCGGGAATGGCATACTAGAACCTAGGCTACAACTCTGATACCTTAGGACCGTCCTTGTGGGAAAGTGTTGTGATGATCAAGTTGGGTAAATTGATGATTACACTTGATCAACGTATTCATGAATTTACCGGACATGTAAATTCTAGCATGAACCTTTAGGTAATGATTGGACCTTACTCTGTTTGAAACTTATGATTTCAGAAATTTCTTTTGAAGTGGTCTAAAGGTTTTTCCTAACATAAACTACCTTGTTTGTTATTATTTGATGAAACTACTGAGTTCTGATACTATTGCTCATTGATACCTCTGGTTATGGATACTATTGCTCATTGATACCTTGGTTATGGATACTATTAGGATATTTGATACTATCGCCATCACTACTACTATGAGTAATATTATTACTACAATCATGAGCTATGAGAAACCAAATCACTCATGATATTTCTTGCAGGTCATCAGAGCTATGGCTGACAAAGGAAAGGCACCGGCATACCTAACTGACGGTATTGCACCAACTCAGAGCCTTAGGAAGGTGATGCCGCGAATGCAGTATGAGGAATACATGAGGAGATGCGGACATCTAGGATGTATATCCGTTACTTTTGATGACACTGAGTCGTCAGAAGACTCTTTCTCGACATCCCTCCAGGAGCCGGACGCGTTCCCACTCACCACATGTCATCGCTCCTACCCACTCACCTATCCCACCTATCAGGGATAGGGTTCACGTGTTATCACCCGCCCACACAAGAGTGATAGGAGAGGATACTCAGTCTCCTTTAGGATGCACATCCTCCTCCTCTACCACCTGTTAGGACTCCAACACCTGCACCACCGCCATTTGACCCACTTCGATGCCACCCACATGACAAGCACTTGAAACCACCTAGGCGCAGCATGTATGACAGCCCTTTTGGTAGCTGGTGACCGGTACTCCTAGTCTAGCCGTTGGCCAAGTGAGGTAGGTCGCTTCAATGCTGCAATGGATGAGATTTGAATACCATCCGTCGTCACCAGTTGACCCTCCAGCACGCCACTCGAACCTCTCAGTCTGCCCAGTTTCAGGCCATGATGCTTTGTGAAGATCATGCATAGGTTGGACTCACCTTAGGTTAGAATATTTATATTTTCTTGTAATAGGTCTTATGCTTGCTAACTTTTGTATGTAATTAGCTTTATTTGGTTTTGCACTCCAGCGAAACTATGAGTGAAACTACAGTTTCGCTCACAGTCAGCTGTTTAGTTCTCTCGGTGAAACTGTTGTTTCTGCCGGGTGAAACTACAGTTTGGCAAAAAATTTTGATGACAACAAAACTGTCTACGAAACTAAGACTGCTATATATAGTTTTGATCCTTATCATTGTTAGATAATCGTTGCAAAAACCCTAATCGCTTATCCTTGTTGCAAGTAACCTTTCTAAGCAGTATTTTCATAGAAAATTATTGTGCTTTGTTATTATTAAATGTATTGATCATCATGTCTTACTTTGATTGAATTGTTATTGTTGTTAATCTTCATTATTCATATTGTCTATTGTTTGTATTTTATATTGAATGATTCAACAACTCATTTGTACTGCAAATCGATCAAATGAACCAACAATATGGTATCAGAGCCTTAGTGCTCATGATTTGTTGAGTTTTTGGTTGCTTTTGTTCAATATTAAGTTTTCATCAATTTCAAATCAAATTCGTGTGTTTTTGACATTGAATTTGATTGAGTTTTACTATTTATTCAATGGGGAAGCTCTGTTAAACATCAGATGTCAAATCTATTGAGTTTTAGATGATTTCAGATTGATTTCATGTTGAAAAAGCCTTTTAGCTTCATCCAGCGAAATTACCTATTCATCATGCGAAACTACAAGTTATTCAGTGAAAACTATGGTGTTATCCTTATTGAGGTTGTTTCTTGCTGTCCTACGAAAGTAGTTCTTTGAACGAAAGTTCAACTGTGCTTTTGATTTTTTAACAAGCGAAATTTCTGCCAAAATTATTATTGAATATAAGTTCAAGTTAGTTTTGTGCGAACTTATCGGCAAAAGTAAGCTATTTTAGACATTTGCCTAGCGAAATTGTTGTCGAAATTGTCTGCGAAACTACGGCAACTCAGCGAAACTAGTTTTCTCAATGAAATTATCTACAAACTTACCTTTCTTCAGCGAAACTACTTCATTTTCAGCGAAATTGTTTCTTTTTTGCCGAAATTACTTCATTTCCAGTGAAACTACATGTCAAAGTTAACCTCACTCACCCTAGCTGATATTGAAAGTGTAGCTCCAATAGACCTCCTAGACTCATTAACAGGGATAATTTCAAGGATTGGAAGAGATGTCTCAAAGCCTTCTTCTCTTACACCGACCATAATCAATGGGAATCGATTATTTCTCGTCCTCACATACCAACTGTCATTGTTAGTGATGTTGTATCTCAAAATAAGGACTCGTCTACTCTCACTAAGAAGGATCTGAAGCTGATCAATCGTGACATCTACAACCGATTTGTGGAGCATAAAAATGCACTAGACTTTAACTCCTTGTCTTGCACGAGACATTAACTCCTTCTCTTGCACCAGACATCTACATCCGATTTGCGGAGCATAAAAATGCTAAGTCCCTCTTTGATGCTTTATGTGAGTTCTATGATGGTAATGATGAACTGGTGAAGGATAAGAGCATTCAAGCAGAGAAGGAATACAATTCCTTTGTGGGATACAAGAATGATATTCTCATAGATCTCACAAATCACTTTTTGATGGTTTCAAGCATATTAAAGAAATTCGATGAAAAACTTCCCAATAGTGAACAAGTAAACAGATTGCTAGACTCACTCCCCCATAGTGGAGTCTTCAAGTGAGAATGCTAAAGCACAAAAGTGGTTTCACTAATTCCAAGCTGATGGACATCATCAATAAGCTTAAATCCTTTGAGTTGGACATGATGAGAAGGGAATTTAACTAGACCATGATGCCTACATCTGGGTTTACTCAAAATGCTGCAATACTATCATCCGTTGCAAGCTCTCATATGTAGACATCGACTCAAAGAGGAGTTAATATTGGTGTTTTTTCAGGAGGTAGTGTTAGTGTTGGGAGAGATCAGGCTAATCCAAAGGCAAATGTTGAAACTTCAGTTTCATCAGAGCTAATGGCTCTTTTTGGTATGTTTGTTCAGAGTTACGAAGCCCTAGTGGCTGGAGAGTTGAAAAGGAAAGGAATGACAATGGAGGATATGTATCAGGTGCACCCTGATGATCTAGAAAAGACTGATATTCAGTGGCAAATGGCAATGTTGACTCTTAGAGATCGGAGTTCACGGAGCGCACTGGGCGAAAGAACCTCGGAGGCCAAAGCCCTAATTCAAAACTGGGATTTGATAAGTCTAAGCTGAGATGCTTCAATTGTAAACAACTGGGACATGTAAACGTGAATGTCCATCACCAATTGTCACTGATTCTAGTAATTCAGGAGTTATGTTGCACCCTAGAAGGATCATACATGCCAATTCAATTGGTGAGTTGATGGATGTTATGTTGAGATTCCCACAAGTCTAAGAATTAATGCGGATGAAGATTCTGCTCATAGAAGAACCAAGTGCGGCTGACCGCATTTGTATATGCGGAAGTCATAAAACAAATGCTTACAAGTGTTTGTTCTTCTGCATTAACCAATGTGGATAGCTTTGGAGAATTTGCAAACAAGGTTGAATCTTCCACATTTACAAATGCGGACAAGTCAGACAAATGCACCAAGTATTTGTTCTTCCGCATTATCAAATGCGGATGAACAAATTACTAATGCGGCTGCATCAAAAGAAATGCTGATCAAGTCCAACTCATCTGCATTTGTCAATGCGGATGAACCAACAGAAATTCATATCAAGACTTAGACTAGTTCTTATGTATAGGTCAGGGGTAGTTTAGTCATTTTGTAAAAAGGCATCTTGTCTGCCCATAAATAGAATAGAAAACCTCGTACATGAGGTGACACTTGATAGAAAAACAAAATATATTTTGTATTAAGCATTCTCTAGGTGCATTATTACTATTCTTGCTAAAACTGTAGAATTTGCTGTAATCAATCACCTTCATCAATCTATACAAAATCATTTTTGAGTATATTCTTGCATTAAATGTTTGTTGATTTTTTGTTTCCGCTATTCAATCTTTGACTTGATTACCATATTTGATCGTAACTGAGATTCTTATTCTCACCAACCGGTCAATTGGTATCATAGCTTTGGCTCTCTGTTCTTTTTCTGATCTACCCTAGATCGGAATAGAACTTGATTGATGTGGTGATCGAGTTGCTAAAAGACTGGTCTATCATCTCTATCTAGTATACAAGCAGATTATACTCATCAACAGTTACTCTTCAAGCTCTCTCTTTCAAGAGCACAACAACAGTTTTCATTCTCAAAACTGTGAACTGTTGATATAGAAAACATTGACAACAAGAAACTAAGAAAAACAACACAACTGATTTTGAAACCTGATTTGGACAATTTGGACTAATTGAACCTAAAACTCATCTAATCCATACTTAAACGAGTTAAAATTACCTGTTAATATGGATTCTCATAGTTTTTCAGAACATGGCCATACACCTAAACCTCCTATGCTTAAACACAAATCTGAGTTTAAGAAATGGAAAGTCAGGTTCAAGAATTACATTACAGGTGTAGATTTTTGGATCTCAATATGCAAAGGGCCACACATCCCTGTTACTCTGTCTGCAGATCAAGCTTCCGTCTACAAGATAGCTAGAATACCTATTGAAGATCTGACTCTTGATGATGAAGATTACAAGAAAATCAAGATATATCTGAAAGCTTACTCTATCCTAACTCAAGCACTTAACATGGATATGCTAAAAAGATTGGAGAAGTATGGTACTGCCAAAGTAGTATGGGATGCACTGCTAATCATATGTGAGGGAAGCAGTGAAGTTGCAGAGATCATCAAGGATAAACTTGTTAATTAGTATGAAGCATTTGATCACTTTAAAGGGGATTCTATATCCAAGAAGTTGTACAGATTTGTGCAATTGGTAAATGATTTGGAAATCATGGGAGTCACTTACAAAGACAAGGAGTTAAACAAGAAAATGCTACACAGTCTTCCAGAGACTTGGAAACAAAATGGGACAATGCTAAAAAACACTCTTGATCTTGAGAGCACATCTCTGGATATAATAATATCCAAGATAGAAGCATTGGAGTTAGATGAAAGAAGGAGAAACTTAGGGGGACCCAAAGTGATTGAGGCATACAAGTTTCCGTCAGAATCTCATTCTGTGGAAAATGCCTCATTACTGAGGAGGATGATTTCATCTGTTCAAGAGATCAACTGAATACCATTGGGTTCATTACAACTCCATCAAATAATTATCCATCAACATCTTCTCAAGCATCCGAATTCACTACTACTCCTACAACCACTGCTGATGACAAAAGATCCGAAGAATAAAAGGCAACTTATAATGCCTTTGTTGCAAGCTTTGAAGCCTACTTAGAAGGAAGACTCACTTCAACACATCTGATCCACGTAGAAGAAATGGACCTAGATGATGTAGATGAAATGGATCTGCAATGGCAAATGGCCATGATTGCTATAAGAGTAAAGAAGTTTTTTAGAAAGGGCAGAAAGCTCAGCCTTAATGAAAACACAAAGCTTGGATATGATAAATCAAAAGTGAAGTGCTTCAACTATGGTCTGGCTAGCCACTTTTCCAGAGAATGCAATGCCCCTAGAAGAAAGTACTTTCAAAGGAATTCTCAAAACCAGTCAAACTCAAGCTTTCAATCCAATAATCATCAACAGTAGTATCATCATCCACAACAACATCAATCATATCAAAGCCAACCTCAACTAACAAACCAAGCTTATGGAAGCAGTCAGTCATCTACAAATGCTCTCATGATTAAGCAAGATGGAGTATGTGACTGGAGCCTGTATGAAGAGGAAGTCAAGCCTCAATTTCAAAATCATGCACTGATGGCTCACATCAACGATGGTCCATCTCCCATGCCTTCTGAGGTAAGATCTTACTTGTGTAATGAAAAATGCATTAATGAACTGCAAGGTTATAGAGAGCATAACCACAAACTTGCAGACAAGATAAAAGAGGAAAAAGCAAAGTCAGAGATGTTAAAGAGAAAGATAAAAGGCTTTGAAATCAAAACAAAATCTCTCATCTCTGACATTGAAAAACTGCATGGTGAAAATTACACTCTTGCAGCTGAGAATGAGCAATTTACTGAAAAGCTAGCTCAATCTAAAGCTGAACATACTATTACTGAGGTGAAACTAGAAAAGTTTCAGCTATCTTTGGTAAGCTGCAAGAGATGCTTGACTCTGAAAAAGACTATAAAGATATGTCTGGGATTGTATACAACTCAAGTCCTCCACCATACAATGGCAACTACACTGTCATGCCTGACTCTGTCACACTCAATGAGAAAATTGAACCTTACACGATTGAACCAAAAACAATAGTAAAACAGATCACTAATCCTTTAAACTAACCAAATGTTTACATTGAAACAAATGAGGATAAAATCAGATTAGGACACCCAATTAAAATCAAAGAGTGTTTAGACAAGGCAATGTGTGTCATCAAAACCACAAGCCCCATCAAGGCAATTATTCCATTTGTGAAATTCATACCTTCTGTTGTAAAAGGCAAAAGAAATTTGTGAATTTAGTGAAACCCACTGCTGAAAGCAGTTTTGATAATGAGATTATATCTCCAAACAATTCAAGCAAATCAAAAAATGTTTCACTACAAAAGAAACAAAAGAGATCACTGAGTTCAACATATAAAACTCGGTCAGACCCTCAATCTTCAAAATTAAGACAGGGAGTTAGGTTTGACATATGCAACAAGGAACACGTTGACCAATTTGAGAAAGAGGTAAAAAAACGGTTGAAGAAACAAAAATAACCCAGAAAATCAAAGAAAAGTAGTGTTGTGAAGCAAACTACAAAAAGGGCTGATTTTGATTCATCCCCTAAGCAAAAGAAAGTGGCTCAGTAGCAAATGAGAAAATCAGCTGAGTCCCACAAATCAATATTTGATTCAAGCAAGAAAAAAATGTATTGTGACATTGGTGATATGTTCAATCACAAAATAGAATAGTGCTTTTACAATCAAAATTGCTTTATCTATGACATGAACAACCACTCCACCAAAAACTGTTATTTCAACAAATGTTGTTCAGTCTCTGTGATGAAGAATCATAATACATCTGATTGTTACTTCAATCAGAAGAGATTGCGAATTGCTCAGAACAAACCCATCTCAACAACATTATCTCGTAGAACACTAATCAGGAGTCTTTTGCCCACCAATCAATCTAGGACATCTAGATCACCCAATGACAAGAGTAAAACAAAAGAAATTTGGAAGAGTCAAAGAAATAACCATTACATTACGAATCAAAATTTTTACTTTGCAAAACCTAAAATGATTTTGAAAATCACATACGGTTTAAATTTCTTCAAAAGAACTGAGATCAAAGATTTCACTACTCATCTAATTCTTTAGTTGATGTTGATGAGAGGACTCTAGTAGAATATGACAAGCAATCTCCAAGGTCACCTCAAAATAGATCATAATTTAGAGGAATGTATTAAGCGGTCACAATAATAGATAGGAACAGGAAGCCCAAGACCATCATTGCTTGGGTTCCAGATTCTAACTAGTTTTGTTGTACTTGCAGGGTTATCCATATAGGTCTAACAGCCTATGGTACGTGGACAGTGGATGTTCCAACACATGACTGGAGATCGTTCCCTCCTTCATGACTTCAAGCAAATACAAGGAACTACTATGGCATTTGGGGGAGATTCACAAGGTGGAAGGATGACAGGTGAAGGATGTGTGACAAATGGGATGCTGAACTTTGATAGAGTAAACTACTTTGAACAACTGAACTTAAATCTTCTAAGCGTGTTTCAGATCTGCTACAAGAAATATTCAACTCACTTTACAGATACTTATTGCTACATTCTGAAACCAGGATTTCAGGTCTCTGAAGAATGCGTTGTCTTAAAGATTCTGAGGAAGAATAACACTTATGTTTTGAACTTGAATTCCACAACAACTGTAGAAGAAACATGTCTTTTGTCAAAATCATCATTTGATGAGTCCTAACTATGGCATAGACGTTTGGGGCACACAAACTCTAAAAACATGAACAGATTGGTCAAAGGAAACCATGTCATTCGTCTTCCTCAAAAAGAATTTCATTGTGTTGATCACTATTCAGCATGCCTCAAAGGAAAACAACATAAATCTTCACACAAATCCAAGCTGGTGAACACAAACAATAGTCCATTGAAGTTACTTAACATGGATCTCTTTGGACCAACTCATGTAATGAGCATTGGAAAGAAACAGTATTGTTTGGTGATCATTGATGACTTTTCATGATTTACATGGGTTTTCTTCTTACTTTATAAAAATGAGGCATCCCAAATATTACAAGAATTTATCACAAAAACTGAAAATCAACTTGATCATAAGGTAAAAACAATAACAAAGGTAAATGGAACTGAGTTTAAAAATGAAAACATGAGTTCATTTTGTGCAACCAAAGGCATTGCTCATCAATTTAGTGCAGCTAAACTCCTCAAAAAAATGGGTTAGCTGAAAGGAGAAACAGAACACTAATTGAAGCAGCTAGAACAATGTTAGCAGATGCTAAACTGCCTATTACCTTTGGGCAGAGGCAGTTAACACATCGTGCTTTGTCCAAAATTGAAATCTGATTGTGAAAGAAAGCAACATGACTTCATATCAACTGTTATTCCACAGAAAACCATTTATTGGATTTTTCAAATCATTTGGCAGTTCTGTCTTAATATTAAACACCCGAGACTATTTGGGAAAATTTTCAGCTAAGTCTGATGAAGGATTCTTTGTAGGTTATTCTTCTGTATCAAAGGCTTATAGAGTGCTTAATCCTATACTAAACATTATTGATAAATCAACGAACGTTCAACTGAAGGAACACTCTTTTCCCAAATCTACAAATGATCATGACTGGTTGTTTGATATTGATTCATTTACAAAATCATTTTATCAGTTTCATCTGTATGATGCAGGAAATCTACATTCAAGTGAGAACTCTTCAGGTGTAGAATGAATAAATAACTTTCCATTGATTCCTCCTACTTCTACTGAGCACATGAATGAAGATGTTCATCTTCAAGTTGATCCCATCAGACAACCATCACAAAATCAAAGTGTTTCAACTGAATGTAGTCCAAGCCTATTACCATCACATTCTGAAGATCTATCAACAGATATCATAAATCAAAAACAAGCAACTCCTCCAGCTGAAATAGAAAGAACATCAAATGATGGAAGCTATCAAAGTACTACACAAGCTAAAGTAGTCAATAATACAGAGTCTGATTATCTTCATAATAATCAAACAATAGAAGATGAAGGTGCTTCTGACCATAATGATCTTAATGTCTCCAATCTTGATGTAACCATTTCTGGTGACTCAATTCCAACCACCATAACACACAAGAATCATTTACTGGAAAGCATTATTGGTGAACTTAATGAAAGGGTGACAAGAAACAAGTCTAGTATTGCAAACATCTATTTGTTCTTATGCTTTCTATGTCAAACAGTACCCAAGAACATCAAAGAGGCTCTTCAAGACAATAGTTGGATCCAAGCAATGCAGGAAGAATTGCTCCAATTCAAGAAGTAAGAAGTATGGCAACTGGTAGATCTTCCCGAAGGACAATACCCTATCAGTACCAGATGGTTGTACAGAACCAAGACTGATGATAGAGGGATCGTCATCAGAAATAAAGCAAGACTAGTGACACAGGGATACACTCAAGAATAATGAATTGATTATGACGAAGTGTTTGCTCCTATTGCTAAACTAGAAGCAATAAGAATCTTTCTTGCATATTTTGTGTCCATGAAGTTTACTGTTTACCAAATGGATGTGAAGTGTGCTTTCTTATACCGGAAGATTGCTGAAGAAGTCTACGTGACTCAACCTCCTGGCATTGAAGGTCCAGATTTCCCTCATAGACTTTACAAGCTTGACAAAGCTCTGTATGGTCTTCACCAAGCTCCAAGGAAATGATATGAGACTCTATCATCTTTTCTTCTTGAAAATGGATATGAAAGTGGAAAGATTGATCAGAGTCTTTTGAAAGAGATAAGGAAAAGACATGCTGTTAATCCAGATTTATGTGGATAATATGTTTCAAAAAGATTAGATCCTTTTAGCTCAACAAACAAGCAACTCTATAAAGACTTTGAAGACCTTATGCATTCAAAATTTCAAATGACTACAATGGGGGAACTCACTTTCTTTGTAGGAGTGCAAGTCCAATAAACAGCAAATGGAATCCATGTTAAAGAAGTTCCACTTTGCTGATTGTTAGTCTGTTAGAACTCCTATGGATACTAAAGTGAAGATTGGACCTAATCCAGAAGGTAAATCGGTGGATCAGACTCACTATCGATCTATGATTTGTTCACTTATGTATTTAACAGCCAGTAGGCCTGACATTATGTTTGGTGTTTATGTTTGTGCTAGATATCAAGCTGATCCTAAGGAATCCCATGAAAATGTTGTCAAGAGGATATTTAGATATCTTAAGGGCAAACCAACTCTTAGATTATGGTATCCAAAGGAAGGATACTTCAATCTCTATGCCTTCACTGAAAGCGATTATGGAGGATGCAACTTCAATAGGAAATCCACCTCTGGTGGTTGTCAATTTCTTGGTCCCAGACTGGTCTCCTGGCAGTGCAAGAAACAAACAAACGTATCTGTTTCCACAGCAGAAGCTGAGTATATTGCAACATCATTGCTCTCAAGTACTCTGGATTCAAAACTAGATGCTTGATTATCGTTTTAACTTCTTGCATACTTCAATTACATTGACAACACTACAACTGTTTTTATTATAAATAATTGAGTTCAACACTAAAAAACAAAACACATTGAAATTATGTATCACTTTTTAAGAGACTGTGCTGAAAAAGGTTTAATTAAATTGATTCAAGTACTCACTGAATATCAATTGGCTAATTTATTTTCTAAAGCATTTGAACCTAGTACGTTTTCCAAGTTCAATCAATTGGCATGATTAACTTGAGTAAAACCAATAAAAATATCAAAAACAATTTAAAAACATAAGAAAATCATAGAAAGAAGTCATGTTTGATAAAGAAAAGAATATTTGGGAAATGATATAATTATAGTCATATATCATTCGCTGTGCTTAATTTCAAAAATTGAAAGACTGAAATGACTTACCAGATGTGTTAGTAGGCTCAACCTGGAAGAGAAGATATATGTAGTGATGAATAAAATCCTATTCAATAGTGAAATACTCATCACAAAGTATAGGTTTGTATTGGCTTATCTGAGTGCACGTGTGTGTAACATAAGCACACCAGGTAATGATACTTTATGAATCTCTTTCACCTACATCAAGTCTCATCTTTGTTTTGCTGAGCAAAAACCAGATGAAACAAGCACATAGTGCAGATGTACTCATCTGAAAGATTCCCAATGAGGAACACATCCAAATTGGATGAATCTACAAAAGCCATACATTCCAAGTGGATAAACAAAAGAATCCTATCATGGATCATCTTCCAAAGTGAAGTGAAAAGAATCCCAATGTGGATCATCATGAAAAATATCAAAGTAAAAGAATGCCAATGAGGATCAGTGAAAATGAGGTCTCATTACTTGAGTAACCTGGTAAGGAAAGTTGTGAAAAAAGTTCTACCATGCATTGTATAAGGATGGTGGATCATTCCATGCTTATGTGTGTGAGGTACATGTTGAATAATTAAACAATATCAACCAAAAACATGATAAATATCACTTGCACCAAAATATCAACCTAGTATGAGTTAAGAGGACAAACATACCTTCAATAATCAAGTTCATAAACATGTCCATTTTATCATAAGGGGTGTAATGTAAGATTGATATGTTCCCAACAAAAGATATAATTCTCCTCAATAGTAATAATCAAAATTATACTCAAAAGTTTTTAAATCTTTAAAGTTTTTATGTAGATGTGGATATAAACTTTAGGGGGAGTAATTTAAAATTTTTTATTAATTCTATATCGATTTCTACTAGTTAATCATAAGTTCAATTCTTCCGCATTTGCTATAGTAAACAAATGCGGAGAAACAAAATACGTAAAATTTCAACATCCGCATTTGCTAAAGTGTCATTTAAAATCTGACCGTATTTGTTTTGCAACTTGTAAAATCTTGTAAAAGCCATTAATAATAATTTAAAGCAACTTCAAAGGGTCATTAAATACTTTTCAAATTTGATAGATTCCATAGTACGACGAGTGAAAAACCACTGTACATCTTCATTGATCATCATCATCAACAACAACCAAAGATTTTATTGTCGTTTCATCAACTGTTCTCACCCTCGATTCTAAGCAACATTAGTATCAAAAGAAAGGTTAAATGGCTAAGCTTACATGGAGCAAGCTCCATAATATCAGCAGTTATTTGGACCCTGAAGGATTGAGAGACATGATCAAATTCATATCAGATTCATATCTAATACCAGAATAGCTCATGCTATTAAAGTCAGACCCATCATCTATGTAAGATGTATCAGATCATTCTGGAGTTACTGCAGAATTGACTAATATGGAGGGTGAAAGGACGTTAGTAGGAAGGATTACTGATGACGTCTCTTTGACCATCACTAAATAAACTTTGAGACAATGTCTACAGTTTGGTGATGATACTAATGCTCCCATCAAGTTGGAAGATGAAGAAATCACTGCTTTCTTTGCAGAGATTGGTTATGAAGGTGGCTATGAAGGAAAGCAAATTGTAAAGGGGTTGGTGGATTTGCAATGGACGTTTCTAATTCACCTCTTTCAACATTGCCTATTTAAGAGGAAGACAGGTTGGAATGACATCCCAGTGATTACTTCCTTTGTCATATGTGCCTTATGCACAAATAGAGCTTTCAACATGTCTACTTATGTATTCAATGGTCTAACCTCTAACATACAAGAAGGAAGAAGGCGCATGTTCTTAATGTACCCAAGATTTCTTCAATGTCTTATTAATGAAGCCTTTCTGATCTTGTACTTGAAGGACCAACTTTGCGCATTCCTCATTATGATTCTAAGTCCTATAAATACATTAAGAAAAAAGACCCAATAAATTTTTATAGTGGAGCACACTCTCCTCTATTACCTTGGATGATGCAGCAAATAAATCTTAAGGAACTAGTAAAAGAACAGGAGGCTCCTGTTGATGAGCCTATTCAGGAAGAAGATCTAGTTGCTCAAGAACAGCAAGCTATTGTTGAGCATGATGAGGAAAGAGTTGAAGGATCCAGGCCAGTGTCTCCCCAGGAGGAGTTAGGGGTGATCTTCACTTTGGTCATGACATTGCATCTCCCTTTGTACCATCACCATTACCATCTCCCCACAGAACACCAACCACTTCAACTCATAAATCACCTATCCCATCACCACTAGCTCAACCAATCACATGTCCACCTCATCATTCTCCCAAATCACCACTTCATCACGCTTCAAAATCACCACCTCATCACACTTCAAATTCACCACCTTAACTATTCTCTACTAGGACTGATCAAACTGAGTTTGGAGATTCCACGAGCTCGTTTAAAGAATCCAAATCATCTTCGAATGAGGAGGTTCAACCTGTCCAAATGCCTATGAAGAGAGCCACTTCTGAGGCTACTCCTTCACAGAGCTTTATTGAATCTAATGTGAACAAAGCAGATGAAAAAGATAAGATGATTTCTTAGTTGTTACAAAAGATTGAAAAGATGGAAAGAGTACTTAACAGGAGAGCAAGCATCATTCAAGATAGACTTTTTGAACTTGATGAAAAGGAGAATGAGTTGAAAGAGATAAAAGGAAAGTATGACGCGAAAAAGAAATAGAAAGATAAGAAGATTAACAACTTAACTGTTGCTCTTGAAATCAATAAGACTATCCATTCAAACAATAGCCATGGAAGAACAAGAAGAACTAATTGAAGAGCATATAAGACTATCATTAACTTGCAAAAACAAAATGAACTTCTAAACAAGAGAGTAGCTGAACTTGAGATGCTTGTTGAAATCAAGAAGGAAGCTGAATCAGAAGTCAAGCAAGTAGATAAGCAAGAAACTGAATCTGAAAGCACTTCAGAGGAGAATAGTGATGACTCTCCTTCTGGTAAAAGAATGAGATTCTCAGAACAAGAAGAAGAACCAAGCAAGGAAAAACAAGATGAATATGGGTTGGAAATAAGGGTATATTTAGAGGAAACAACCATCATGCATGCAGAAGAGGATGAATTCAAAGATATGATCAATGCCTTAGATAGTTTTACATTCGAAGAATTCATCATTGGTGATGAATTTTGGGATTTTATAGTTGACTAGAGGACTGGTACTGAACCCATAGTGGTCATTCCTCAATCTCCTGTCCCTCTGGAGAAGGAGTTGAGTATGCAAATAGCTCCTGCTATGTCTTTGACTAATGAGCAAAAATATATGATTAGAAAGTTATGTGAAGAAGAAAAGGAAAAGGAAGAAAAAGTTGTTGTTACTTATGAACATGTACAAACAAAGGCTGTAAAATTGCCAAAGGAAGTTGAAAAGCCTGAATCCTCATCTAGTCCTTTAATACAAACTTACACCGGAAGGAGGATGTATTAGTTTGAGAAATCTAAGGGAAAGAGACCTATGAAAGAAGAAGAACCGGTAAAGAAAACCAAACAAGATGATCCCAAAAGTCTTGCTGCAATAGCAGAATTCTTGGAAGAGAATGAGCAAGCTAAGGCTCAATTGAAGAAACAAGCTATCTTTATTGATCTTGAAGAAGGAGTGGTTGAAGGAGGCTATGTGGCTGATGAGCTTGTAGCAGTTGATAGTCCTGTACAAGAAGAGAAATCTGTGCATGAAATGGTTGAAAAGGCGCAAATAGATGACCTCATGGTAAAAGCCATGTTATAAATCCAGGATAATCAAACTTAAATCAAATCATAAAGATTATAGATTAAGCTATGATAATCACAATCAAAACCCCTTTGATCTTCAACTAGATTGCAAATGATGTGTTTACAAATAATCCCTCAATTTATTAGTCATAACAACACTAATGACAAGTAAGCTATTATAGTTTAGACTAATATTCACTAATTGCACTTAACTCCCTAGACTTAGGCTAATTAATGCAAAATTACATATTAAGCATAAAAATGACTAAAAACACGATAAAATATATTTTCTTCACAGAAAATATATTTATTACAATAAAACCCCTAGTCATCTAATCTTCAACGTCTCATCTCGGTTCCTCATCTCGAACGTGTCGGGTTTGACTTTTGTTGACTTTGACCGTGACGTTGACTTTTGTTGACTTTGACTATGTTGATAATATAGACTATCTTGTACAGCTCCAACAATACTCCCCCTTAGTCTATCATTATCAACGTCTTCAAACGAAATCAGCACCGAGAAGTCAACATTAGAAAGATCTTCAAATTGAAGCTTTCTGAATCTGATGAGAAAAATTATTCATCTCATAAGCTCTACCTATTTATGTGCTCCCCCTTTTCGATTGCATCCTTTGTGAGGATATTAGAACAGCTTTCCTGAATCTCTAATCTTGAGTGCTTCAGAAGATGTAGATGGAGGATTCCTAGCTCGGTGCAAAAATCTAAAACACATTCTCAAACATAATCTCGACATTTCTAATTAGATTATTTCATTTTAACAAAATAAACCCATGTTATTTGTGTTTGAAAACAAGCGAACCTGTGTTCGATTGTACTCAATTTCGATAAAATGCATGAAAAATGATAATATTATAACAACATAATATGGAAGACCTAAAAAAATTTTGAAAAGAAAATTTATTATAATTTCTTTATTATATACATTTATTATAACAATTTATTTTTATCTATTAATTTTTTTAATAGCCGAGAACTGAATCGATCATGAGATCACATCCTCAAGATATTCTTTAGCACAAAGATGAATTTAATCATCGACAAGCAATGAGATCACACTGATAACTGAATCTAATCACAGTCTTTGAATGAATATGAAATTCTCAAACATATCAATAACGATTGCTGATATGTTTGTCCACTTAAACCCATGCCCTATCTTTTTCAACAAGCAGCAGATGATTCGTTAAGGTTTGACTAAACACTTTAGAATGCTAGGACCCCATAATCATTTGGCAAAAACCCTCACCCAACCTCAAGATTTC
The DNA here is from genome assembly GCA_025506515.1 of Flaveria trinervia. NCBI lineage: Eukaryota > Viridiplantae > Streptophyta > Magnoliopsida > Asterales > Asteraceae > Flaveria > Flaveria trinervia. The sequence continues at coordinate 74,975,740 of CM046448.1, forward strand.
TTGAATCTTATTACAATCTTTATAGAACAAGGTTTGTGTATTAGTGTGTAAGTGATTATCAACAGAATATTGCATTCTCTGATGAATTCATCATTTAGATGTTTTGACGCATCTTTGACCAAAATGGTAAGAGCTCTAGGTCTATACTCACGTACAACCAAGGAGATGATCATTTAATCATGTGCCGATAAGAGCTCCAGGTCAGTACTACCGTACAGCAGAGGAGATCACCACTCCAGGTCAATAGTACCATACAGTAAAGGAGATAACCACAGGTACAAGACACATAATACACCAGACATGATTCAAAGATATGGCTTATAAGTTTGTATCATGGTGGGTGAAAGATCAATTCTCAATCCAATTTTTGTCAGGACTCAATTATCATGCATGCCAAAATGATTGGGTAAATACATTCATCGTTAAGCATATATTTTAATTTAAATCGAAATGCTACTATCTACTTTATTCTTCTGACTGAGTCTACCAAGCATATGATTAAAGAATCTGTTTGTTTTTCTAGTATTTGAATTAAAAATAAGATGTGAATCAGATAACATTATCAGTTACTATCATTTCTCATTTTATAAATGCAAGTCATGCAAAAACAAGCATTTCAAGAAGATATACAATCATTTCTCAGTTCTCTTTTCATTTTTATTTACTATACTCTCCCCCTAAATTTCTATTTTTGCAAACCTATTTTTTTAACTTTTTTTATTTGTTTTTATAAAACTGTACAAAAATAGAAATTTACCAAAAGAAGGTCTTTCAAACTACATTGATATGAATATAAGTAATGAATTCTCAAGAAATATGAAGTAATTGTGAAATGAGAACAGTGATTGTGTAATAAAAAATCCAAATTGTGGATAAAATACCATGACCTTAACCTATTTGTTCCGCCTCAAATTTGAATTAGAAACAATCTCTGTCAGTAAACCGGATTACTAACAGTCCTCCTGAATTGTTCCTGCACTCATTAAAAGATTAGTTTGAAAGGGGAACCCAGGCCATCATAGTCCTGGGAGTTCCTTTTTCATGAAATAAGTAACCTGCTTCTTCACACAACCATTTAAACAATCAAGGATATCTGTATCCTTCTTTTTAATTTGCCAAATTTGTTTTGGTTTAATTAATTTGGATTTGAATGAATTAAATTTGGAAATCATTTTCTCTTTAAGACCGGAAGGAAAAGAATTTGGTTTTCAACCTTTGGTCACTTTCATCTTTGAATCATGTGAAACCAGCTTCACATGTACAGATTTGGATGGAGGGTTTTTTATCCAACCATTCAAAGATGTGTGCTTTTTACCTCTTGATCCAGAGAAGCAACCCGTGTTCCCTTTACCGTCTAGAACAATCTTTGAAGACTTACATTTGGAGAAGCAATTTGTTTTGCCTTTACCATTGGAAGCAACTCTTTCAGGGCACTTTTTTACTACATGACCTTCTTTCCCACACTCAACACAAGCCTTGAAAGGCTTTTGATGCTTTGTAGTCTCGTGTCGTGCAGGTGGCGATGAGGATGGTTTTGAGCTTGTAGCAGATTCTTGCTTGTTTTGAAATTTCCTATGCTGAATAGTGAATGAAATATTTACTGATTGACTAGGTTGTTTTGCAGTTGGAGATGAGATCCGTATAGGTCTTGATTCAGCTTTTGGAAGCTTTTGAGACTTGACAATGTGAGGAGATATCTTGATGTGTGAGGAAACAACATGCTCCTCTGTGATTGATTCATCATCTGAGCGTATCCAATCTCGTATACACATATCTTTCTCCAACGGATCTTGACTGACATCTCCTATTGTGTCGGCTCTCATTATAGGATTCTGATTGCTTGATGATTTGAAAACTATTCCTTCTTTAACAAACCTGAGAGGAACAGACGAAGGAATATTACCTGCTTTGAATTTGTCGAGGAAGGTTGGAGAAGCAACTGATATTGGTTTTGGAGCATCAGAGGTTGAATCTTCATTAATCTTCTTATCAGAATTCTGTCTAAGGAATCCCAAACCTACATGAGAATCCTGCACATCTCTAATTGTTTGGTTTGTTGGACCATTGTCAAAGTAGTTTAACCATTTAAACATGAAGAACACAGTTGAATAAAACCTTAATCTTATGATTTGTAATCTGAAAAATTAAGGCAAATAACATAACAACAACAACCCAAGAACATAGGATCATATATATGTGTATGAACTAGCTATTAAGAAGAAATAACAACCAAAACAAGACATACAAACTACCTTTGTAGAGCTGCTGAAAAACGTGATTTAGGAGGAAGAAAATAAGGTTCTTGAATGACCAAAACACCAGGAGAGGTGTCCTCAAGCATCCATACCCACAAGCATCAAGCAAAGACCTTTCTTGCTAGGATTTGTGCACCAAAACGGACCAAGAAAGCTGCTAGAATCCCATTCCAGCCGTGAACTCTTTTTTCGAAAAGAGAGAGTTTGTTCTTGTGACCCTTTTGCATGTAAGAGAGAGAGAGAGAGAGAGGTGAAGTGTGTGTCTAGTTAAGGATGTGTTGTTCCAAGACCTCAAAAATGAAAACCAAATGTGCCAACCCCTCTTAGGGGCGGTCGAAAACTCCTTCAAATTGGGGTTTTCCCCCCTAATTTTATCTACCAAATGTTTTAACTAGTAATTAGAATAAGTTATGTAATAACATTTTAATTATATAATTTATACACACACTCTTATTAGTTGATGTTATTTAACCAAATTAAACAACATTACAAATAATACCCATGAACAAACTATCCTTATAAGTTGTTCCATCTCATAGGCAATTTATTTAGAAAACCCATTTTCTAAATTGGTGTATTTATTTAATTGCATGATCATATCACCAATTAAATATCAATTGGTTTTTGCTAAGCTTGTTATTGGGTATGACCCGACTTGGATCATAACGTACTAACCACATCAATGTTCTATGTGTCTTGGGCATAAAGAATCCAACAATCTTCCACTTGCACAAGATTCATACAAGATTGATGCAAGTAGTAAATACCACCTAACAATGGTTTACTACCCTTAATACGCATGACTAAAAGCCATTTAATAACATCATCCCCTTCAAGTATCCAACTTGATATGATTTAGGTGAATCAATCATTTATCCTTTTGTTACAGATGTCATGTTAAATCCAAGGACACAGAATGATCATTCCTTATTGATTTAACTTAATCAGGCCTTAGACATCTTGCTCCCAATGAATAAGAGGTACAAATTCCATCTTGACTACATACGTTTCTCACAACCATCTCATGTCACACCTGAACATAGCCTTATGTACTGTCCACTATTTCAGAGCAGTGAAGAATTAGCTCAAGGTATGACACTTTGGTGAATATCAAAACCCAATATGTATCTCACGTCGGATGATACCAAATGATATTCGCCTTTACTCAAATTTACTTATTATCAGTCAAGAATACTCCATGTAGTTAAATTTGAGACGCGGGTCAGTCCAATATTTGTATCCCACAAATATCTATGAACTTTGGCAACAACCAATTGCTCCATATTCATTCCTTATGAATATCCACCAATCCATGTTCATAATAGTCTTACGTTCATATTTGTTCCCACAAACATGACCGACTACATACATTTAGAATAATAAACATATTCATGGATGTATACATGCTAAAATGAATATAACTCAAAATATCACAATTATATAATGAGTTAAATACTACATTGTTCCAAACTTTTAAATACTAACAGATCAATTCCAACCATTAGAATATCAAAGTCCTAAAGCACAAGTATGACTTTCATGCTTTGCCCTTTTAGGGAGCTTCATGAGTGGATCCGCAATGTATTGATCAGTGTGAACTTTACCAATACATATCTTTCCCTTTTCAACTTCATCCCTTATGTAGTTGAATCTCGGCTCAATGTGCCTAGTCTTTGATGTGCACAGGGTTCCTTGATTTGTGCAATGGTACCCTCGTTATCACAAAAGAATTCTAGGGGGCCTTGAATGGTAGAGACCACCCCTAGATCGGCGATAAATTTCTTTATCCATGCAGCTTCCTAAGCTGCTAATGAAGCAGCTATGTATTCGGATTATGTAGTGGATAAAGCTACCCCATTCATAATCAAGACATACCCTGATTGTGATCGAGAATCATCTCGATCAGTTTGGAAACTCGCATCCATGTAACCCTTTACAATGAGGTCCTCTTCATTAGATCCGTATATTAGAAACATTTCCTTAGTCCTCCTAAGGTATTTCAACATACTTTTAATAGCCATCCAATGGCTATTACCTGGATTCTGCTAAAATCTGCTTGTCGTGCTTAACGCGCATGACACGTTCGATCTAGTGTATATCATCACATATATGATGGATCCTATAGCAGATGCATATGGGATGTCCTTCATTCGATCTTGCTCATCCTTTGAGCTTGGACATTGAGATGTAGTCAATATTGTCTCTCTTTGAATAGGTACCATACTTTCTTAGAGTTTTTCAATCTTGAACCTTTTCAAGACTTTATTAATATATGCAGTTTGATTTAAACCTATCAACCACCTTGATCTATCCCTATAGATCTTTATTCCCTAAAATATGGGCGACTTCACGTAGATTTTTATGGAAAAACAACTTCCAAGCCAGGTTTTTAACACCTTCCATGGTTGGAATATCATTTCCAAAAGGTAGTATGTCATCAACATACAATACTAGAAATGTAATTATGCTCCCAATAGCTTTCTTATACACCCAAGTCTCGTTAGCGTTCTTGATGAAACCAAATTTCTTGATCTCTTCATCAAAACATTGATTGCAACTTCTCGATGCTTGTTTCAATCCATAGATTGATCTCTTTAACTTGCATACATTATTAGGATGTTGTGGATCGCCAAAACCATCAGGCTGAACCATATGAACAGTCACTTCGAGATGTCCATTAAGAAAACCAGTTTTGACATCTATTTGTCAAATCTCATAGTCATAATATGCTGCTATACCAAATAATATCCTAATTGACTTTAGCATTGGCATAGGCGAGAAAGTTTCATCATAATCAACCACTTGATTTTGAGTGAAACCTTTTGCTACAAGTCTTGCTTTGTAAATATCCAAGTTTCCATGCATATCCGTTTTCTTCTTGAAAACCCACTTGCATCCAACTGGTTTGGAGTTAAGTGTAGGGTCAACCATTCCCAAATTGGTTGTAATACATGGATTGCATCTCAACGTTCATGGCTTCCAGCCATTTGTCACAATTTGATTTGGACATTGCATGATGGTATGTAGTTGGCTCATCGGAGTCGACCACATAGCTTCCATTCATGAAAAATCCATATCTTTTAGGTGAATGCTAACTCTACCAGATCTGCAAACGTTTCATGTGCATTGATAAACCACTTAATCCTTATCAACAACCTCTTGTTGATTGCTAGTGTCAACCAAACATGTATCGACTTGTGGATCTTAATCCTCATCAAATTCCACTCTTCTATACGTTATTCCTTCCATAAGAACTGTTGGACCAATAGAACCAATGAGCCAGGATCAGAAAACCTCTAAGTCCCACATGATATCACAATAACTGCTGAAGGCTTCATCAGCAGTTCGACAAGTGCTGAAGACTTCAACAGCTGAAAAATACAAGTGCTGAAGCTGAAGACCAAAGTACTGAAGGACAACAGCTGAAGAAGACAAGTGCTGAAGCTGAAGACCAAAGTACTGAAGAACAACAGCTGAAGAACACAAGTGCTGAAGCTGAAGACCAAAGTACTGAAGGTCAGCAGCTGAAGAATACAAGTGCTTAAGCTGAAGACCAAAGTGCTGAAGTTCAATAGCTGAAGAGTCCACAAGTGCTGAAGATCAACAACTATGTACAAAGTCTAAAGACAAAGACTGAAGACATCAGCTGATGACATCTACTGAAGTCATCAGCTGATGAAACGTCTGAAGTTCAAGTCTGAAGACCAAGTGATGAACTTTCAGTAGTTTGTCACAACAGCTGAAGAGTACTTCTCCAGTAGTTGTGATATCAGTAGTTTTATGTTTTTACTTTCAGTAGTTTTGTAAAACGACTGAAGAGCTTGTTCTTCAGTCATTGTAGTTTCAGTAGTTTCTTATCAGTAGTTTTGTAATAAGTAAACACTTAGCTTCTTGTAAGAAGATGTCAGTTGCTTGACATCTTCAGTAGTTTTAGTGTTTCAGTAGTTTGTTAAATAACGGTTAGATGTCACTATCAAGTGACATCAGCCTACGTCATCTTTCCTTATATAAGGAAGAATGACCTAAATTGTAATTGTGTGAAAGCCGTGCCAAAGCATGTGATTGAATGAAATATTCCTTTTGCAGAAACTTTCTCTCTCTATAACTAATTCTGTTCATTGCTATATCTTTGGTATTCTTGCTCGAATTGTGCTAGTTGGTACTCTATTCCGCTGCTGAAATCATTCGAATCGATCAAACTAGATGCTGAGATCTTATCAAATGGTATCAGAGCAGGTTAATCATTGATCGATCTAACAATTGATCATTGAAACTGCTCATTTGCTCTAAGTTTGATCGAACTAGCAAATTCGCACGAATCTGTTATAGAGATTGAAGTTCTGTCGCTTTTGGCTATTTTAATTGAGGTTCTTAGTAGTTTTGAGCTAAATTTGTTTTGCTTATCTTGAATTTGTCTGAATTTTCGAAAATGACTACACCTTCTAATGATCCACACAATACTGGTTCCCCAACCAAGCCTCCAATGCTGGTTAGGAATGAGTATAACATTTGGCAACGAAGAATGCTCCATCACCTGTCTGTAAATAGTTCAGGTTGTTGGACATCCGTGGTACATGGACCACATAAGCCAATGGTGAATCATCCGGAAACAAATCAGTTGATTCCGAAGAAGAAGGAACAATACTCTGATGAGGACAAGAAGTTGTTTGAGATTGATGCTAAAGCCCATGGAATTCTGGCCATGGCACTGCCTAATAAAATCTATTCGGGCTTATGCATCATGAAACTGCTCATGACCTTTGGAATTCACTGAAAGAACAATTTGGTGGCACTGATAAGGTCTTAGCAAACAATAGGGAAATCCTCGCCCAACAGTATGAGACTTTTGCTCATAGAAAGGGTGAGACTCTGACTCAGCAGTTTGAGCGGTTTTCATGTTTAATCTCTGAGTTGAAAATGGTTAAACATGAATATACCAAAAGACAAATGAACCACAGATTCCTCAGATCACTGCCTGAGAGGTGGGACACATATACAATTGTCCTCCGCTCCAGTGCAAATCTGGATAGCCTATCTCTTACCCAACTTCATGGGAAACTGCTTACATTCGAAAAAGAGATAGAGCAGAAAAGGAAACTGACTTCATCTGGTAAGCTCATTGAAGACTTTATACCAGGCAACACTGCCTTGGTTGGTCATGAGTCAGAATATGCTTCATCTGAATGCCAGTATGATGAGCATATTGATTTCTCTTCAAACACTTCTGATTCTGCATTTGTGAGTGTTGATAGTCAGTTTACTGGGTGTAATGATGACAATCTATGCTTCATCATGGATGATCTCAAGGGGATTGCTGATGATGACTTAGAAGAGATGGATATTTTGAGCCAAATGGCCTTGATAAATATCAGATCTCAGAAGTTCTACAAAAGAACTGGAAGAAAGTTCCTAGGACTCTCTGGCAAAACCAAAGTTGGTTTTGACAAGAGTAAGTTGAGGTGTCACAAATGCCACAGGCTTGGACACTTTGCTAGAGAATGTAGATCTTCTGGATCTAATTCTTCTGCACCCTTTGTGACTTTTCCTGGCAATAGTCAACAACACAGAGGGCAACATCCTGTCAATTCTGGTCATCATTCTCAACCACAATCTCCTGCATATTTTGTTCCTCAGGGTCTTATGTCATATCCTTACCCTTGTTATTACATGCCACAAATCAGTCAGGTTCAAGCACCCATTGCTCAACAACCACATGCTCTTCCTGAGCCTCAACCATCTCAATCTCATCAACCTCCTCAACCTCAACAACATAGCTTCTTCACCCCTGGAGTTGTTGACTGGATTAGTTTACCAGATGACATGTCTGGTCATGAACAACTGTTCATAGGTGCTGGTCAACATGGTGGTGACAGTCCTTTTGGGAATCTGGCACTTATGGCTCTGGAGTCTGCAGATGGATCATCCTCAAATGCCTCTTCATCACAGGTATCACAGGTATCCTCTGAGTTAAGGCCAAATTATGTTCTGAAACATGCATAGCAGCATTTGCCTCTATTAGAGAAGCAAATGTAGCTTTAATTAATAAGAACATAGAGCTAGAAAAGATCATTTCCGAAAGAAAAGCTAAGTTTGAGTCTATGCTTAAAGAAAAAATGATGAGATTTATAAACTTAAATGCCAAATCACTGATGATAAGGCTAGGGAAGAGGTACTTTTAGAAAAGTACAAAGACCTCAAAGAAACCCTTGCAGTCACCCAAGTAGTGTGTGATCGATGGGTACAATCATGCAACGTTTTTGAAATGCTTCTTAGTAAGCAATCAGCTTCCAATGTGAAGTTTGGCATTGGTTATAATCACACTGCTCCTCCTACAGATTTTGCTTCAAGAGCAGAAGTGAAATCTGATGGAGAAAGCAATAACCAATCCACCTCATCATGTGATTCACTTTCTGATAGAGCACCATCAGAAGTTGAAGTTAGTATTATTCCCTCGTTGAACCTATCAGCTTATCTTGATGGTTCAAATACTGACACTCACATGATCAAAGAGTTGATCAACTCAGGAGTTATTTTTGGAAGTCCTGAAAGGACTGGAGAGCAAGATTTAACACCCGAAGTTCAAACTCCAACTACTGTCAGCACTGAAGAAAGAAAACTGTCAGTAGAAAGGTTTGAAGACTACTAAAGGGAAGTCAAGAAAGCAAATAGTGCTTCCAAAGTGCTGAAGAACAAGTCTTCAGTAGTTTCATTCTCTTTAGTTGATGATCAACATAAGATGAAGAAGAAACCATGTGAAATATGTGGTTTATTCAATCATCTTACACAGATTGTTGGTACAAAAGAGGATCCAAACTCAAACATAAAGATGAAATTAAAAAGAAAATGGTTAAAATGAAAATTGAGTTTGAAGCCATATTTGTACCAGCAACATCAAATCCTGTAACCCTTAAGTCCAAAAAGAAATCCAAAAGGAAGGGGTTAAACAGGTAACAGCTGAGATTGCTCAAGAAGAAGGTGCAACATAGGAACTTATCAAGTCCAATGCCAATGTGTTGGAGAGCTGAAAGCTTTATCACAAAATCAGACACAGCTGGTTAGATGGTTCAACATCTATTGGGAAGAGTTAACCAATTAGATGTTCCTATGTTGAAACCACAGAAAAGGAGGTCCAAGCCAAAGGATTCCTCTTCTTCACCATCTTCTTCCTCTCAGGCTGTTGTTTCCAACAAACCTGTTAGTTTACCATCTGTTGATGAGAACAGGCCCAAAACCAAAAGGTTTGGGTCCTCAAAATCTAACTAATTTGTTGTGTTTTGCAAGGTTCTTCAACATACCACAGAGGCATCTGGTATGTAGACAGTGGAGGATCCATGCATATGACAGGAAACAGATCACTTCTTAATGACTACTCTCAAGGAAGGAAGGGGTTTGTGTCATTTGGCAATGATGCAAAGGTTACATTATTGGCAAAGGCTTTGTTTCCAATGGGGAAATAAAGTTTGATGATGTTAACCATGTGGAAAATCTCAAGTACAACCTCTTGAGTGTCAGTCAAATGTGTGACAAAGGCCATGTTGCTCTTTTCACCAGTCAGAACTGTCGGATTCTGTCATCCAAAGTTCTAAGTTTGATTGATAAGGTGTTGGATGAATACACTCTCCTGAAGGCCAACAGGACAGGAAGAGTGTATGCCTTAGATCTTTCCAAGAAAAGAGATCTCAAAGGCCATCCTTGCCTATTTTCCAAGGCTTCCCCTCAAGACTACTCTATGGCATAGAAGGCTGGGTCATGTTAATCTCAAAAACATAAATCAGCTGATAAACCATAGTTTAGTAAGGGGACTGCCTATGAAGGAGTTCAAATGCGAAGATAACTGCACTGCTTGTTTAAAAGGAAAACAGCACAAAGTTTCATTTCCCTCCATAGAAGAACCTAAGTCCACTGCCTGCTTACAGCTTCTTCACATGGATCTCTTTGGTCCTGTGAGAGTGATGAGTATGGCTAAGAAGAAATACTATCTGGTATTGTGGATGATTACTCCAGATTTGTATGGACTTTCTTCTTGCATTCAAAGGATGAGGCAGCTCAGAAGATTATCAACTTTGTGTTGTATGTGAGAAGCAGTATTCCCTCTCAGTCAAGTGTATTAGAAGTGATAATGGAACAGAATTCAGAAACATACACTTGATGAGTTCTACCTCTCAAAGGGAATCAAGAGGCAGTTTAGCATTCCACGAACTCCTGAACAAAATGGAGTAGTGGAGAGAAAGAACAGGACCCTTATTGAAGCTGCAAGGTCCATGTTGGCTGATTCTGGACTGCCAATGACTTTTTGGGCTGAAGCTGTCAATACAGCTTGCTATGTACAGAATAGAGTTCTAGTAAATCAGAGGTTGATGAAGACTCCATATGATGTTCTTCATCATTTGGCCCCTCTAATATCATTCTTCAGAGCTTTTGGGTGTCCTTGTTTCATTCTCAACACACGGGATCAACTCCAAAAATTTGATCCTAAGGTGGATGCAGGGTACTTTGTTGGTTATTCATCAACTTGCAAAGCATACAGAGTCTTCAACTGCAGAACAAAGATGGTTGAAGAGACTCTACATGTTAAGTTTAATGAATCTCCAAAGGACAAGATTCCATAAAGCCCTGTGGAGCTATTTGATTTGGACATACTGCAATATGTTCCTTATCAAACTCCTGTTGTTGCCTTGTCAACAGTTCACCACCTGGTGGTACTGCTGGTGCTGATGATGATGATGATAGCAGTACTCACCTCTTTAGGTTTAGTGACCAACTGCCGTGTCCTCTAAACCTGATGCTCTTGTAGCTTCAGTAGCTTCATCCACAACAAGTGCTGATGAGATTTCTGCATCTTCAACTTCATTTGAGTTGCCACCATCTACATGGTTTCAAGAGTCTACATCAACATCTGTTGCTGCTGAAGGTTCTACAAACACTTGCACTGATCTCATTGTTTTTAAGAGCTGAAGAATCACCCAATGTCTCAAATTATTGGTGATATCAATGCTAGAGTTTCCACCAGATGTCAATTGTCCAATTTCTGCTTCTATGCTCTCTTCATCAGTCAGCTAGAGCCAAAGAATTATCATGTTGCACTTAGAGACAATGGCTGGGTTGAAGCAATGCAGCTTGAGCTTCTTCAGTTCAAAAAGCAGCAAGTGTGGGAGCTTGTTCCTCTTCCCCAGGTAAGTGTGCAATAGGTACTAAATGGGTGTTTAGAAATAAAACAGATGAAAATGGGCTTATTGTTAAGAACAAGGCCAGACTGGTTGTTGAGGGGTTTGCACAAGAAGAAGGTATTGATTATGATGAAACCTTGCCCCTGTAGCCAGACTGGAGGCAATTAGATTGTTTTTAGCCTATGCTGCACTCCACAATATTAAAGTTTTTCAAATTGATGTTAAAGTGCATTTTTATATGGTAAAATAAAAGAAGAAGTTTATGTGTGCAACCACCAGGTTTTGAGGATAATAAACACCCGGAATGGGTATACAGCTTGATAAGGCTCTTTTTGGGTTGAAACAAGCTCCTAGAGCCTGGTATGAGACATTATCTAACTTTCTTCTGCAAAATAATTTCACTAGAGGCTCCATAGATAAAACTTTTTTATTAAGAAGGTGGATCAGCATAAGCTACTTGTTCAAATTTATGTTGATGATATTATATTTGCATCCTCTGATCCCCAGTTGTGTGATGATTTTACAAAATTAATGCAAAGGAAGTTTGAAATGAGTGCAATGGAGAATTACAGTTCTTTCTAGGCTTGCAAATCAAACAAAAAGCTGATGGAATTTTCATTCATCAGTCTAAATATACAAAAGATCTTTTAAATAAGTTTGATTTACAAAACTGTAAGCCCTGTTCTACTCCCATGTGCAACACCACACAATGGATGTGATGAGAAAGGTAAAGCGTTGATGAAACGTTTACAAATGTATGATTGGTTCCTTGATGTATTTAATAGCTTCTAGACCAGATATTATGTTTGCTACATGTGTTTGTGCTAGATTTCAGGCTGCACCTAAAGAGTCTCATCTGAATGCAGTCAAGAGGATCTTTAGATATTTGCAAGGTACACAATCTCTAGGTTTATGGTATTCCACTGGGCACTCTTGCAAATTAGTTGCTTTCTCTGATAGTGACTATGCAGGGTGTAAGTTGACCAGGAAATCAACTTCTGGTGGATGTCAATTCCTAGCCAACTGTTTGATTTCTTGGCAGAGTAAGAAACAAACATCCGTTGCTACATCTACTGCTGAAGCCGAGTACATTGCTGCTGCAAGTTGTACATCCCAAGTACTCTGGCTTCAGAATCAACTTTTGGATTATGGCATTACAGAGACTAAGACTCCTTATTAATGGATAGTGCTTCAGCTCTTTGCATTGTCAAAAATCCTGTCCAGCACTCTAGGACCAAACATATAGAAATTAGACATCATTTTATAAGAGATTGTTTTGAAAAGGGTCTAACTAATCCTATGTTTGTGCCTAGTGCTGATGAGCTTGCAGACATTTTACTAAGCCTTTGGATAGTTCAACTTTCCACAACCTGGTGTTAAGGCTTGGTATGCTGCAGCTAGAATAAGTGACAACTACTGATGATCTCAGTAATTACTGATGATCATTGGTAACCATGTCACCTATAAGTACTGATGAGTTCTTTTACCCTTAGTAGTTTTTATAACTACTGAACGCTAAATGCCTCACAAGTACTGAAGTACTTTATCTGTTCTAAACTACTGATGTAGTTCCAACTACTGAAATCAGTAAAAACATATAAGTACTGACGTCCTATGAAACACCTGAAAAGCAGATGCAAAGTCTGATGAGTAAGTGTTGAGGACAGTATGAACCAGCTGAAAAGCCAAGAATTGACGAAAACAGCTGATGAGTAATTTCTCTTCAGTTGTTTCTACGACTGTTGTTTCTAAACAACTGAAGCAAGACCACAGTCTTCTGTAGTTTCACAACTACTGATAACTAATACCAAGTCTTCAGTTGTTTACAACGACTGATGGCAAAACCATTGTCTTTAGTAGTTTCATAACTACTGATGACAAACACCAAGTCCTCAGTTGTTTACATCATATGAAGTCAAAACCATGACCTTCAGTAGTTTCATAACTACTGATGGTTAACACCAAGACTTCAGCTGTTTCAACGTCTGATGGTCAAAACCAAGTCTTCAGTTTTTTTATAACACCTGATGACAACACCACCACTGTTAGTCGTTTTAAACCTCTGAAGGTTAATACCATGTCATCAGTAGTTTCAAACAGCTGATGACCACACCAAAACCTTCAGTAGTTTTCTTTCAGCCTTTTCCTCTCCCAACCCTATAAATACCTATCTTCTTCTCAAACGGTCCATTAGCCGTTCTTCTAACCTTCATACTTTCAAAAATGGCAACCATGAGTCTAAAACCCCGACATAACTGTGTCGCCTACCTCACGAAATCAGCCTTCTGAACAAAGTTTGATCACGCCATAGACCTAATGGCTGATTCTCAATATAATATAGCTCTGCTCTTAAACCCGACCATCTACCCAGAGTCACTCAGTCAGTTTTGGTCCAATGCCTACGTTCACACTGATGTGCCTACCGGCCAAATCTCAGTTAGGTCATTGGTTAACCAAAAACAAGTGGAGGTTACACCTAAAGCATTCGTAGAGTGCAAAATTTACAAGATGCTGCTTGTGTGACTGAGTACCCGAAGGGGACAACTGATATGTCCTTCATCAACAATGGGTACGACAGAAATCTTCGAGCTGCTACCATACTCATGAAGAACTTCCCTGATGATAAAATACTGATATTTGATATGGTGAATGTTTGTTTAGCCTCGAAGACATCCTCATGGAATCAAATGTCTTCCCAGTGGCAACAAGTATTATATTCAATTCTAGAACACCAACCTTTAAATTTTTCACAAATTGTGTTTCTAGAAATCAAAGATCTGGCACAGAAACCTGTGGGAAAAAGATGGCTATTATATCCCAGGTTTCTGATGGCCATAATCTTAAATGAATTACAAACTGATGGCCTTGTTGGCCTTGGAGTCCCTGCACCGCTGTTCTAGCTGAGGTATACTCCAGGCATAACTCCGACCAATCTCTCAAAGAAGCTGCCCGTTTGCTCAACCTAAGCAAAGGGAACCCACAGCTTCAACTGCCAGATCCAAAGTCCCCACCAAGCCAAAATCCAAACCCAAACAAGCTAATCAGGGAGATGAGTCCCCTGATGATGCTCCTGTACCACCCAACAGGATAAACCTACTGGTTCAAACCCTCCAGTAGTGTTAACGACTCAACCAGCCACAGCCGCACAGGTATCCTCTCAAAAGGATCTTGTTGCAACCATTTTAGGGGAAACCACATTACTGAGACCTCTCTCACTTGAGGAGGTTATCATTGAAGAGCATCCCTCTCCCCATGCAAATGCCCCCCAAAGTCCAACCATTATGATTGCAAATGTGCTGACTCAGCTGCATGCCTCTCCTCCTCCCCATCAACCACCCTCAAAGGGGAGAACAACAGCACTTGAGTAAGAGGATACACATGCTTCTGACAACCCACAGCACCGGGGTTTAAATGTTCTATCTCTTGGTGTGGATATGGAGACCAGAACATCGGTGAGGCTGCCACCTCTTCTGAATCAGCATATGATCAGACTGAGGTTGGTAACATAACTAAGACCTCACCAGAGGCAACAGCTGATGAAGGACAAAGTCCTGAGGCTAGAAGTCCCCAGTTCCAAGACAAGGGGCACATGCTACATCTGGTCTACACCTAGTGCATGTACATCTTGCTACAAGTAGGAGGTCAGGTGATTCAGCATCTGCTGATGATGCCCTGGGCTTCTTTTATGATGTTCTTGCCCAGAACATAATCCTAGAGGAGGAAGTCAGTAGGCTGCAAAAACTACTTGACCAACTCTCTCAGGGAGAAAGACCATTTGCCACCACATCAACCCAACAGATGGCACCTTCCTCTGAAGGTCCCTTAAACACACAGCCACTACAAAATTCTCAGCCACCTGCCTCTGTTTCTGGCACCATTTCTCAAGACCAAAACCCCCTGAGCAAATGGATGCTATCCCTCAAAATCCCCTATCTCTCATCACACCGCAGCTAACCGAATTTGTTATTAAAACTGTTGATGTGAGACTTTCTTCTGTCTTACAACCCCTGGTGGAGGATGTACTGAGCCAACAACTTTCTGCTACTCAATCCCTTGCAACCAATGCACCCAAAAAGGGTGAGAGTTCAGCAGTGAAAGCTAAAAGAAAGAGGATGGAGAAGGAGAGAGAGAAGAGAAGGAGATAAGAGGTGGACAAAGAGAAGGATTGTGTGTATGAGGCCAAAAAAGAGAGGAGAATCTGATTGAGAGGGAGCTGAAATTGAAAAAGTACATGAAAGTCAAAATGATTTTCATGTCACATACAAGAAAAAGAAGAGTGCTGAGAAAGAGAAGAACTTGAACGAAATGGTTAAATAGGCTGATGCTGAACACAGCAGATCAATGGACAATATCATTGATCAGCTGTTTAGGCAAGGTTTCGACACTGAAAAGCTGGATTCTGAAATAAGAAGATTAGAGATTGAAGAGATCCAACAAAGATGGGCCAGCTATAGCACTATGATAGAGAGAGCTTGAGATCATGATCAGATTTATCAGCAAATACCTTGGGAGATCACTGATCGAAGTAAAATCATGGACTAGGGACAGTATCTTGGCCATAACCTCCAAGATCTGTTTGTCTGAGGCATATACTAAGGGATTAGTAATAGAAGCTTTGAATGACGCAGGAGCAGGGAGCAGGACTGAGCTAGCCAAACACTCAAAAGCCACACTAACCTCCAAATGCTAACTCAACCTGTCAACATTTCCTCTCCAAAACAACCACAACCTACAAAACCAACTCCCTTACCCTCAAAACCAACAGCCGATGATGCACGTAAGCAGAAGAAGAGAAAGGTGTTGAGGCTTGTGGAAGAAGAAGAAAATGATGATGAAGAAGATAGGCTGCCGATCTCAGCTGTTCTGCAGTTGCCTAAGGCCAAAGATCTCTCTCTTGCAATAACTCCTGAGCAACAAAAAGATGCAATCAAAGTGAAATTAGAAGAAGAAGAACAACACAGATTGCATGATGAAGAGTTATTGAGGAGAGTAGATGAAGCATATGCAGTCACTTCCTCCATCATTAATATGAAAATACAAGCTCAGAGGATTTATACTCTTAGACATACTTTTCAGTATGTGAAAGAAAGAGTAAGAATTTGGCATGATCCCCGGGTGGCTCACAGAATACAAAAGAAAAATATCCCTCAAAGATATAATGGGCAAGTGAAAAAGATTGTAGATGAAGTAATCTCCTTAGCCCTTGTAGTCTCACCCTGGGAAATCCTGGAAGATTTCTAAAAGGCCTACACCTCAAACATGCCACCACAAAAGATGCTAGAGAACAGAATGATCAAAAAGGGGCTGGTGTATAAGAGGCTGAATGAGATCAGAAAGGGTGAGTTACCACTGCTGCTAGAAGGTCATTATCCTGATGAATTTGCTTACAGACAGATTACAACAGTGGTACTCAAAAATGGAAAACAAGTCCAATTCCTATCTGAGTACTATGGGCCAGAAGGATTCTTTGATGGTGAGGCAGAGGAGCTCACCATGGAGGAACAAATTGTATTTTTGGAGGCCTACACCAGGGAATCCTACAGGCTCATAGTTGGGAAGTGAGTCTCATGGATGGGGAACAGCTCAGTGTGCAATTCCCCAATACAGAGCTCCCATCCATACATTGCCAACCAAATCATCAGAGACTCATTCCCAGGACAGCGCTTATATGGGTCATCTTCTCAACCGATCAAGAAGGAAAAAGACCAACCAATCTGCCAACAATAAGTGGGAAAATAAATCAATTAGAGGTTTTGGCTGCATTGGTTCAGGGGGAGTTTGTTGGACCAAAAGAACCAATGAGCCAAGATCAGAAAACCTCTAAGTCCCACATGATATCACAACAACTGCTGAAGGCTTCATCAGTAGTTCGACAAGTGCTGAAGACTTCAACAGCTGAAGAATACAAGTGCTGAAGCTGAAGACCAAAGTACTGAAGGACAACAGCTGAAGAACACAAGTGCTGAAGCTGAAGACCAAAGTACTGAAGGTGAACAGCTGAAGAATACAAGTGCTGAAGCTAAAGACCAAAGTGCTGAAGTTCAACAGCTGAAGAGTCCACAAGTGCTGAAGATCAACAACTGATGTACAAAGTCTGAAGACAAAGACTGAAGACATCAGCTGATGACATCTACTGAAGTCATCAGCTGATGAAACGTCTAAAGTTCAAGTCTGAAGACCAAGTGCTGAAGTTTCAGTAGTTTGTCACAACAGCTAAAGAGTACTTCTTCAATAGTTGTGATATCAGTAGTTTTATGTTTTTACTTTCAGTAGTGTTGTAAAACGACTAAAGAGCTTGTTCTTCAGTCGTTGTAGTTTCAGTAGTTTCTTATAAGTAGTTTTGTAATAAGTAAACACTTAGCTTCTTGTAAGAATATGTTAGCTGCTTGACATCTTCAGGAGTTTTAGTGTTTTAGTAGTTTGTTAAATAAAGGTTAGATGTCACTATCAAGTGACATCAGCCTACGTCATCTTTCCTTATATAAGGAAGAATGACCTAAATTGTAATTGTGCGAAAGCCATGCCAAAGCGTGTGATTGCATGAAATATTCCTTTTGCAGAAACTTTCTCTCTCTATAACTAATTCTGTTCATTGCTATATCTTTGGTATTCTTGCTCGAATTGTGCTAGTTGGTACTCTATTCCGCTGCTGAAATCATTCGAATCGATCAAACTAGATGCTGAGATCCTATCAGAAACTTAGCTTCCAAGAACTCTACCTTTCGAGCAATAAATACCTTTTGCTCTGTTGCATCAAAGAAGTAGTATCCAATACAATCTTTGGGATATCCAACAAATAAACGCTTAGTGGATCGACTTTCCAATTTGTTTAGGGTGTTTAGCTTAACATAAGCTTCAAAACCCCATACTTTTAAATATGATAGCAATGGAACTCTTCCATGCCGTTTTTCAGAAGGTGTCGAATCCACTTTCTTGGTTCGGGTCATATTCAAAATACGAGCCGCGGAGAGCAATGCAAAACCCAATAATGATAGAGGTAGTGAGCTTATAGCCATCATAGATCAAATCAAATCCAATAGGTTTGGTTTCTCCTTTCGGACACACAATTATGTTGTGGTGTTCTAGGGTGGAGTAAGTTGTGAGAGGATCCCATAACTTCTTAGATGATCCTAAAAAGCCTCACTTAGGTATTCACCTTCTCTATCTGAACGAAGAACTTTGATAGTTTTATTGAGTTGATTTTCTACTTCATTCTTGAAGATTTTGAACAATTCAAAAGCTTCATGTTTATGTGTCATCAAGTACACATAACCATAGCAACTATAATCGTTGGTAAATGTAATGAGGTATCTTTCACCATTTCTAGTCATTGTCTTAAAAAGGCCACATACATCCGAATGTATGATTCCCAATAAGTCTTTTGACCTCTCGTTAGTACCACTAAAGGGGTACTTGGTCATCTTACCTTGTAAACAAGATTCACACTTATCAAATGAACCATTTTCATTTGTTTTCAAAAGACCATTCTTTTGAGGTGTTTGAATCTGATTCTTGTTTATATGACCAAGAAGACAATGCAAAGATAAGAATCATTTAAACCCATTTTAAGTTTCTTGGTGCTTCATTGGTATAATGAGCTATCAAAGGATGAATTGTAATGAACCAATTTATACATCCTATTAAAAGGCATAACCTTGAAATAAAATACATCATCCATACAAAAGAGAGAGTTTGTTCTTGTGACCCTTTTGCATGTAAGAGAGAGAGAGAGAGAGGTGGAGTGTGTGTCTAGTTAAGATGTGTTGTTCCAAGACCTCAAAAATGAAAACCAAATGAGCCAACCCCTCTTAGGGGCGGCCGAAAACTCCTCCAAATTGGGGTTTTCCCCCAATATTCTCTACCAAATGTTTTTACTAGTAATTAGAATAAGTTATGTAATTAACCTTATAATTATGTAACTTATACACACACTCTTATTATTTGATGTTATTTAACTAAATTAAACAACATTACAAATCATACCCATGAATAAAATATCCTTATAAGTTGTTCCATCTCATATGCAATTTATTTTGAAAACCCATTTTCTAAATTAGTGTATTTATTTAATTGCATGATCATATCACCAATTAATTATCAATTGGTTTTTTCAAAACTTGTTATTGGGTATGACCCGACATGGATCATAAAGTACTAACCACATCAATGTTCTATGTGTCTTGGGCATAAAGAATCCAACACTAATCTCTTTAAGATTAACGTTCCTTAAAACCTACATTTAAACTATTAGTTTCAACAGATTCAATCAAATCATTAGATGGATGAGGTTGATGCATAGGATAGTAACAATGAGTGCTAGGAGGAGGATAGATGTATGCATTTTCTCCACAACCCATTCCCGTTTTAATCCTACGTCCCATTTGTTTACATAGTAGTTCTTTCTATTTCATTTCGGATATAGTCCATCTATCAAGCTTTGTTTTAAGCTTGCTTGTTTCAAATTCAGCCAAGGTGACTCTTTCGTTTAAAAGATTAATTTCAGCATTTCGTTCAAGAAGAGTTTGTTTTAAATGATCATTTTCTTCTAAAGCTTCATTTAATTTTATAATATACTTGGCTTCATTCTTTTTAAGTTCTGCGTTTGTGGTGGTTAATTCCTTTTCATTATTTAAAACTAACTTATTAGCTTTATACACACCAAATAAATGAATTTTGCAAGCATAAGAACACATATCCTGAACTGTCTCGTATGAAAGATCCAGGATGACTCTTTCAGCAGTAAGAGCCTTCGCGCAGTTGCAATCTTTGGTATTTCGCTTCCATTCCTTTTCCTTATTAGCATTCCAAACTGCATTATTCAACTCAACTCCACCTTTACCCATTGAAGTCTGCTTAAGCTCCTCTTGTACCTCTTCAGTTCCAGGTTTTGGTAAACTGTCAGAATTGGTGCTAGAATCTGATCTCTCTTCTGGTTTCTCTGTAGAGTTTGAAGCAATCTTTGGAGTTAGATATGTCGCTTCATAGTACTCATGACATTTGATATCCAACTCCATTTCCTTCAGTTTATAGATCACCTCCATTAGTTTGTAATCCAGAAAACCTCTATCTTGTTTAATCGACTTGTCGTGTGAGCTCCATTCTGATGGGAGAGAATCAAGCAATCTCAGAACTTGTTTATGATTTCCCAATTGGGTATCAAATTTCTTTAGATTACTTCCACTAATAGAAAATTATCAACAAACTCGGGCATCTTTTCATTCTTTAAAGCTACAAAATTATCACATCGACATTGTGCAATTGTGAGATTATTAGATTCAAAGGATTTAAACAGTTCTGCAAAAGCCTTTTTTTGTTTAGTTTATTGCAATTAACCCCCTAAAAGTTATTTTCCCAAAAATTGTAAAATAGTTCTCCCCCGGGGAAAATATTGTTTTTAAATGTACGCTAGACAATCTTAGCAACTGGGGTCAAGCTGTGAACTTTGGTTTCGCTAAGCCAACAGTAGTTTCGCTGGACATTTTGGCAGCAGTTTCGCTAGCAAGTTCGCACGAAACAAGCTTAAACTTTCGTTCAATGACACTTTCGGCAACAATTTCGCTTGTAAATCACCCACAAGCATTGTTGAACTTTCGTTCAATGAAACTAGTTTCGCACGTCAACAGAAAACAACTTCAATGAGGATAACCCACGTAGTTTCGCTGGAAGAACTTGTAGTTTCACTCGATGAACTGATAATTTAGCTAAACGAAGCTGAAAACTTTTTTAAACATGAAATCAATCTTAAATCATTAAAAACTCAATGGATTTGAGATCTGATGATTAACAGAGCTTCCCCGACCAACAACCAACAAAATTCAAGCAAATTCCATAATAAATACACCCACATTTGATCTAAAATTGATGATAACTTGATATTGAACAAAAACAACCAAAACCTCAACTTCTTTCTAAAAATCTTCAAACCTTTAGTGAATTTGATCCAAAATTGCTCTGATACCAAATTGTAAATCCATGATAATCAAAGTTGAATCAAATCACAAAGATTATAGATCAAAATATGATATTAACAATCAAAACCCCTTTGATCTTCAATTAGATTGCAAATGATGTCTCAAATAATCCCTCAATCTATTGGTCATACAACCATTAACAACACTAATGAGAATTAACCTATTTATAGTCTAGACTAAAATTCACTAATGGCACTTAACTCCCTAGACTTATGCTAATTAATGCAAAATTACATATTAAGCATAAAAATGACTAAAAACATGATAAAATATATTTTGTTCACACAAAATATATTTATTACAATAAAACTCCTAGTCATCTAAATCTTCAACGTCATGTCTCAATTCCTCATCTCGAACGTGTTGGGTTTGACTTTTGTTGGCTTTGACCGTGACGTTGACTTAGTTGACTTTGACTATGTTGATAATGTAGACTATCTTGTATAGCTCCAACACATGTTCTTGATCAACCATGGATATGATGGTGATGAAGTTTTAGCATGACATATGAGGGAATGAAAGCAGGAGAGAAGAAAGTAAACAAATTGCTAGACCCTACTCTTGAGATAGATTATGAGAAGGCTATTGCACCAAAGCTAACAATCCAAAACTATCTGCCATGAAGAAGCAAACTTCAACTCCTGAACCCATTAAGAGTTTCAAAGTGACTCAAGTGTTGCGGAGAAGGACGGTGTTAAACTTGTTTAAGAAAGAAATTTTTAGTTTTCGTAATCTTAGTTTAGAAAACTCTATGTACCTTATATTTGCATGCTTTCAAATTAAAGGTACCCTATGGTTCACTTTTTAATAAAACCCCTTTTATTAAAATCATTAATCCTTTTAATAACCTTTTATTAAACACTTACCGATAAAGAACCATCAATTTTCAGCTTGTTAAGTTTGTTAATGAGTTTGTTATGGATATCCACATATCAACCAACTATCATACAACAAACAACCAAACAAGCATAATCATACAAACATAAGTGCATAACCATAGCCACTAGGTTGACCATACTTGTTTGCCATCACAAGTGTTGTCAGAAGGACTTTCCAAAGGGTTAAAATGACACATCAAAATGTGTCCATGAACTCCCACTTGAATGCACATCCAAATCCTTCAAGTGTCCATGTCTTTTGTGTCCTTCTTTAGGTTTTCATCTTGTGTATCTTCTTTTACAAAATCATATCCTAATACAATTTTTTTCTAATAAAAGAAATGCACCTAATCTGTTTATTACATAACCAAATGAATAAATAAATTACAACCCAAATACAAACACAAATATTAAAACCCTTTCAGGAATCAAAACCAACATGACAAAACCATAATCAACCAAATCCAAGACACATAAGGTCAAGGGTATGTTATTCACCAAAATATGTGTTAGGGTTCAACAATAGAATAAACTGAAGCTTACCAAATCATAATTACAGCTAACTGAAGATCTCATTGTACGAGTTCAGAGACCAAGTTGATTACATCAAACAAGACAATTCAACATGACAAAGTCAACATCAAGACAATTAGAAAGTCAAAATTAGGTCATGTTGTAATATTAGTATAAATAGACCCACTAGTGCATTTTTGCAAGTGTGGCTTTTATGTGTGTGTTTCTCATGGTGTGAATCACCACCCAAGGAGAAATCCTCTCTTTTGGGTGGGTTTGATTTCACCAGCCATCTATGATTCTCATTGTAACCTATTTATGCACATCAATGAAATTATAACATTATTATTATCCATCTCTTTGTTCTTTGATTCACACATATCCACCCATCTTAATTTTGATTTCTAGATCTGAACAAGATGACTCCTAAGATCCAAGCTCAATGAATCTGAATATTGATTTAGCAAAATGGTATTAGAGCATTGGCTCTTGATTCTCTTTCAGATCTGCGCAAGAACTGAATAGAATTCGATTGATCTGGTAATCGAGTTGCTAGTAGAGTATCTCATCTACTCTACTTAATAAACAGCAGAAAATACTCTTGTCAACACATACTCACCAAAATACTCACAACAGCAAGAAACTCAATACAAACACAATCCGTTTGAACTGTTTGGAGTAGTTGGACTAATCAATCCTAAAAATCATCTAAATCTATGTTATACCAGTTAAACACTTATTTAAAATGGATTCTAAAGCTACTCAGAACGTGGTCATACACCAAAACCTCCTATGCTTAAACCTAAATCTGAGTTTAAATAGTGAAAAATCAGGTTTAGGAATTATATTACAGGTGTAGATCCTGATTTCTGGATCTCAATATGCAAGGGGCCACACATACCGGTTAATCTCTCTTTAGATCAAGTTAAAATATACAAAACTGCTAGAATACCCATTGAAGATCTGACCTTAGATGAAAGACTATAAGAAAATCAAGATAGACCTCAAAGCCTACTCAATTCTGACTCAAGCACTCAAAATGGATGTGCTGAAAAGATTGGAGAAGTATGGAACTGTAAAAGCTATGTGGGATACACTCAAAATCATGTTTGAAGGAAGTAGTGAGGTGGCTGAAATCAACAAAGACAAGCTTGTTAATCAGTATGAAACATTCTACCATACCAAGGGAGAATCAATATCTAAACAACTGCACAGATTTGTACAGTTAGTAAATGACTTGGAAATCATGGGAGTCACTTACAAGATTAAATAATTAAACAAAAAGATGCTTCACAGTCTCCCTGAAAGCTGGAAACAAAATGTAACCATGCTGAAAAACACTCTTGATCTTGTAAGTACTACTTTAGACATCATCATAGCCAAATTTGAAGCTCTAGAACTTGATGAAAGAAGCAGAAATCTGGTGGACCAAGAGTGATTGAGGCTTACAAATTTCCATCAGAATCTCATTCTGTAGAAAATGCCTTCATCACTGAGGAAGATGATTTTATCTCATCAAGAGATCAAATGAACAACACTGGGTTCATTGCAACTCCACCAATCAATCATCCTTCAACCTCATCTCAAACTTCTAGAGTCACTGCTCCTTCTCAAACTTCCAGAGTTGCTGCTGCTCCTTAACCTACTCCTGAAGACTCAAGATCAGAAGAAAAAAAGGCAACTTACAATGCCTTTGTTGCAAGCTTTGAAGCCTACTTGGTAGGAAGACTCACTTCTGCTCACCTAATTCAGGAAGATCTAGAAATGGATCCAGATGATGTGGAATAAATGGATCTATAATGGCAAATGGCCATGATTGCAATGAGAGCTAAGAAATTCTTCAGAAAAAGAAGAAAGCTAAGCCTGAATGAAACTACAAAACTTGGATATGATAAATCCAAGGTGAAATGCTTCAACTGTGGCATGGCTGGCCACTTCTCAAGAGACTGCAATGCCCCCAAGAGAACAACTATCAAAGGAACTCTCCAGGCCAATCATCCTCACAGCCTAACTCAAGCTTTCACTCAAACAACCAACAACAGCAGTATCATCAACACTAATCATATCAGAATCCACCCCAACTGACAAATCAAGCTCATAGAAGCAGTCAGTCTTCTGCAAGTGCCCTAGTATTAAAGCAAGATGGGGTATATGACTGAAGTGTGTATGCAGAGGAAGTCAAGCCTCAATTTCAAAATCATGCTCTCATGGCTCACATCAACGATGGACCATCTGCAATGGCTACTCAGGTAAAATCTCACCTTTGTAGTAAAATTACATTAAAGAATTACAAGGTTATAGGAAGCATAATCATAAATTGGCTGATAAAGTCAAAGAAGAAAAAGTAAAGTCAGAGATGTTGAAGAGAGAAATAAAAAACTTTGAAATCAAAATTAAATCTCTCATCTCTGACTTAGAAAAAATGCATGGTGAGAAGTACACTCTTGCAGCTGAGAATGAGCTACTTACTGAAAAGTTAGCTTAATCTAAGGCTCAACATTCTGTGACTCAAGTGAAACTTGAAAAGTTTCAAATGTTTTCAGTCAAGCTGCAAGAGATGTCTGATTCTCAAAAGGATCCAAAGGACATGTCAGGGATTGGGTGTAATTCATGTCCTCCACCATACAATGACAACTACACTGTCATGCCTGAATCTGTCTCACTCATTGAAGCAATTGAAACTAAAACTATGGAACCTAAATCTATAGTAAAATAGGTGACCAATCCTCAAAACAAACCTGATGTTTATATTGAAACAAATGAGGACAAAATCAAGTTTGGTCAACCAATCAAAATCAAAGAGTGTTCTGATAAGACAGTGAGTGTCATGAAACCATCAAGCCCTGTAAAAGCAATTGTCCCTATTATAAAATGCATACCATCTGTTTTACAAGGTAAAAAGAAATATGTGAAGACAGTGAAACCCAGTACTGAGAGTAGTTCTGATAATGAGATTATATCTCCATAAAATTCAAGCAAATCAGAAAAGGTTTCACTACAAAAGAAACAAACAGTAACACTGAGTTTAACACATAAAATATCATCAGACCCTCAGTCTTCAAGATTAAGACAGGGAGTTGGGTTTGATATCTGCAACAAGGAACATGTTAATCAGCTTGAGAAAGAAGTAAAAAATATGTTGAAGAAACAAAAATAGCCCAAACAATTAAATAAAGGTAGTGTTGTGAAGCAAACTACTAAAAGGGTTTATTCTGATTCATCACCTAAAGAAAAGAAAGTGACTCATCAAAAGAAAATATCAGTTGAGTCGCACAAAGAAAAATCTGATTCAAGAAACAAATAATGTATTGTGACATTTGTGAAATGTTCAATCACAAGACAGATTAATGCTTCTTTAATCAATATTTCTCCATTTGTGATATGAACAATCACTCCACCAAAAACTACTACTTCAACAAGTATTGTTCAATTTGTGACATGAACAATCACAATACATCTGATTGTTACTTCAATAAGAAGGGTGTGAGAATTCCCCAACACAAGCCCATTTCAAAAACATCCACTATGATACATTCTGTCAAACCTCATTTTCATAATACTCAATCTAGGACACCTATATCAACAAATGATAGGAATAATTTGAAGGAATTAAGGAAGGGTCAAAGAAATCAACTCACAATGAAACACAAACTTGACCTTCCAAAACAAAAATCTACTTTTGATAATGAAAAACAGGCTACATTTCTACAAAGAAATAGAGACCAACGATTTCATTACTCATCTGAATCCTCAGTAGATGTTGATGAGATGAGCTATCATATAATGTGTTTTCACGAACCAATTCATAAATACCATTAATAGGGATAACTTTAAAATAAAATAAGCCATTTAAAGAAACATGAATTTCACTTTCAATAAATGTTAAAACATAACCATATTGTCTTAATGGGCAATAGAAATAATGTCCTAGTCAAACTAGTAGCATACAAAATATTGTTCAAAATTGCTTCCAACCATTTGGAAGCTTCAAGATCTAGTCCCCTCGGGCTTCAACTTGAACTTTTTCCCCACTCCCCATGTAGAGGCTATCATCCCCTTTCTTGAAGTCCTTACTTCTTATGAACCCCTGCAATAAGTTGCAAATGTGAGTTCCACATCCGGTATCCAATACCCATGTGTTAGAGGATATTAAATTTAGATCAATATAAATCATGAAAATTGTACCTGAGGTTTGCTCGGCATCCCTCTTAGCTAGCAACTCTTTGAGATGGACTGGATAATTTCTTACCCAATGTCCAGTCTCGTCACACTTAAAGCATGGGTCATTCGAAGCAACCTTTTATTCTTCTCCATTGGTTTTGGTGGTTGTGCTCTGTTGATACATGTATGTCCCTAGATCAGGATATGTGATGGAATAGATCTTGTTTGGTATGATTGATGAAATGATATTGATTGTTTGTTAGTTATAATGTTTAATGTTTCATTAATGAGTCAACATTGAATTGGTTAATTAGGTTAGTGATTGCTTGAATGATTACACATAATGTTTATTAATTAATACATTCAAACTTAACATAATGAAGTTCTCATGCGAATGGCTCATGCGAATGAATCATACGCATGAATAACTTCACACGATTGACTCAGTCGCACGACTGAACCAGGAGACTGGATCAGTCATACGATTGTAACATAAGATTGGCTTAGTCGCACGACTGAACACTCAGTCGTATGAATGAATCAACCGCATGGTTCAATTGCACGACTGAACCATACTAATGGTTCAGTCGCATGATTGGATAAACCAACCTATAAATACAACTCAATTCGTGAAAAATAGGGACTCTCGATCAATTATGATTCCAGACATACCCTAGCCATCCAGAAACCTCCCAATTCGTTCTCCCAGTTCATAGAACACATTAGATCGATTCCCAATCAATTTCTAACGTTAGTTTCAATTCTTGATTGATTCTTCGTGTGTTCTCACTAATGGATCGCCAATCAAATAGGATTCCGCACTATTTGATCTGGTTTACACGTTAATCTCTACGTATTTCGGTCAAATACCAGGTCCTAACAAGTGGTATCAGAGCCATTGGCTCTTGATTAAGTGTGATTCAATCAAGATTGATAAAAAGTTTGTGTTTTTGCACTAGAAACACAATCTTTTGTGTCAAAAGTGATCTTGGACGTTCCCTGCTCATCAAAGTTTGGTTTCTACGGACTTAGGCAATTCAACCTTGCGAAAGTTCGAATTTTTACGGCTAAAACACGTTTAACCTAGAAATTTTCGCATAACAGCAGCTTCAGTCGCACGAGTGAGCCATTCGCACGACTGGACTCATTCGCATTGCTCAGTCGCACGATTGGACATTGTCGTATCTCCATTCGTACGATTGAACCGTTTGGTCACACGGTTCATACGCATCAGATTCATTTGCACCACTGAGCTAATCACTTAGTTTAGCCGCACGATTGAACCAGTCGTAGAGTTCATACGCATGACTGAGTGTTCATACACACGCTAGTCCATTCGCACCCTTCAGTCGGCCGAGTGAAAATTGCTTATTAGACTTAAAGTTATTTACAATGGAAGATCAAATGTCAGCCTTTACTGCTAGGAAGGACTCTAGGATCCAGAACCTGCTGCTACTTGAGAGTGAGGTGGGTAATCATAATAAACCACCAAAGCTTTTAACGTTAGATGAGTTTCCCCACTGGAAACAACGTTTTGAGATCTACCTCAATGGAGTGGATCCGAATCTATGGGAGGCTGTCAAAATTATTAATGACTTCATTCGTGTCTAATCTTTTAAGCATTCCATTCCGGATTGCCTGTCAAAACTGGATATTAATGACTTCATTCTTAAGTTGCGGGAAGAATCACTTAGAATGAAGTACAGAGCTCAGAAGTCTACGTACAATCAAAACCCAGCTTTATACAATGCCACTCCTCAAGCTAAGACATCTGGAGCACCCCTCCAGACTGCATTTGTGTCTAGCTCATCGAGTCCTACACATGCACCTTCTTCAGGTTCAGAAATGTCAGGGTCTTCTTGTACCCAATACATTGGATCTGAAGCAAATGCTACTAGACTGAAGACCGAGAACCTCGGTAATGTGACTGTGGAAGTAGCTCGAGAGCACATGGATCTATTAGTAGCAATGGTCCATTCCTATGATGAACTTGTTGCTGGAAAAATTGGAAACTGCAATCTGGCAGATGAGGACTATGAGCAGGTGGACGAAATGGAGCTTGAGAGAATGGACATAATGTGGGCCTTAGCAAGTGTTGTCCGGAGGGCGAAGAAGTTTGTGAAAAAGACTGGACAGAACTTGGTTGCTACTAAGGATACCACCTTTGGCTTCGACAAGAGTAAAGTGACCTGCTTTAACTGTGGTGAAAAGGGACACTTCAAGAGAGAATGTGTGAAGCCAAAGAAGACTGGGAACGGGAATCCGTTCTCATCCTTCACTCGTCTAGACAAGCAAACTACTAGTTCTACTTCCTCAAACAAGGACTCAAAAGCCTTGACTGCTCATGATGATGAAGGACAGGATTGGAGCTTTAGGTTTGTCTCACCAGGGGAATCAAACATTGCAAATGTAGAAGATATTGATAGTGATTCCGCTAGTGAATGAGATCTAGCAGTTGAGATAGCAATGTCACATAGTGAAGAAGCAACTGCAACCGAGGTCAGTTAGAAGCCAAAAGTAGAGACTACCATGTCAGAGACAGAAAAGACAGAAGCAAAAGAATCAGAATCATCTGATACTGCATTGATGGCAAACGCTTCTGAATCAGCTCAGGTAAGTACTACTGACACAATGTTTAATAATCATGCTTGTTCTGATTGTGATGCCTTTAGGAATAGCATAGATGCTAAATTTTCTAGGTTATTAGATCATAATGATAACTTGATAAAAGATTTGCATCTATGCACTGAGGCTAATATGGTATTAAAACAAAATGAGCTCAGTTATAAAGAAAAGATAAACCTTTTGACTAAACAGCTTAGGGAAACCGAAGTAGTTTCCTTTAATCAAGCTAATGACATTAGGTATTATCTAAACTCCCTAGAAGACACTAAGAAGCAAAAGGCAGTTCTACAAGTAGAAGTAAATTCACTAAAACAGAAACTGCATAGTTGGACTAGTTCGTCGCACATAGTCCAACACTTAGTGAAAGAAAGGAACAATGGGGAGGGACTGGGTTATAAAGTGGTTCCGCCACCACCTGAGACTTTGATGAACCCTAAAACTAGACCTATAAATAGTATCCCATCAAGGATCATGTAGTGTCTACTCCTCTTGTTAGTGATCCAGATTCCTTATGTTCATCTATTGACACTGGAAACAAACAAAAGGAGACCACGTCAAAGGCAAAGGGTAATTGCCTTGTGTTAATCTAGAAAAGGAATTTGAAAAGGTTGACTTAAAGTCAGGTTCAAACAAAGTCAAATCAGAACCTAAAAGGGCTTTTAAGGATAATCTTTCACATACTTCAAGTCAAAGACCAATTAACCAAAAAGAAAAGGATGTCAAACAGGTTAAATCAGTTAATTTTGTTAAACAAGTAAACACATCAAAAGAACCAGAGTCAAAACCTAAAGTGAGTGATGTTACTAGATTGTCACACACGTCTCCACAAAGACAGTTTAATCATAAAGTTGATAGCAGGGCGTGCTACTACTGTGGAGAATGTGGACACATTGCTTCCTACCGGTCCTTATTATCATACACCTAGGAAGAAGATTGAACTTCAGGACTCAAAACCTAGGGCTTCTAAGAGGAGCTCTTTAACTCCACCTAGACGAACTAGTGAACAGAAAGTTCAATCTGTTAGCCAGTTGACTGTTTATCACAAACAGGCATTGCACAAATCTGGCTTATGGAAAAGGAAGTCAACCTCTATGGCTGATAATGATGACAAGAAGGAACCTGAGCTACCCTCACTTTCTAAGGGTCAATGGGTTGAATTTCTGATGTGTGATGCCTCTGGGAAACCCAAGCCAGTAAAGGCTTGGGTTCCTAACCTAAACTAATCCTTTACCTCGTATGTGCAGGTTGTTCAATACAGTGCTGAAACAAACACGTGGATAGTAGACAGCGGGGCATCCACGCACATGACAGGAAACAGAGCTCTTTTATGAAATGTCAAACAAATAAAAGGAGGGCATGTTTCGTTTGCTGGAAACAAGGGAGGATATATCACAGCTCAGGGAGAAGTTGGAAATCAGAAAGTTAAGTTTGATAGGGTGAACTATGTTCAGCAACTTCAAAACAACTTACTCTCTGTTTCACAAATATATGATAAGGAATTTAAAGTCATCTTCGACAACAAGAAGTGTTACGTACTGAAGAAAGACTACGTGATCCCAGAGGACCATGTTTTGATGACTGCTTCAAGATATAAAGATCTTTATGTCTTGGATCTGTCAATAGCTTCTACAATGGATCATGAGGTTCAGTGTTTTCTATCCAAAGCTACTGAAAAAGACTCCATCTCCTAGCATAGGAGAATGGGACACATCAGTCAAAGGAAGATGAATCACTTGATTCAGAAGGATGTGGTGAGAGGTGTAAATGTCAAGAACTTTCAGCTTCCTAATTTCTGTATAGCTTGCATGAAACGTAAACAGACAAAGAAGTCTCATAAGGAAAAGAAAGTTAATTCAATAGAACTTCCTCTTGAACTTCTTCACATGGATCTGTTCGGTCCAGTCAGTACAAAGAGCATTGCAGGCGACTTGTACTGTTTTGTGGTCAACGATGACTACTCAATGTTCACTTGGGTAATGTTTCTAAAATCCAAATCAGAAACATTTGAATCATTCAAGGAGTTAGTAACCACACTAGAATCTCTCTACAAGCTGAACGTTAGACAAGTACGCTCAGACAACGGAATGGAATTCAAGAACCATTGGATGGAGGAATACTGCAAGTAAAAGGGGATTGTGCATCAATTCACTTCTGCTTACACACCTCAGATGAATGGCGTTGCTGAGAGAAAGAACAGGAGCCTGATAGAGACAACATGGACTATGCTGGCAGACTCGAAACTGCCTATCCAATTCTGGAATGAGGAAGTAGCAAATGCATGTTATACACTGAATCGAGTCCTGATAGTCAAGCGCCACGGAAAAACATGTTACGAGCTACTACAAAGACGCAAACCGAACTTGGAGTATCTCGAACCATTTGCGGCGCCGTGCACACTTCTGAAGAAGACACAAGAGGGTAAATTCAGCGACAAGGCAGATGAAGGCATCTTTCTAGGATACAACATACCTAACAAGCGAGTTTACAATAACTCAACAGGTCTAGTAGAAGTTTGGTTTAATGTTGATGTTTAGCGATTCACCACACCACCTACT
This sequence comes from Flaveria trinervia, assembly GCA_025506515.1. Lineage (NCBI taxonomy): Eukaryota > Viridiplantae > Streptophyta > Magnoliopsida > Asterales > Asteraceae > Flaveria > Flaveria trinervia. The sequence continues at coordinate 75,007,865 of CM046448.1, forward strand.
GGCAAAGGACCCGCCTACTTCTTTGACTATGATGGATTCTTCAAGTCCTTCACATCCCTCTCTCTCCCTCGGATGACGAATTAGCTACACGAATGATGTATGATAGCTTGAATCCACCAACATCTAGCTCACAGGGAGAATTATCTACTCATTCAGGGGGAGTAATCAACGACAGTGACACCTCCTCTAAAAATGAAGCTGAAGAAGATACCCAGAACAGTCAGGAGGAACCGGTTCTAGTCCCTGCAAGTCCACCTGCATCTACCAGTGGTGCACCTTCGACGTCAGAGCCTCAAACTCCAACTACCTCAGATGAAGAACCAAATGTTTATCATCTTGGCTTTGAGGTAGCTGTTCCTACTACTCCAGGATCATGTCTAAACGTTTATCATCCCTAGACAATGTCATTGGGGATGTCCGATCAGGAGTACAAACCCGCAATCAGCTTTACTCAGCTAATTATGCCTCTGTTATGGAAAAGGGATATATCCATGATGGTGCCTATCGGTGTTTTGTCTCATAGGTTGAGCCAAAATATGTTAGTGAAGCACTAAATGATGAGGGGTGGGTGAGTGCAATACAAGAAGAACTTCTTCAGTTCAAGAAGTTAGGTGTATGGTCTCTGGTTGATAGACCTAAAGGTGCTATGGTCATTGGCACCAAATGGGTTTTAAAATGCAAGAAAGATGACCAAGGGATCATTATTAGGAACAAGGCTCGACTGGTTGTTCAGGGATTTCGCCAAGTCGAGGGAATTGATTACAATGAGGTATTTGCACCCGTGGCAAGGATGGAAGCCATTCGTATCTTCCTTGCCTATGCATCGTACATGAAGATTAAAGTCTATCAATTAGATGTGAAGAGTGCATTTCTTCATGGGGAAATTAGAGAAACAGTTTATGTCAGTCAACCCGAGGGATTTGAAGATCCTTATCATTGGGATAGAGTCTACAAGCTCGACAAGGCTTTATACGGGCTTCATCAAGCTCCAAGAGCTTGGTATGAGAAACTCTCGACTCATCTTGTGAAACACGGCTTTCGCAGGGGAGTCATTGACTGCACCCTGTTCATTAAAGAAAAAGATGGCGACCTACTGCTCGTACAAATCTATGCTGATGACATAATTTTCGGTTCAAAGAACAAAGAGTTATGCAAAGAATTTGAAGCAGTTATGCAAAAAGAGTTTGAGATGAGTGCTATGGGGGAGATGAAGTTCTTTCTCGGGCTACAGGTTGATCAAACACCAAATGGGATCTTTCTACATCAGACCAAGTACGTAAGAGACATTCTAAATCGCTTTGACATGGAGAACGCATCTGCTGCCGGCACTCCACTAGCTACGAATCACGACATTGCACCTCATGAAAATGGAGATCTTGTGGATGCCATGATGTACCGAGGAATGATTGGATCCCTCATGTATCTCACCGCCTCTAGACCTGATATCATGTATGCAACATGTTTATGTTCTAGATATCAGGCTAAACCTAAGGTCAATCATCTGATCGGGGTCAAAAGGATTTTTCGCTATCTAAAGGGTACACCCACACTTGGGTTGTGGTATCCTCATGATGATGATTTTGAGCTCACGGCGTATAGTGACTCGGACTACGGAGGCTGCAAGATGAAGTACAAGTCTACATCAGCAGGGTGTCAATTCTTTGGGAGAAGATTAATTACCTGGCAGTGTAAGAAGCAGACATCGGTTGCATTGTCAACCTGTGAAGCCGAATATGTTGCTGCTGCAAGTTGCTGTTCACAAATCATCTAGATTCAACAGCAAATGCGGGATTACGGTTTAACGTTCCATTCTACTCCTATTTTTGTAGATAACTCTGCTGCAATTGCAGTAACTAAAAATCTGGTCCAACATCCTAAGACCAAACATATCGGTATTAAATATCACTTCATACGAGATTGTTTCGAAAAGAACTTAATTGATGCGGTAAAAATTAATATTGATTTTCAACGCACTGACCTCTATACTAAAGCCTTTGATAAACCACGTTTTCAATATCTGCTAGAGGTCAACGGAGTTAATAAGAGAAGTGAGGTTATTCCTCATGATGAGCATGTGTAGTCCGATGTAGTTTAGTTAATTTTTCGGTTTTATTTTATTCTATTTGTTTAAATTAAACTCATGTTATTTTGCTATTTATTAAAATCCTAAAATAATTAAACCAGGTTTGATTTTAGTATTTTAGGGGGAGAATAAGTCAGCAAGTAACATTAAAAAACGAGGGAGAAGAAGTGGAAAGCTGATATAAGGTAGATCGTATGTGTGATACCGATTCAAACCCTTTGGAATATGATAGTACACAGGAACAAGTCAAGAGGGACTTCAAAATCCTAATTTAGAAAAGATGAAAAAAATTTTAAGTATAAGTCTGTGTAGTCTAAGCAATGTAAAGGGAAGATGATAGAAAAACTGGTAACTCCTAAGGTAACACAATGAGAGTAGACCTAGAGGTTGCTAGACCACAATTGATATGTCGGTAGATTCAACACAATAGATGATTAGACCGGACTGGTGATCTCAAGATCAAACTAAGTTGTTCAACTGACTGTGGGCTTCCATCTTATCACTCGTTAACACAATCAATAATATTCCAATAAGGGGTAATGAGCATGTAAACGCCACAAATGTGTGAGGATGACCATAAATAGAGCAAAGCACGAAAAAAATGAAAGAAAAATGCTATCAAGCTAATGACCTATGTTGTTGGTGCATTTGGTGCAAAATAAAAGCCGCTCTGACAAGGAGATAGGTTGTGTGCCTCTCTGCTGTGCGATGGCACTGACCTGAGGATAAGCATAACCTAGATATTCTAGAATTCATTGTTGTTTGCCGCCTCTTTGCTGTGCGATGGCACTGACCTGAGGACTGGTTTCTCTATGAAAGCTCTAAGAATAGTCTCTTCTTGTAACAATACCCGTAGACCGCTCAAAAGCTCCTGAGGGATGTTGATTACCATATAAGTGTGGGATCCATAAATGTTCGTTGAATTAAATAAACCAAAAACAATCACCGGTTTGAGTCAAGAGTCTGTGTATGGATTTAAGTGGACAAACATATTGACAATCATTGTGGCTGCAATTCTTGAACGTTCAAATCAATGTGGTAATTTAAGAGTTCCAGTATGATTCCCTAAAGCTGCTAATGACTCTGGATGAATACCAAGAATTAAGCATCGAAAGATTTTGATAACAAGTCCCAAATGATTTGATGTTCCTGTATGATTCCAAAATTGAATTGGTCCAGGTGTGGTCAATCTAAGTTGAAGCTTTCGATTTCGGAACCAAATCCCGTAGATTTCTATCGTAGGGTTTTATCTCTCACAAAAAGTCCAAAAACAAATTTTATTTGTGTATTTAGTTTAAGTTTCTAGTTTAATCTTTTAGTGTGTGTGTGTGCCGGACTACATCAGGAAAATCAGAATGGAATTAACTCACCTAAAAGGGTCATGTCTGAGATGGCCACATGTTTTTCAAAGTTTAAAGAGTCACGTCAGAGGTGACAACGTGTTTTAAAAGAGTCACGTCTGAGGTGACTGAATTGGTTAAGAGCTTATAATGTTATTGTCAAAAGTTAAAAGGGTCTTAAAAGTAAAATGTTCAAAATGACTGAAAACTCACTAAGTGTGACCCATTCGCACGATTGGATCATGGTTGTGGACCAACTATGCGAATGGCTCCCAATCGGCCGAATGGACATGAGAATGATCCATTCGACCTAATAGAAGGGGGAGAATGAAGCAGTCGACCGACTGAGGCTCAGTCGGTCCACTGAAGATGCAAATGAAAGAGACCGAATAAGGAAGTCAACCGACTGAGACTCAGTCGGCCGACTGAATGCGATTGACTAGGCCAATCGTACGACTGAGACTCAGTCACCTGAATGAACTGAGCGAATGAGGCCAGTCGGCCGATTGAACTTAGGTTCAGTATTTAAGGGCCTCAGTCGATCGCATGTTCCTCATCACACCAAAATCACACCCAAATCGCATTGCTCCCGTTACTCTGCCAAAAATTGCTACAGATCCTGATTTACATTGCTATTGAGTTTTCTTACATTCGAGTGACGATTTTACAGGTACATTACTCTTGAATCTTACCAAAATCAGAAGATTAAAGAACCTACATAAGAGATACTCGAATGAATCAAGAACCGAACTGTGAAATGACCTAATCACCTCCGTAAACTAAGCAAAATGTTAAAATTAAGTTTAATAGGTTATTAGTGACAAGTAGGCGAGTCTAATGGACCATTAAAAACTGTTAAATGACTTAAATTGGTCAAGATTCGACCCACAGGCGATCGAACAGTGGGGCAAGCGACTGGTCGTTCGAATGAACTCCAATCGCACAATTGAACGTTGCGATTGGGTCATTCGGCCGAATGAACCACCCGAATGAGTTCAGTCGGCCGACTAAACCAATCGAAGACTCAGTCGGCAGATTGAACTCAATCGCATGTCTCATTCAACCGAATGAAATCAGTCGTACTTAAGAACAACCGAATGACTCCAGTCGCATGATTCATTCGCATGAATGAATCAAAATGGAAGTGAAACACTACAGTTAGAACTGAATTCTGATGTATTATGTACTAATGATCATGTGTTTTGTGTTTCAGGAAAAATGGCTGACAGATGGTCTCTTAATCCAAAGCACAACATATATGCCCATTTGGACCACACAACTCGGAACGGGGCCAAGTTCTACGAGATTATAGCCTTCCTCAAACGCTCACGGATACATAAGGCTATATCTACACCGTGCACGTCTTACAAATCACTACACCAGGCATTCTGGGAGAATGCCTCAGTGGATCGCTCTCGTGAGCCATACAGCATCCGAAGCACCATTATGGGTTAAGCTATCGACATTACCGCTACTGGCATCCAGAGAATCCTTGAGTTTGGGGATGACTCCACTCACCCCACTAAGTTACATCCTTTGACAGTGAGAGGGTGTTTCCTCCGAATCAAGTATGCGGGGGACATTAACTCGGGGGTGCTAAATAAGAGCAACCTGTGCCCATAATACAAATATCTGGCACATGTGATTCTTAAGTGCATTGCTTCGAGAAGGGATGGTTTCGATGACCTATCAGATCAGATACAAAATGCCTTCGTGGCTCTGGTGCTGAACCACCCTTTCAGCTTGTCGAATATGATCTTTGCTTATTTGGTAGAGAACATTGAAGCAAAAGAGAAAGAAGGTTTTTGTATGTATCCAAGGTTTCTTCAGATGATATTCAATGAGAAGCTGCCTCTGATCCCATAGGAAAGTCACGATGCAGTGACTTTGGAACTTATGGATGACACTACTTTGGGTAGGATGGTGGTGTACCGGGGCAAGCAAGTGAAGCCCCAGGAAAAGAGGCTGATTGGCCATTTAGCAAATGAAAGTTATTTGGCTCCGGGGAGACGCCAATGGCGTCACGAGGATAGTGACTCCGACGTGGAGCCAATTGTCCTACCCACTGATGATTCAGATGATGATGATAGTGGGGGTGCCGGAGACAATATGCCTGTTCCACAGAGAGGCACTACGTCTGATGTCGTGCCTCCAGCATCCGCCCCGGCTGCAGAAGTTACCGAATCAGCTGGGTTTCATCATGATTTTGTCCTTGAGACAGAAGTAGAAGAAGGAGAGTCTATGAGGAGCCCCTCACCAGGACTGTGGGAAGAAAAGTGGTTCCCACAGTACATGGGCTTCGAGTGGTTGGTGAGCACCCAAGAGACTCTGGAGAGACAGAGACCAACCCGACCTATGCTCCAGGGTCAATCGACAGGGTAGGAGGGAGAGCATCCACCTCAAAGGGAACGAGGAGAAAACGGATGGCTCAACCCTATGGGCAGAAACCAAAGAAGAAGCGTCGTTTGACCTTCATCACTACTACCTCAGCCACTACAGCCACCATCACCACCACTACCACCTCTTCAGACACACCATCCACCACCATAGCCACCACATCCCCCACAACAACCACAGACACCACCAGACCGACCACCACAATACACATCCCAGCCACCACTACATCATTCACCCCTCACTCACCACCACTATCATCCCGACCTGACCCGATATCACCACAGCCACCACCACCACCACTAGCCACCAAACCGAGCCCTCAGCCTATCCCTCATTCACTTACAGATCACCTCTACCTACAGTTGCGGTAGAAGAGCAGTTGTCGGCACTAAACATAATGGTAATGCGTTTGCTGGCTGCCGATGAGGAAAAGGCCTCCCAAATCCGCCAGCTTACTGACCTGACTGCTGCACAAACTCACCAAATTGCAGAGCAGGCTCAAGTGATAGAAAGGCAGGCCCGACAGATGACTGCCCAGAGCAACGAGATAGCCCTTCTCCAAGATCAAAGCGTCACCTCAGGGAAGAAAATAGAGGATTTGGAAAAGGCTAAAAAGACCATTTTGCTAAAGCTGAAAGGATCGAAGGAGGAGCCATTAAAGATAAGGGATGGGGACAAAAATGATGATGATGATGAAGACGATGATGATGATGATGACAGTGAAACTGACGAAGAGAAAACTGAAGAATGGCACGAAGATGATGACACTGACGGAGGAGAAGCAGCTGAATCTGTCTCAGCTCCAGGGCAAGAGAAAAGATCAAAGAACAGACAAGATCTGCCAGCCTCTGCTTCTGCACCTCCATGTGATGAGCCGAGTATTCAGGATAAAAGTAAATAGTAGATGTTTATGTATTTATTTACTTTTGTATTCTGTATTGAAAAACCATGTATTAAATGTTTATATTAAGTTAATGCAGTTCGTTTGATAAATTACTAATGATTTGAGTGTGAAATGTGTAAATCAAACAGATCCAAATTACAAAAGAGATGAGTTTGATATTGCTCCCCTTCAGCAGGTCAAGTCTCAACTCACAATGGTTCTTGATCTGCAAGGGATTGTCAGAAGTTCAGTGAGTTATACCCCTGAAGAAGGGGAAATAATTCACGATCTATCAAACGAGCAACTGGCAGAAATTTTCAAGCTCAATCCTCATGAAATAGTGAATGATGCTCGGACATGTAATTCTACCTGTGATGACAAGCTAAATGACGTTGATGAAATAGAGATAGAAGATGTCACTGCAGAGCACTATCCTCAGTATGCTGACAATGAGGGCAATGTGGTTCCCAATCTGGGTTAATCCCTTGTCGGTGATACATTTGAGGTGTTAGACAAAATGGAGCAAGAGTTAGAGAAGACAGAGGGAATGGCCCAAGCCTCAAAGGATGATGCTGCACCGAAGAAGGATGCCTACACCAAGATCTACAGAGTCAAGAAACATCTTAAGGTGTCAGGCAGGATTATAGCAGGGGCATATTTTGATGATCTTAACGTTTATGCCGTTAAGATGGAGAAGGGAATGAGTACTTTAGATTTCCACATGATCTAAAGACTCTACCAGGTTTTTAGCTCAACCCGCTAGCCAAATTGAAGCTGTTGTATGCTGACCCGAGAAAGATGTCAGGCGTTTTGAGGCTGCCCTAAAGAAAGAGTACCACACCAGGTGGATTAACTTCAGACCTCAACAACCTACAAGGTATATTATAAGGTTTGAGATGGATGCCATTACTCGAAAACCAAAGATAGTGTTGAAGTGGAATCCTCCGCGCACAATGTCAAGAATCCCACTCCGGGAAATGACAAAGGATTTCACACCACACATTAAGTGGTAGTACTACGATGGGAGAATAGCAGAAGCGGTCATAGTCCTAAATAAAGAGGGCCAAATGGATACAATCAGAGTACTCGACCCAATGTGGCTTACCAACTTGTCGGCAAATGATGTCTATACACTATACAACTGGCCACTGTTCTATGATACGCAAGATATTGTACAGGCCCTCCAGTTCTAAAATGTCATAAGACTTTGCTTCGCGTTTGATATTCACGCGGGAGTCACAAAAGAGGACAAGTACAAGAAATATGAGGAGGTAATGAAGAAAACAAGACATTAGAGAGATCTAGGTCCAAGGGGGAGTTTGTTGATACATGTATGTCCCTAGATCAGGATATGTGATGGAATAGATCTTCTTTGGTATGATTGATGAAATGATATTGATTGTTTGTTAGTTATAATGTTTAATGTTTCATTAATGAGTCGACATTGAATTGGTTAATTAGGTTAGTGATTGCTTGAATGATTACACATAATGTTTATTAATTAATACATTCAAACTTAACATAATGAAGTTCTCATGCGATGGCTCATGCTAATAAACCATACGCATGAATAACTTCACACGATTGACTCAGTCGCACGACTGAACCAGGAGACTGGATCAGTCGTACGATTGTAACATAAGATTGGCTCAGTCGCACGACTGAACACTCAGTCGTACGAATGAATCAACCGCATGGTTCAATCGCACGACTGAACCATACTAATGGTTCAGTCGCACGATTGGATAAACCAACCTATAAATACAACTCAACTCGTGAAAAACAGGGACTCTCGATCAATTACGATTCCAGACGTACCCTAGCCGTCCAAAAACCTCCCAATTCGTTCTCCAAGTTCATAGAACTCATTAGATCGATTCCCAATCGATTTCTAACGTTAGTTTCAATTCTTGATTGATTCTTCGTGTGTTCTCACTGATTGGATCGCCAATCAAATAGGATTCCGTACTATTTGATCTGGTTTACACGTTAATCTCTAGGTATTTCGGTCAAATACCAGGTCCTAACATGCTCTTACCACTTCCTTTCCCTTTCCCCTAGTGTGCCCTTTGCCCTTGGCAACATTTGCCTTGGGTGCGGGGTGAGGCCTCTTCTTGTTCCTACCTTTGTTGATGGTGAGAACAAGTAAAACCCTTTTACCATGGCTGCCTCGGCAGTTTCGAGCATAGAGTGAAGCTCACTTATGTTCTTGTCCTACCCGTTCATGTTATAGTTCATGACAAAGTTGTCAAACTTTTTTGACAAAGAGTTGAGGATCAAATTCGTAGCCAACTCTTTCGAAACGAGACAATTCAGCCTTTCGAGGCGGTCAATGTGGCTTTTCATCTTAAGTACATAAGATGAAACAGATTGGGTGTCATCCATACGACATGCATGGAGTGCTAGAACCGTTTTGAAGCGCTCTACCCTTGCTTGTTGATGGAGCGTTTCCTTCAACTGGGTTATCATGTCGTATGCTCCATGATGTTCATACTCCTTTTGGAGATCCGGAGTCATACTTGCCAACATGGGGCAAGACACTTGGACCGAGTCCTCAGTGTATTTCACCCAATTATTGTTGGCCTCCTCATCCTCCTCATTAGGTTGATCGGGAATCAGATCGTCTAAAATATACGATCGTTTCCCTTGTTTGAGAACGATTCTCAAGTTTCGAAACCGTTCAATAAAGTTATTATGGTTTAGACGCTCCTTTTGAGAATGGTCCTTAGTGATAGTGCGTGAGCGGACGAGATATCATTATCTTCATTGTTGTTGGTGGCCATCTACAAAATTCGACAAAGTTCAATTTTAGTATTTTTGATACTATTCATATTTTAATAATTAAAGCCCCTTTTAAGTGTCTTACACAATTTTAAAATTCTACAATCCAACGTTACAATTAAATAGTGGTTAGGTGACCTTATCCCATTATTTTCACAATTCAATATTTTGAAAATTGCCACCCTTTGCAACTTCTAGAGGTATGGAATCGACTTCAAAACATAATATGTATAGTCGGCATGTTTATCCCATCAACACCTTTGTAAACCATATTGTAGGTGATCAATTTAAAATTGTTTGCAAATCAAGTTACCCAACTTGCACACACATATGAGTTTTCCAACATAAGTGGTTAGGTGACCTTTATCACACAAATATGGTATCCCCACCTCAAATTACAAGTTCCCTCAAAATGGTTAGGTGACCTTTAACCCATTAAGAGTTTCAAAGTGACTCAAGTGTTGCGCAATAGGATGGTGTTAAAATTGTTTATAAAAGAAATTTTTGGTTTTCATAATCTTAGTTTGGAAAACTCTATGTAACTTATATTTGCATGCTTTCAAATAAAAGGTACCCTATGGTTCACTTTTTAATAAAACCCCTTTTATTAAAATCATTAAACCTTTTAATAACCTTTTATTAAATACTTAATGATAAAGAACCATGAATTTTCAGCTTGTTAAGTTTGTTAATGGGCTTGTTATGGATATCCAAATATCAACCAACTATCATACAACAAACAACCAAACTAGCATAATCATTCAAACATAAGTGCATAACCATAGCCACTAGGTTGACCACACTTGTTTGCCATCACAAGTGTTGTCATAAGGTCTTTCCAAAGGCTTAAAATGACATATCAAAATGTATCCATGAACTCCCACTTGAATCCACATCTAAATACTTCAAGTGTCCATGTTTTTTGTGTTCTTCTTTGGGTCTTCATCTTGTGCATCTTCTTTTACAAAATCATATCATAATACAATTTTTTCCTAATAAAAGAAATGCACCTAATCTGTTATTACATAACCAAATGAATAAATAAATTACAACTCAAAATACAAACACAAATATTAAAACCCTTTCAAGAATCAAAACCAACATGACAAAACCATAATCAACCAAATCCAAAACACATAAGGTCAAGGCTATGTTATTCACCAAAATATGTATCAATACAACATTCAAGAACAAAAATGAACCCCTTTTTATAACCTTAATGTTCCGGCCAACATGAACCAGAATTTTAGGGTTTAGTCCAAATAACACAATCAACCATTTGATGTTAAACTTCAAGGTTTATACTAAAGCATGTAGGAGTAAACCTTGATATACGAGGGATTCATCCATCCATAACAAAACAGCCCCTAATGGGATGAAAAAGTCCATGAAAACTAATTTTTCAAGAACTCTTGAAGCATGTATTCCACATAACCGGCTCTAGATGCCATTGTTGGGTTTTGTTACAAGTTTATCAAAGCTAGTTTAACCATTTAAACTATAAAAATTCAGCAGATAATAGGTTTTAAAGTATGGTTAACAATCTGAAATTTGGACCATTTGAAACCAAAACAAAACCCAAGAAGAAGGACCATTAGTATATGTGAAAAAGACATGCTATCAAAACAAAAAGGAACAACCATAGGGTGTTCTTGAAACTACCTTTCAAGAACAAGATGTTGAAGTATGGATGAGATGAAGATGATGATGTTGTCCAGCCCCCAAGAGAGAAAGCCTCAAGTTTCGTATACCCACAAGCTCTTCCAAAGACCTTGCTTGTTAGGGAGCACAACACCAAGATTCTCTTCCTGTGCTCCTTCAAAAATCTGAAATTCAGCTTGTTTAGCCTTGAATCCGAAATTTTCAGCTTGTTTTGAGAGAGTTCTATGCTTATGTGTGTGAGAGAGAGTGTGAGAGATAGTTGAAGAGTGCACGTGTAGTAAAAGTCTGGTAGTATCCAAGACTAAAGACCCCTCAAAAACCACATGGGGTGGCCGAAATTGAGGATTCAAAATGGGTTTCCCCCATTTTATAATTTTTATAAAATGCACTCTTCAAACCATTAGTTTATAAAATTAAAACCTATTTTAGTTTTATAACATTAACACACTTTTATTTGTTATTATTTAACCAACTTAAATAATGAAACAAATAAATTTCTCATGAACAAACTATTCATATAATATTATTCTATTACAAAAGCAACGTTTTAGAAAACCATTTTCTAAATTGGTGTCAATATTTATTTGTATGATCTCATCAACAAATAAATATTTATTGGTGGTTGTTTAGCTTGTTATTGGGTATGACCTGACTTGGATCATAACATACTAACCACATCAATCTTGTATTTGTCTTCGGCATACAAGATCCAACAAGAATCACACCCTTATTGAAGCCGCTCGTACAATGTTGATTGAATCCTCCTTACCCATTATCTTTTGGGCGGAGGCAGTAAACTATGCTTCATACGTTCTTAACAGGGTGTTGGTAGTCAAGGACAAAATGAGGACTCTTTATGAACTTTATCATAAACGGAAGCCTTTAATTAAGCCGCTCGTACAATGTTGATTGAATCCTCCTTACCCATTTTATGTTGATTGGTAGGAGTCTAACTCGTCCGATGTTCGATCTGAACCAGCATGGTTCTTTGACTCCGATACTGTGTTTAACTCTTTTCATCTTCCTATTTTCGACGATGATGCATCCATCTCAAATGTTCAAACAAATATCATTTCTTTAACTCTAGTATCTGTCATTCCTCAACTCCATTCCACCTCTTCAGCAAATGATGCCATGTCAGTTGATATTGCATCATCTTCATCATCATTTGATCTTCCACCTCCACCTGTTTCCACATCAGTTCCTTCATCACCAACATGTATCTCACCACAGCCTGTACCATCCATCTCACCCCCATCTATCCATCCACAATCTATCAGCCAACCATCTCCAAACAACATTGGATCTATCACTGATGGAGTATAGACACAGAGTCAATATTGTTTGATTAACATTTGTCTCTTCTCTTGTTTTTTTTCTCAAATCATTCTGAAAAATGTTCATGCAGCTCTCCAGGATCCTTGCATGGTTGAATTGATGAACCCGATGATCGTGGCGTTGTGGTGTGAAACAAATGAAAGTTGGTTGTGCAAGTATTTGCTCAAGAAAAAGGGAAGACTGTACTGAAGTTTTTGCTCCTCTCGCCCGTCTTGAAGCAATAAGATTTTTTCTGGCTCATGCTGCTCATAAAAAGTTCAAGGTCTATCAGATGGATGTCAAATGTGTTTTCCTTTATGGAGACATTGATGAGGAGATATATGTGTGTCAACCACCGGGTTTTGAGAATATCGATTTCCCTAACAAAGTTTATAAGCTTGGCAAGTCTCTTTATGGTCTTCATTAGGCACCTTGAATCTGGTATGAGACCTTAACACAATATCTCTTAAGCAATGGTTTCTCTCGTGGCACCATTGATTTGACTCTCTTGAAGAGGGAAGTGAATGGTGAAATGTTGATTGTCCAAGTTAATGTTGAAGATATTATTTTCGGCTCCACCAATTCCCAATTGTGTCGGGAGTTCGAGGAGGTGATGCGTAGTCGCTTTGAAATGAGCATGATGGAGGGAGATCTGCTTTTTCCTTGGATTACAAGTGGAACAAAGCCATAGAGTATTCTCATTCATCAAGAGAAGTATGTTAAAGAGAATTTGAAGAAATTCAAGATGGATGACGCTTCTCCTGAAATGACTTGTTTTACTACTCAAATGTGCCTCACTCCTGACGAAAACGGGAAACATGTTGATCCTCATCTTTACAGATCTATGATCAGTTCCCTTATGTATCTTACAATAAGTCGTCCTGACATCACTTTTGCAGTTGGATATTGTGCTCGATACCAGTCTTCTCCAAAACAGTCTTACCAAAACGCTGTAAAAAGAAATTTTTGTTACCTTAAAGGCGCTTCTCATTTAGGTCTTTGGTATCCTTATAGTGGGAACTTTGATTAACATGCTTCTTCTGATAGTGATTCTAATGGTTGTAGGTTAAACATATAATCGGTCACTGGAGGATGTCAATACCATGGCAATTGCCTGGATTCATGGCAAATCAAGAAACAAACCACTGTTTCCCTCTATACAGGAGAAGCATAATACATTGTTGCCTCTATTTGTTGTTCACAAGTTCTTTGGATACAACACCAGATGATTGACTATGGTATCAACTTTCTCCATACACCGTTGTTTTGTGACAATGAAATGGTCATTGGGATTGTTAAGAATCCTCTTCGTCATGCACAAACCAAGCACACTGAAACACGGATTCATGCAATCCGTGATGCTTAGGAAAAGGGTTTTATTGATATTATTCCCATTGACACAAAAAATCAAAAGGCACATATTTTACAAAAATATTTGATAAAACTTGCTTTTATGAATTGATCTCTATGCTAGCTCTAATATCAATTTAAAACTCTTTTTCTTTAACCTTATTGTTTTGTTAAAAAATAATAATAATAATAATAAAATAAATATATAAAAAAATAAAAATAATAATCATAATAAATTTCCACATCTTCTTAGGTGTAGAAATTTAGGGGGAGAGTAAGTAATTAAAAACGAAAAGAGATTTAGGAACTTGTGTCGAGATGAAGGGAAATGATTGTATATCTTGTAGATATGTTTGTTTGTGCATGACTAGCATTTAAAATGAGAAATGATAGTAACTGGTGCTGTTACTTGATTTCATCTTATTTTTAGTTGTAAATAATAGAAAAAGAAACAGATTCTTTAATGATATGCTTTGTAGACTTAGCCTAAAGAATAAAGTAGAAAGTAGCATAATGATTTAAACTAAAATATATGTTTAAGGATGTCTGGATTTATGCAATCATTTTCGCCTGCACAAAAACTGAGTCCCGACAAAAATTGGATTGAGAATTGATCTTTCACACATCATGATACAAATCATATAAGCCATATCTTTGAGTCATGTTTGGTGTATTTATGTGTCTTGTGTTTGTCCTAATCTCTTATGTTGTACGGAAGTACTGACCTAGAGTGATGATCTTCTTTGCTGTATGATAGTACTGACCTGGAGCTATCATCGGCACATGATTAAATGGTTATCTCCTTTGTTATATATTAGTATAAACCTGGAGCTCTCACCATCTTGGTCTAAGTAGTTTCAAGTTATCTAAATGATGAATTCATCACAGAATGCAATATTCTGATAATAATCAGTTGCACACTAATGCATAAGCCATGATCTTTAAAGATCATTACAAAATTCAAGAAATCCTGAGGTTGGGTGAGGGTTTTTGCCAAATGATTGTGGGGTTCTAGCATTCTAAAGCATTTAATCGAACCTTAACGAATCATCTACTGCTTGTTGAAAAAGATAGGGCATGGGTTAGTGGACAAACATATCAGCAATCGTTATTGATATGTTTGAGAATTTCATATTTATTCAAAGATTATGATAAGATTTAGTTATCAATATGATCTCATTGCTTGTCTATGATTAAATTCATCTTTGTGCTAAAGTATATCCTCAGGATGTGATCTCATGATTGATCCAGTTCTTGGTTTGAATAAAATATAATATAATAGTTATAATAATTTTTCTAAAAAGCCTTTAAAGTTCAGTGAAATTATACTTTTCAGACAGTTTCGCAGGGTGAAATTGTAGTTTCGCTCGGTACTCTCACTCTGTGCCAAGTCAATTTCAACCAGAGTTTCGCCTGGAGAAATTGTAGCTTTGTCTGGCGAAATCGTAGATTCGCCCAGCGAAACTCTAGTTTCGCTGTCTACGAAACTATTTGATTTTTAACTCATTTTGCGAAATTACTTTCTCATTTTCGCACAATCGAACGGTTACACTTCATATGGTTGTTTCGTGACCTCCATGTGCGAACTTGACATTCTATTATTTTGTTATCGTTTGACCATTGTTTATTGCTCGCAAGTGAGTTTCAAACTGAGAACCGTAATTTCATCTTGTTAAAATTGAAACATTGTGAGTTTATTCGATCAAGACTCTTCGGTACCTTCGCAGTTCTTACTATGAAAGTACCGATAGACCAGCGAAACTGAACGAAAGTTCATGATTTTTAGCGAAACTATGAGGTTATGCTGTTCGAGCGAACTTAACAATTTCGCTGACTAAACTTCAGTTTTGCTGAGCTGAAACTATAGTTTCGGCTTGTCGAATCAACTTCACTGTCGTGCCGAATCTAATGTACTGTTGCCGGTGAAACTATACTTTCGTTTGCCAAAACTAAAACTCATTCTGCGAAACTATAGTTTCAGCCAGCGAATTTAATTAAATTCTTGTTTATTCTTTTCTTGTCTTTATTTCATATTAGCATTTAATCCTTAATTCTAATGCATTTCATTTGTTTTTCAGGTTTAAATGACAAATCTAAAGTTTAATGAGAAAAACAACATCACAACCATCTTAGACGATACACACCCTAAAGCAGTCGGCTTGAGAGACTGCATTCGCTGGCTGAAAAGATCCCCTATTGCTTATGCTATCTGTCATTCTACTACCATCTATCTCTCATTACTACTAAAGTTTTGGAGAATGAGGTGTTTATTTCAGCTTAGATAGTCTCAAGGGTTCTAAGACTAGACGAAGATTCAGGAGAGGATGTTGCTATGACTGATACTGAGGTGTTTGTAGCGTTTAGGAGTATGGGATATGAGGGGCCAGCCTTTGGCACCCGAAAAGAGATCAAGAAGTCCTTCTTTTCAAAGGAATGGAGATACATAGCCCACATCTTTATTATGTGTTTAGATCATCGTAAAGCCGGAACAGATGGGCTAAATGTGGACTGGGCAAACGCCATGGTGTTATGCTATAAAGGAGACAAAGCAAACATTGCTAGGCTCATATTTGCATGTATGGAAAAAAATGTGATGGTGCTAAAGAAGGAAAAGTGGCTGTTGTATCCTAGATTTCTACAGATGATCTTTGATGATCTAATTCCTAATGTACCAAGACACGGGGAGGTTAAAAGTTTGATGTAGATGAACACCTGTATTTTAGCAGAACGTTGTGCCATCCGACATGATTTCAACGGGAAAATCACCCATCTAGGGAAAAACATGTACCCACCTGAAAGATGGAATTATATGAGGTGGGTAGATGAGTCAGAAAATAAAAGAGCTGAGGAGACTTTGGCACAATAGATAGATGCTGGTAAGAACAGGAAAAGATATGCGAAGGAAAATGATTATGACTTCAAAGAGAAGGTGAATGAAAGGGTTGAGGAGATAAATGTTGAGAAAGAGAGAAGGTCAAAAAAGAAAGTTGATGTAACGGAGTTTGAAAGAAGAACCAAACAAAGGCACCAAGCATTTACAGAAACCTTAAGGAGAGAAGAAATAGGTGGTTTAGATGAGGATGTGATTCAAAACCTCAACAACTCTCTTGCTAATGAACTGAGCATGATGAAAACAAAGCTCACTAATCAAGACATGCGAGAAAGTTAAAAGGATGAGGTGATAGAAGAGATGAAGAGGATGTTGGTAGATCAAAGCATGTTGATAAAGAAGATGTTTGAGGAAATCAATGAGTTGAAAGCTACTATTGAGTAGATGACTTAACTAATACTTCTAAATACCCATTCTTGAATGTGGGTACATCCTACAGGGTAGAAGAGGGCACATCTGGTGCAGCAACTGGTGGTGAGGGAGGTTTTGGAGTGAGGATGAGAATTAATTATGGAGAATGAGAAGGAGATACTAGAAGCTGTGTTTGTATATATGGGATTTGATATAGACAAGATTTGGTTGGTGAGGAGGTTATGAAGGAGAAATTAGTTGAAAGGGAAGCTGCAAAAGGAAAAAGGGCTAATTGATGAAGAGGAAGATGATGAATAGCTGCTTGATTATGATTCTAAACCAGAGTTTTATGAGGTTGATAAGAGGCCACTGGTATATGTAGCCAAAAAGGGAGAATTAGATGAAGATGTTTTTGAAATGGCTAAAGAAGAATGGTTTGTTAGAGAAAAGGAGCCTGAAGAACTAACTCCTCTATTCCAAAACTTTGAAGGGTTGAGCAAAAAGGAGGCTAACAAGAGAATAATTAGCAATTGTAATAACCCCGGCCTCAAGATTATCATGATCAAGATGAGACGCGGTGGTATATCTTACATGCACAAGAGGAAGGCATTCAAGACCTTGACGAAATGGGATTTAAGGAGGCTGGCAGCATTGCTGTTACTGAATGCCATCTTAGTGAAACAACTTCATATTAGAGAAGGAGATAAAAATTGCTTAAATGACAATTTAGAGTCCTTTGGATTTATGAAAGCAGAGAGGAGACGATCGAAGAAGGACAAGGATTGGGAGACTGGAAAGGGAACGATTGTACTAAGGGTAAAACCCTCAAAGACTGTGAATAGGGTCAGATTGGCAAATCCCCTCCCCCAACAACTACAGAATTTGAGAAGTGGTTTTATTATAATAATACAAGGGAAGCGTTAATCAAAGTGAAGAATGGTGGTGAATTCAAAGTCTTTGATCCGTTGGAGCTTTTTAGCTTTTATGATGAAGACCTACTGGTTCTATGCAAGAATCATATCAAAGCAAGTGCGGGGGTTGGGATAAGGAAGGAAGCGATCCTGTTTATGACTATGGCAAATAAGATCAGATGTGTGAGGGCAGAAGTGAAGAGGCTTGGAGAGAGAGTAAGGGCCGAAGATGATATAAACATGGACATACAGGATTTGACCAAATAGTTTGGGCAACCTAGTGCTCACCCCGAAGGGGCTAATGAAGCAGGAAGAGACTAAGGTGAATCATTTGTTGAAGCCCCTAAGAAGGTCATTGCAGGAGCTGCAGAACACAAATCAAAGGCAGCGGGGAAAACTGGAGCTGACGAGATAAATCAAGATGAGTGATGGCGGTGAGTTCCAACCTAGTGGAGTATTGAAAATCAGCATAGGTTGGACTCACCATAGATTAGAGTGTTTATATTTTCTTGTAATAGGTGTTATGTTAGCTTACTTTTGTATGTAATTAGCTTTATTTGGTTTTGCAGTCCAACAAAACTATGAGTGAAACTATAGTTTCGCTCACAGTCAGCTGTTTAGTTCTCTCGGTGAAACTGTTGTTACTGTTGGACCAAAAGAACCAATGAGCCAGATCAGAATAACCTTTAAGTCCCACAGACGTAACAACAACTGCTGAAGTCCACAACAGCTGAAGACAACAACTGATTACAAAGTTTGAAGACACAAGTGCTGAAGACAGTCTGAAGACACAAGTGCTGAAGACAAAGTCTGAAGACACAAGTGCTGAAGACAAAGTCTGAAGACACAAGTGCTGAAGACAAATTCCAAAGACAAGTGCTGAAGACAAAGTCTGAAGACACAAGTGCTGAAGACAAAGTCTGAAGACAAGTACTGAAGACAGTCTGAAGACAAGTGCTGAAGACAAGTACTGAAGACCAAGTATCAGACGTTGTCACAACAGCTGAAGAGGTCTTCTTCAGTAGTTGTGACGGTTTTCTTTCAGTAGTTTTATATTTTACCTTTTTAGTAGTTTTGTAATCAGTAGTTTAGTTTCAGTAGTTTAGTTTCAGTAGTTTAGCATCAGTAGTTTTATATTTTGTGCTTAGCACTCTCTGATATGTTCTCAGTAGTTGTGAACATTTCAGTAGTTTGTTAAGTGTTAGTTATTTTTGTAATAAATCTGCCAGATGTCACTATCCCGTGATATCAGCAGTGATTGCACTCTATATAAGGAGTGTCAACCTAATTGTAATCTGTGAATGATTAAGCAGAAACATTTGATATAATTGAAACATTCCTTTTCACAGAAATATATTCTCTCGTTACAACCGTATTTGTTCTTAATGCATACGAATATCAAATTCTTGCTATAATCTGTCTAATTCTTGATCTTATTCCGCTACGTTACACTCTAATCCATCAAACTTGAGATCACTGATCCTGTCAAATGGTATCAGAGCAGGTTAATCATTGATCGATCTAATAATTGATCATTGAAACCGCTATCTAAGATCCAAGTTTGATTGAATTAGCATTTTTGCAAGAAACGGTTATAGAGATTGAATTTTCTATGTTTTTAGTCATTCATCCTGAGATTTATTCTTGGTTTTCATTGAGTCTGTTGTGGTCTGTGTAAAATCTTTTAAAAGCTTGAATTAAATTGTTTTTGGACCTAAAATGACTACTCCCTCCAATGATCCTCACAATACTGGTTCCTCAACCAAGCATCCAATGCTGGTTAGGAGTGAGTATAACATATGGCAACGACGAATGCACCATTCCCTGTCTGTTAACAGCTCAGGTTGTCGGACATCAGTGGTACATGGTCTACACAAGCCTATGGTGAATAACCGGAAACCAATCAAATGGTTCCGAAGAGGAGGGAGCAATACTCAGATGAGGATAAGAAATTGTTTGAGATTGATGCAAAAGCCCATGGAATTCTGGCCATGGCACTGCCCAATGAAATCTATTCTGGGCTAATGCATTATGAAACTGCCCATGACCTCTGGAATGCCTTGAAAGAACAATTTGGAGGAACAGATGATGTCTTGGCAAATAATAGAGAAATCCTTGCCCAACAATATGAGACATTCTCTCATAGGAAGGGTGAGACACTGACTCAACAGTTTGAGCAGTTCTCTTGTTTGATCTCTGAATTAAAAATGGTCAAACATGAGTACACCAATAGCCAGATGAATAACAGATTTCTCAGATCACTGCCTGAGAGATGGGACACATATACTATTGTCCTACGCTCCGGTGCAAATTTGGACAAACTATCTCTCACCCAACTCCATGGGAAATTGCTCACATTTGAGAGAGAGATAGAACAGAAACGAAAACTGTCATCATCTTGAAAGCTCACTGAAGATTTTGTACCAGGCAACACTGCCTTGGTTGGTCATGAGTCAGAATATGCTTCATCTCAATGCCAGTATGATGAGCATATTGATTTCTCTTCAAACACTTCTGATTCTGCATTTGTGAGTGTTGATAGTCAGTTTACCGGGTGTAATAATGACAATCTATGCTTCATCATGGATGATCTCAAGGGGATTGCTGATGATGACTTAGAAGAGATGGATATTTTGAGCCAAATGGCCTTGATAAATATCAGATCTTAGAAGTTCTACAAAAGAACTGGAAGAAAGTTCCTAGGACTCTCTGGCAAAACCAAAGTTGGTTTTGACAAGAGTAAGTTGAGGTGTCACAAATGCCACAGGCTTGGAGACTTTGCTAGAGAATGTAGATCATCTGGATCTAATTCTTCTGCACCCTTTGTGACTTTCCCTGGCAATAGTCAACAACACAGAGAGCAACATCCTGTCAATTCTGGTCATCATTCTCAACCATAATCTCCTGCATATTTTGTTCCTCAGGGTCCAATGCCATATCCTTACCCTGTTATTACATGCCACAAACCAGTCAGGTTCAAGCACCCATTGCTCAACAACCACATGCTCTTCCTGAGCCTCAACCATCTCAATCTCATCAACCTCCTCAACCTCAACAACACAACTTCTTCACCCCTAGATTTGTTGACTGGAGCAGTTTACCAGATGACATGTCTCGTCATGAACAACTGTTCACAGGTGCTGGTCAACATGGTGGTGACAGTCCTTTGGGAATCTGAGACTTATGGCTCTGGAGTCTGCAGATGGATCATCCTCAAATGCCTCTTTATCACAGGTATCTTCTGAGGCTAAGGCCAAATTATGTTCTGAAACATGCATAGCAGCATTTGCCTCTATTAGAGAAGCAAATGTAGCTTTAATTAATAAGAACATAGAGCTAGAAAAGTGAAGGATTCTGTGTGCCCAAGACACTTAGAATATTGATGTGGTTAGTACGTTATGATCCAAGTCGGGTTATACCCAATAACAAGCTTAGCAAACACCAATTAATATTTAATTTATCATAAGATCATGCAATTAAATATTTACACCAATTTACAAAATGGGTTTTCTAAATAAATTGCATATGAGAGGGAACAACTTATTAGGATATTTTGTTCAATAATATTATTTGAAGTGTTATTTAAATTAGTTAGATGACACCAAATAATAATGAGAAACTACAACTTATAAGTTCAATGGTTGATTGTATAAGTTGTATATAACTTGTAAATACAAATTAAATTTTATTTGTATGTCTAGTTAACAAGACTTTTAATGTGTGATATTTTAAGGAGGGAACCGAAATTTAAACCACCTTGGCCGTCCCCCCCCCCCTTGATTTCTATTGGACCAAATTGGTCTTGAACATAACACACATTAAGTAGTCTAGGTCTCTCAACTTCTCAACAACCACTCTCATTGCATGCAACAAAAACTTCTCTCGTTCTCTCTCAAAAATTTCGAACCTGGCAGCTTCCTTGGGAGTTTTTGAAGAGCAAGCTTTGTTGTGTTCTTGGTGATAATCTACCTAACAAGAAGGTGTATTGCAAGGGCTTGGGGTATAGACACTTGAAGACCTCTACACTTGAGTTCTTGGCCGATTTTAGCATCCCAAATCTCTCACTTTTGGTCGTTTACTTGCTGCTCAAAGAGGTAGTAATCACAGCTCATTGTGGCTGTGATTTTATATATAGTTTTACTCATATTATAGCTTGTTCATTCACATATAATGATCCTTTTGATTTGGGTTTGTTTTACATCTTAAAAGATCACTAAGAACATGAAATTTTCAGCCTTTAAAATGGGTTTTAAAGCTATATTTATATCCGCTGCGTTTTCTGAAAGTTTAAATAGTTAAACTTAGATTTTGTGTTCTAGCAAACCCGTCAATGGCATCAAGAGCCAGATTATGTGGATGACTTGCTTGTTTTGTCCTTTAAAATAGGTTTTAAAGGATGATAATAAACTCATATAAGCTGATTTGGGGCTGCTATGTTTCTGTTTTGTTGAATCCCCGACTTTCAAGATTATATTATACATGCTTGTGATTAAATCTTGAAAGATATATATATGTTGATATGTTGTGTTGTTTGGACAACATCTAAACCCGAATTTTTCAGCTTATGTTGGCTGAAAATTCGTTGGTTTTAAGGGGATTCATAGTTATATTTTGGATGATATAATGGATGCTTATTTTAGTGCATAACCTACCCATTGACCTTGTGTTGTTTGGGTGTTTATAATGGTTGTATTCATTCATTCAATAGGGTTGTATTATCAATTGTTTCAAGTGTAATTTTATTTATTATTGGGTTGTAATAAATAGATTAGATGTAATTTCATTTTACTAGATATCATGTATTAAGACCTTATATGTTGTAATATGAAGACATATGCCTTGGAAGCACAAAGGAAGACACAAAAGAAACATGGAGCATTTTGGATGCGGTTTCAAGTGGGAGGCTTTTGGAAGCTTTCTATGTGTTCTCTTGTTGTAACCTTAGAAAAGACCATATGACAACACTTGTGATGGCAAACAACTGTTGTCAACATAAGGGCTATGGTTATGCACATATGATTGTTAACGTTTATGATTGTTTAAATGTTTGTTGTTTGTTTGAATGGTTGATGTTTTGACATGCATAACAAACTCACTAACAACTTAACAAGCTGAAAATTGATGGTTCTAAAAGTTATATAAAGTTATTAAAATGGTTAATGATTTTAAAGATTAAAATTGGTTTTAATGAAAGGACCGTAGGGTACCTTGTATTTGATTGCATGCAAATACAAATACATAGAGTTTTCTAAACTAGAATTATGAAACCTCTAAACATTTGAAAAACAAGATCAACACCATCCTTTTACACAACACTTGAGTCACTTGGGAACTCTTAGTGGGATAAAGTCACCTAACCACTTTGAAGGAACTTATGACTTAAGGTGAGAATACCAAAATTCGTGGGATAAAGGTTACCTAACCACTCATTTTGGCAAACTCACACGTGTGTATAAGTAGGATGTCTTGATTTGCAAACCATGTTAAATAGATCACCTACAATATGGTTTCCAAATGGTGTTGATGGGATTAACATGGCGACTTTACATATGATGTTTAAAGTCGATCCCATACCTCTAGAATTTGCAAATGGTTGCAATCGTCAATCGTTGACCACCTTATTAATTTAAATCATGGGATAAAGGTCACCTAACCACAATTTAAATGTAATGTTGGGTTCTAGATTTTAATATAAAAGTGACCTTAAAAGGCATTAATTATTAAAATTAGCAATATCGAAAATACTAAAATAGATCTTTGTTAAATTTTGTAGATGGCCACCAGTAATGAAAATCTCGATAACTCATCCGCGTCCAACCAATCACTACAAGCGATCCTCCAAAAGGAACGTCTAAATCATAACAACTTTATTGATTGGTATCGAAACTTGAGAATCATTCTCAAGCAAGAGAAAAGATCATATGTTTTAGACGACCCTATCCCCGATCAACCTAGCGAGGATGATGAGGAGGCCTATAACGATTGGCTGAAATACACTGAGGACTCCGTCCAAGTGTCTTGTCTCATGCTAGCGAGCATGACTCGGATCTCCAAAAGGAGTATGAACACCACGGAGCTTACGACATGATAATCCAACTGAAGGAAACGTTCCAACAGCAAGCAAGGGTTGAGCGCTTCGAAACGGTTCGAGCACTCCATGCATGTCGTATGGACGACAACCAATCGGTTTCATCTTATGTACTTAAGATGAAAAGTCACATTGACCGCCTCGAGAGGCTTAATTGTCTCGTTTCGAAGGAATTGGCCACGGATTTGATCCTAAATGGCCTTACCAAGAGGTTTGAGACATTCGTGTTGAACTACAACATGAATGCTTGGGACAAAAGCATTGGTGAGCTTCACTCAATGCTCAAAACGGCCGAGGCGGCCATGGGTAAAAGGGTTTTACCCGTTCTCACCATCAATGAAGGTGGGAACAATAAACGGCCTCGTCCCGCACCCAAGGCAAAGGTTGCCAAGGGTAAGGGACCCGCTTTCGGAAAAGGGAAAGGGGTGGCAAGGGTGCCACCCAAACCACAAGAGAAAAAGAAAAAGGTTGCTACTAACGACCCATGCTTCAAGTGTGGGGAGATTGGACATTGGGCAAGGAATTGTCCTGTCCATCTCCAAGAATTGAAAGCGAAGAGGGATGCCGGGCAGACCTCAGGTACAATATACATGATCCATATTGATTTAAACATGATATCCTCTAACACATGGGTATTAGATACCGGATGTGGAACTCACATTTGCAATTTGTTGCAGGGGTTCAAAAGAAGTAGTGACTTCAAGAAAGGGGATGTAAGCCTCTACATGGGCAATGGGGCTAAAGTTCAAGTTGAAGCCCGTGGTGACTACATCTTGAAACTTCCAAATGGTTTGGAAGTGATTTTGAACAATGTTTTGTATGCTCCTAGTTTGACTAGGAATATTATCTCTGTATCCCTGTTAAAATAATTTGGATATGTATTATCATTTGTTGAAAAAAGATATTCATGTTTCTTTTAATGGTATATTCTATTTTAAAGCTATTCCCATTAATGGTATTTATGAATTGGTTCATGAAAATACTTTAAATAGCTCATTGTACCAAACTAACACAAGAAACTCATGTTGGACTTGAGTGATACCTATCTTTGGCATTGTCGTCTTGGCCATATAAACAAGAAACGTTTACAAACACTTCAAAAGAATGGTCTTTTAAAAACAAATGAATGTGATTCATTTGATGTTTGTGAATCTTGTTTACAAGGAAAGATGACTAAGGCACCCTTTAGTGGTACTAACGAAAGGGCAAAAGATTTATTAGGAATCATACATTCGGATGTATGTGGTCCTTTTAAACCAACAACTAGGAATGGTGAAAGATACTTCATTACCTTTACCGATGATTATAGTCGCTATGGGTATGTATACTTGTTAAGGCACAAAGATGAAGCTTTTGAAATGTTCAAAATCTTCAAGAATGAAGTAGAAAATCAACTCAACAAGTCAATTAAAGATCTCCGTACCCATAGAGGAGGTGAATACCTAAGTGATGCTTTTCAAGATCATCTTAGGAGTTGTGGGATTGTCTCACAACTTACTCCACCTGGAACACCACAACACAATGGTGTGTCTGAGAGGAGGAATCAAACCTTATTGGATATGGTCCGATCTATGATGGCTAGAAGCACATTACCTCTATCATTTTAGGGGTTCGCTTTGCTTTCCGCGGCCCGTATTCAAAATATGGCCCCAACCAAAAAGGTGGAAAGGATACCTTTTGAGATATGGCATGGAAGAGTTCCATCCCTATCATACTTAAGGGTTTGGGGATGTGAGGCTTATGTTAAGACTTCCACCCCAAACAAATTGGAAGTCCGATCCACCAAGTGTATCTTTGTTGGATATCCTAGAGATTCTATGGGATATTATTTCTATGATCCACTGGAACAAAAGGTGTTTGTTGCCAAAAAGGGTGAGTTCTTAGAAGCAAAGTTCCTTATGGAAGGAGCTGGCACTAGAACAGTGGACCTTGAAGAGGATCAAGAACCACAACCCAATGCACGTTTGGTTGAAACTAGCACTCAACATGAGGATGTTGAGGATGATCAAGGGGTTGATCAATACACACAAGACGTTCGCAGAAGTGGTAGAATTAGTAATCCACCTGAAAGATACGGATTTTTCGTGGATGGATGCTATGTGGTAGGTTCAGATGAACCAACCACATACCATGATGCAGTGTCCAATTCGGATTGTGACAAATGGCTTGAAGCCATGAACGTTGAGATGCAATCCATGTATGACAATCAAGTTTGGGAACTTGTTGTACCACCCCTTAATTCCAAGGTAGTTGGAAGTAAGTGGGTTTTCAAGAAGAAAAACGATATGCATGGAAACTTGGATACTTATAAAGCTAGACTTGTAGCAAAGGGTTTCACTCAAACTCAAGGGGTTGATTATGATGAAACCTTCTCACCTGTTGCGATGCTAAAGTCTATAAGGATATTTTTTGCCATAGCTGTCATTATGATTATGAGATTTGGCAAATGGATGTCAAAACCGCTTTCCTAAATGGATATCTTGAGGAAGATGTCTATATGGTTCAGCCTGAAGGTTTTGTCGATCCAATACATCCTAATAAAGTATGCAAGTTAAAGAAATCAATCTATGGATTGAAACAAGCATCGAGAAGCTGGAATCACCGTTTTGATGAGGAGGTAAAGAAATTTGGCTTCATCAAAACACTGATGAGGCTTGTGTGTATAAGAAGGCTAGTGGGAGCACAATAACTTTCCTAGTATTGTATGTTGATGACATACTACTATTTGGAAATGAC
Organism: Flaveria trinervia; assembly: GCA_025506515.1. Classification (NCBI taxonomy): domain Eukaryota; kingdom Viridiplantae; phylum Streptophyta; class Magnoliopsida; order Asterales; family Asteraceae; genus Flaveria; species Flaveria trinervia. The sequence continues at coordinate 75,034,654 of CM046448.1, forward strand.
ATTCCAACCTGGAAGGTGTAAAAACCTAGCTTGGAAGTTGTTTTTCCATTAAGGATCTTGGTGAAGCCACCTACATTCTGGGAATAAAGATCTATAGGGATAGATCAAGGTGGTTGATTGGTTTTAATCAAAGTGCATACATTGATAAGATCTTGAAAAGGTTCAAGATGGAAAACTCTAAGAAAGGTACCGTACCTATTCAAAGAGGAACGATATTGAGTATGACTCAGTGTCCAAGCTCAAAGGATGAGAAATATAAAATGAAGGCAGTCTCATACGCATATGCTATTGGATCCATCATGTATGCGATGATATGCACTCGACCGGACGTGTCATGCGCCTTAAGCATGACAAGCCGATACCAGCAAAATCCTGGAGACAGTCATTGGATGGCTGTTAAGAACATACTTAAGTACCTAAGGAGGACAAGAGATATGTTCCTAATCTATGGATCTGGTGACGAGGAACTCGTTGTAAAAGGTTACACGGATGCGAGTTTCCAAACCGATCGTGATGATTGTCGGTCACAATCGGGATACATTCTCATTCTGAATGAAGGAGCGCTTTCTTGGAAGAGCTCCAAGCAGGATGTGGTGGCTCTATCAACTATAGAATCAGAAGACGTCGCCGCCTCATTGGCAGCTCAAGAAGCTGCATGGTTGAAGAAATTCATTGCCGATCTAGGGGTTGTCCCTTCCATTCAGGACCCCCTAGAGATCTTTTGTGATAACGAGGGTGCGATTGCTCAAATCAAGGAACCCCGTGCTCATCAAAAGACTAAGCACATTGAGCGGAGATTCAACTACATACGAGATGAAGTTGAGAAGGGAGAGATATGTATTCGCAAAAGTTCACACGGATCAAAATATTGCGGATCCTCTCACGAAGCTCCTTGAAAAGGCAAAGCATGAATGTCATACTTGTGCCATGGGACTTCGATATTCTAGTGATTGGATTTGATCTGTACATTTTGTATTTGTATATGTGGAACTCTTTATTATTTGAATAAAATTATTTGGTTATAATGTTTCAATAAATGTTCCAAATTAGCATGTTTTATCCATGAGAAAAATGTTTACTCTAAAATGTCCGTAGTCGCTCATACTTGTGGGAACAAGTGTGAAAGTAAGATTATTATGAACTTGGATTGGTTGATATTCATAAGGATGAATATAGAGCAATGGGTTGCTACCAAGGTTCATAGATATTTGTTGGATACAAATATTGGACTAACCCGCACCTCAAATTTTACTACATAGAATCTTATCGATTGATCATAAGTAAGTTTGAGTAAAAGGCGAATATCATTTGGTATCCTCAGACCTGAGATACATATGGGTTTTGATATTCACCAAGTTTTATACCTTGAGCTAATTCTTCACTGTCCTGAAATAGTGGACTGTACATAAGGGTATGTTCACGTATAACACGAGGTGTTTGTGAGAAACGTATGTAGTCAAGATGGAATTTGTTCCTCTTATTCGTTAAGAGTTAGATATCTAAGGCCTGATTAAGTTAAATCAACAAGGAATGATCATTCTGTGTCCTTGGATTTAACATGATATCTGTAACAAAAGGATTGATGATAGATTCACCTAAATCATTTCAAGTAGGGTACTTGAAAGAGATGATGTTATTGAATGGCTATAAGTCATGCGTATTAAGGGTAGTAAACCGTTGTTAGGCGGTATTTACTGCTTGCATCAATCTTCTATGAATCTTGGGCAAGTGGGAGATTGAAGGATTCTGTGTGCCCAAGACACTTAGCATATTGATGTGGTTAGTACGTTATGATCCAAGTCGGGTTATACCCAATAACAAGCTTAGCAAACACCAATTAATATTTAATTGATGATAAGATCATGCAATTAAATATTTACACCAATTTAGAAAATGGGTTTTCTAAATAAATTGCATATGAGAGGGAACAACTTATTAGGATATTTTGTTGAATAATATTATTTGAAGTGTTATTTAAATTAGTTAGATGCAACCAAATAATAATGAGAAACTATAACTTATAAGTTAAATGGTTAATTGTATAAGTTGTATATAACTTGTACATACAAATTAAATTTTTATTTGTATGTCTAGTTAACAAGACTTTTAATGTGTGATATTTGAAGGAGGGAACCGAAATTTAAACCACCTTGGCCGTCCCCCCCCCCCCTTGATTTCTATTGGACCAAATTGGTCTTGAACATAACACACATTAAGTAGTCTAGGTCTCTCAACTTCTCAACAACCCACTCTCATTGCATGCAACAAAAACTTCTCTCGTTCTCTCTCAAAAATTTCGAACCTGGCAGCTTCCTTGGGAGTTTTTTAAGAGCAAGCTTTGTTGTGTTCTTGGTGATAATCTACCTAACAAGAAGGTGTATTGCAAGGGCTTGGGGTATAGACACTTGAGGACCTCTACACTTGAGTTCTTGGCCGATTTTAGCATCCCAAATCTCTCACTTTTGGTCGTTTTCTTGCTGCTCAAAGAGGTAGTAATCACAGCTCATTGTGGCTGTGATTTTATATATAGTTTTACTCATATTATAGCTTGTTCATTCACATATAATGATCCTTTTGATTTGGGTTTGTTTTACATCTTATAAGATCACTAAGAACATGAAATTTTCAGCTTTTAAAATGGGTTTTAAAGCTATATTTATATCCGCTGCGTTTTTTGAAAGTTTAAATGGTTAAACTTAGATTTTGTGTTCTAGCAAACCCATCAAAAAGATCATTTCCAAAAGAAAAGCTGAGTTTGAGTCTATGCTTAAAGAGAAAAATGATGAGATTAATAAACTTAAATGCCAAATCACTGATGATAAGGCTAGGGAAGATGTACTTTTAGAAAAGTACAAAGACCTCAAAGAAACCCCTGCAGTCACCCAAGTAGAGTGTGATCGATGGGTACAATCATGCAAAGGTTTTGAAATGCTTCTTAGTAAGCAATCAGCTTCCAATGTGAAGTTTGGCATTGGTTATAATCACACTGCTCCTCCTACAGATTTTGCTTCAAGAGCATAAGTGAAATCTGATGGAGAAAGCAATAACCAATCCACCTCATCATGTGATTCACTTCCTGATAGAGCACCATCAGAAGTTGAAGTTAGTATTATTCCCTCGTTGAACCTATCAGCAGATCTTGATGGTTCAAATACTGACACTCATATGATCAAAGAGTTGATCAACTCACGAGTTATTTCTAGAAGTCCTGAAAGGACTGGAGAGCAAGATTTAACACCTGAAGTTCAAACTCCAACTACTATCAGCACTGAAGAGAAGAAAACTGTCAGCACAAAGGGTTTGAAGACTACTAAAGAGGAAGTCAAGAAAGCAAATAGTGCCTCCAAAGTGCTGAATTACAAGTCTTCAGTAGTTTCATTCTCTTTAGTTGATGATCAACATAAGATGAAGAAGAAACCATGTGAAATATGTGGTTTGTTCAAACATCTTACAGATGATTGTTGGTACAAAAGAGGATCCAAACTCAAACATAAAGAGGAAATTAAAGAGAAAATGGTTAAAATGAAAACTGAGTTTGAAGCCACATTTGTACCAGCAACATCAAATCCTGTAACCCTTAAGTCCAAAAAGAAATCCAAAAAGGAAGGGGTTAAACAGGTAACAGCTGAGATTGCCCAAAAGAAGAAGGTGCAACATAGGAACTTATCAAACTCCAATGCCAATATGTCTAGAGAGCTGAAAGCTTTATCATAAAATCAGACACAGGTGGTTATGATGGTTCAACATCTATTTGGAAGAGTTAACCGATGAGATGTTCTTATGTTGAAACCACTGAAAAGGAGGTCCAAGCCAAAGGATTCCTCTTCTTCACCATCTTCTTCCTCTCAGGCTGTTGTTTCCAACAAACCTGTTAGTTTACCATCTGTTGATCAGAACTGGCCCAAAACCAAAAAGGTTTGGGTCTAAAAATCTAACTAATTTGTTGTGTTTTGCAGGGTTCTTCAATATGCCACAGAGGCATCTGGTATGTAGACAGTAGAGGATCCATGCATATGACAGGAAACAGATCACTTCTTAATGACTACTCTCAAGGAAGGAAGGGGTTTGTGTCATTTGGCAATGATGCAAAGGGTTACATCATCGGCAAAGGCTTTGTTTCCAATGGGGAAATAAAGTTTGATGATGTTAACCATGTGGAAAATCTCAAATACAACCTCTTGAGTGTCAGTCAAATGTATGACAAAGGCCATGTTGCTCTTTTCACCAGTCAGAACTATCGGATTCTAAAGTGATAATGGAACAGAAGTGATAATGGAACAGAATTCAGAAACAATACACTTGATGAGTTCTACCGCTCAAAGGGAATCAAGAGGCAGTTTAGCATTCCAAGAACTCCTGAACAAAATGGAGTAGTTGAGAGAAAGAACAGGACCCTCATTGAAGCTGCAAGGTCCATGTTGGCTGATTCTGGTCTGCCACTGACCTTTTGGGCTGAAGCTGTCAATACGGCCTGCTATGTACAGAATAGAGCCTTAGTAAATAAGAGGTTGATGAAAACTCCTTATGAAGTTTTACATCATTTAGCCCCTTGGATTTCATTCTTTAGAGCATTTGGGTGTCCCTGTTACATTCTCAACACAAAGGATCAACTCCAAAAGTTTGATTCTCAGGTGGATGCAGGGTATTTTGTTGGGTATTCATCCAGTTGCAAGGCTTACAGAGTATTCAACTGTCGGACAAAGATAGTTGAAGGAACCTTGCATGTGAAGTTCAATGAATCCCCTAAGGATACAATTCCACAAAACCCTGTGGACTTGTTTCATCTGAACATTCTGCAATATGTTCCTTATCAACCGCTTGCTGTTGCAGATCATATGAATCCATCATCTTCTATAGCTAGTCATCCATCTGGTGTTACTATGATGATGATGATATCAGTAATCACCTTTTCAAGTTTAGTGATCAACTGCCTGATTCAGCTAGACCTGATGTTCCTGTAGCTCTAGTAGCACAATCCACAACAAATGCTGATGAGATTTCTACAACTTCAACTTCCTTTGAATTACCATCTATTGATTGGTTTCAAGGAAATGCTTCACCATCACCATCTGTTGCTGCTGAGCCTGCTACAAACACTTGCACAGATCTTATTGTGTACCAAGATCTGAAGAATCACCCTATGTCTCAAATCATTGGTGATATCAATGCTGGCGTGTCAACAATAAGTCAATTGTCAAATTTCTGCTTCTATGCTCTCTTCATTAGTCAGTAAGAGCCAAAGAACTATCACATTGCTTTAAGGGACAATGGATGGGTTGAAGCCATGCAGCTTGAGCTTCTTCAGTTCAAGAAACAGCAAGTGTGGGAACTAGTTCCTCTACCTCCAGGTAAGTGTGCAGTAGGCACTAAATGGGTGTTTAGGAACAAAACTGATGAAAATGGGCTTATTGTTAAGAACAAGGCCAGACTGGTTGTTCAGGGGTTTGCACAAGAAGAAGGTATTGATTATGATGAAACCTTTGCCCCTGTAGCCAGACTGGAGGCAATTAGATTGTTCTTAGCCTATGCTGCACTCCACAATCTTAAGGTTTTTCAAATGGATGTTAAAAGTGCATTTTTATATGGTAAAATAAAAGAAGTTTATGTGTGTCAACCACCAGGTTTTGAGGATAATAAACACCCTGAATGGGTATACAAGCTTGATAAGGCTCTTTATGGGTTGAAACAAGCTCCTAGAGCCTAGTATGAGACATTATCTAACTTTCTTCTACAAAATAATTTCACTAGAGGCTCCATAGATAAAACCTTATTTATTAAGAAGGTGGATCAGCATAAGCTACTTGTTCAAATTTATGTTGATGATATTATTTTTGCATCCTCTGATCCCCAGTTGTGTGATGCCTTTACAAAGTTGATGCAACAGAAGTTTGAAATGAGTGCCATGGGAGAATTATAGTTCTTTCTGGGTTTGCAAATCAAACAAAAGGCTTATGGAATTTTCATTCATCAGTCCAAATACACAAAAGATCTTTTGGAAAAGTTTGATTTACAAAACTGTAAGCCCTGCTCTACTCCTATGTGCAACACCACACAACTGGATACAGATCAGAAAGGTAAAGTGGTTGATGAAACACTTTACACATGTATGATTGGGTCCTTGATGTACTTAACAGCTTCTAGACCAGATATTATGTTTGCTACATGTGTTTGTGCTAGATTTCAGACTGCACCTAAGGAGTCTCATTTGATTGCAGTCAAGAGGATCTTTAGATATCTGCAAGGCACTCCATCTCTAGGTTTACGGTATTCTACTAGACATTCTGGTAAATTAGTTGCTTTTTCTGACAGTGACTATGCAGGGTGTAAGTTGACAAGAAAGTCCACTTCTGGAGGATGCCAATTCTTAGGCAACTGCTTGATTTCTTGGCAGAGTAAGAAGCAGACCTCAGTTGCTACATCAACTGCTGAGGCTAAGGCTTGGTATGCTGCAGCTAGAACAAGTGACAACTACTGATGATCTCAGCTCACAAGTACCGATGATCATTAGTTTATTATTGTCATATATAAGTACTGAAGTTATCCTCCCTTCAGAAGTTTTTAAAACTACTGGAGCTTAAGTAACTTCCTAGTACTCAAGTACTTTATTTGTTAAAACAGCTGATGTAGTTACAACAGCTGATGTAGTCACAATAGCTGATGTAGCTACAACTACTGATGTCAGAAATGCAGATAAGTAATGATGACCAATGAAACGTCTGAAACTCAGATCTAAGTCTGATGAGTAAGTGTAGAGGTCAGACTGAAACAGCTGAAAGGCTATGAATTGATGAAAACAGCTGATGAGAAATTCTCTTCAGTCGTTTATACAACTATTGTTTCATTAAACAACTGAAGCCAAAACTATGTCTTTAGTAGTTTACAACTACTGAAGACTAACACCAAGTCTTCAGCTGTTTACAACACCTGACGTCAAAACCACTTTCTTCAGTAGTTTCATAACTACTGAAGACTAACACCAAGACGTCAGCTGTTACAATGTCTGAAAATTTAAACCACGTCATCAGTCGTTTTAAAACTACTGATGACAGCACTTATCTTCTCAGACTTTTCACCCCCACCATATAAATACCTGCTTCTCCTTCAAACGTCTCATTAGCCGTTATTTTCTGACCTTCTCTCTCTCAAACATGGCGACCATGAGTCTAAAACCACAATATAACTGCGTTGCATACCTTACCAAGTCGGCTTTCTAGAACAAATTTGATAATGCCATTGACCTAATGGTGGATTCCCCATATCGCACAGCCTTTCTCTTGAATCCAACCATCTACCCTGAATCTCTAGTCAATTCTGGTCAAATGTTTTGTTCATACTGATGAGTCTACCGGCCAAATCTCTGTTCGGTCCCTCGTCAACCAGAAACCAGTGGTTGTTACAGCCGACATCATTCGTCAGGCATTACACTTACACGACTCCACCACTGTGACTGAATACCCAAAGGGCACAATGGATATGTCCTTTATCAATAATGGGTATGAAGGTGATCTTCGAGCTACAACTATTCTGAAGAAACATTTCCATGATGCTGAAAGACTTATCTTTCACATGGTCAATGTATGCTTAGCTTCAAAGACATCTTCTTGGGATAAAATGTCATCCCAATGGCAACAGGTATTGTATTCTATTCTAGACCACCAACCGCTAAATTTTTCTGAAATCGTGTTTCTAGAAATAAAGAACTTGGCTCAGTAACCTGCGGCAAACCGCTAGCTATTATATCCCAGGTTTCTGATGGCCATTATTTTAAATGAATTAAAATCTGATGGCCTTGTTGGCCTTGGAGTCCCTGCACTAGCTGTTTTGGCTGAGGTATACTCCAGGCATAACTCAGACCTCACTCTCAAAGAAGCTACCCGAATGCTAAAAGCTAAGCAGAGGGAACCCACAGCTTCCACCACCAGATCCAGAGTCCCCACCAAACAAAAACCAAACGCCCCAAAACAGCTATTTAGGGAGAGGAGTCCCCTGAAGATGCTCCTGTACCACCAAGGCAGGATATACTTGCTGGTTTAAACCCCCCAGTAGTATCAGAGACTCTACCAGCTAACACCGCACAGGCATCCTCTCAAAAGGATCCTGATGCAACCTTAATAGGGACACCACACTGCTGAGACCTGTCTCACTTGAGAAGGTCCTCATTGAAGAGCATTCCTCTCCCCGAATGCAATCTGCTTCTATCCCCTCTCCCCATGCAAATGCCCCCCAAAGTCCAACCATTATAATTGCAAACATGCTGACTCAGCTGCATGCCTCTCCTCCTCCCAACAAACACCAACAAAGGGGAGAACCACAGCAATTGAGGAAGAAGATCAACATGCTTCTAACAACACACAGCACCAGGGTTTACCTGTTCTATCTCCTGTTGTGGATATGCAGATACGAACATCTGGTGAGGCTGCCACCTGTTCTGAATCAGCACATGATCAGACTGAGGCTGGTAACATTGCTAAGACCTCACCAGAGGCAACAGCTGATGAAGGACATCGTCTTGAGGCTGGAAGTCCCCAGTTCCAAGAAAAAGGGGAACATGCTAAAACTGGTCTACACCCGGTGCATGTACATCCTGCTACAAGCAGGAGGTCAGGTGATTCAACATCTGCTGATGATGACCTAGGCTTTTTCTATGATGTTCTAGCCCACAACACCATCCTGGAGGCTGAGGTAAGCAGACTACAAGAACTGCTTGCCAAGAAGTCTCAGGATGTAAGTCCATCTGTCCCCACTAACCCACAGATGGCACCTTCATTTGAAGGTCCCCCAAACACTTCACCCTCTCACTTCACTGAGCCTCCAGCCTCTTCTTTTGGCACTATCTCTTAGGGACAGAACCCCCCTGAGTAGATGGTTGCTGCATTCCAACAATTCTTACCTCTCATCATTCCCATCATCAATGACATTGTTCATAAAGCCATTGATGAGAGGATCTCCTCAAGTCTACAACCACTCATTGATGATGCTGTGCACAGAAACTTTCTGCGGTACAAACCCCTGAAACCAATGCATCCAAAAAGGGGGAGAGTACAGCAGTGAAAGAAAAGAAAAGAAAAAGAACTGAGGATGAGAAGGCACAAGAGAAAACTGAGGAGTTGAGAAGGAAAAGGAACAACAACTAATCACTTACAAAAGAAAGAAAAGTGCTGGTGATCAAAAGAATGCTAAAGAAAAATCCTTGGAGGAGCTGATAAAAGATGCAGATGAACCACACAGCCGATCTATGGACAAAATCATTGAGCAACACTTCAATCAAGACTTTGATACAGCCAAACTAGACAGTGAGATCAGGAGGTTGGAAGTAAATGAAATCCAAAATAGATGGGCTAGGTACAGTGTGCTGGAGAAGAGAGATTGGAGATCATGATTCAATTCATAGCCAAATATTTAGGAAGATCACTAATGGAGATTCGTTCATGGACCAGAGACAACATTCTGGCTATAGCCACCCGAATCTGTTTGTCTGAGCAATTTCATTAGGGGATAATTATCGAAGCACTTGATGAGGCTGGAGATGGGAAAAGGCTTGAAATGGCAAAACTCACAAAAGCCAAACTTACAACCAAAATGCTTGAACAACCTTCCCAATCACCCACTCAAAAACAGCCTACCCCTCAAATCTCCAAACCAATCTCAAAACTCAAATCCAAACATCCTCAACCCTCAAAACCAATTCCTTTACCACAAAAACCAACCCAACCATCATCCAGTGATGCACTTAGAAGGAGGAGAAGGGTGCTGAGGATAGAAGAAGATGAAGAAGAAGAAGATGAAGATGATAATCTGCCACTCTCTGTTGTTCTAAGGCTACCAGAACCCAGAAGTCAACTCATGATCACACCTGACTCACAAAGGGAAATGGTTAGAGTTAAAATAGAAGATGAAGAACAACAGAAGCAGCACGATGAGCAACTACTGAAGATGGTTGACAAGGAATTTCCCCAGTCATTATCTATACAAGCCATGAAAGGGCATGCTCAGAGGCTGTACACTCTCAGACACACATTTCAGTATCAAAAGGAGAGAGTGAGAGTATGGCCAGACCCTAAGGTGAGCTCTAGAATACACAAAAGATCCATTCCACATAGATACAATGGCCAGGTTAGAAAAACAATAGACTCTACAATCATGTTGGCCATTGTAGTCTCACCTTGGAAATACTTGATGAATTCAAGAAGGCTCATCAATCAAAAATGACCCCTCAAGCCTTACTGGAAAACAAGATGATCAAAAGGGGTTATTATATAAGAAGCTTGAAGACATCAAGAAGAATGAGCTCCAGTTACTCCTTGAGGGCACCCATCCTGATGAATTGTCTATAGGGAGATAACTACTGTGGAGTTGAAGAATGGCAGGACTGTAAAGTACCTATCTGAGTACTATGGTCCAGAGTTCTTCTTTGAAGGAGGAGTAAAAGAACTCTCCAAGGAGGAACAGGTTGTTCTCCTTGAGGCCCATGTTCATGAGTCTTACAGACTCATGAATGGGAAGTAGGTTTCATGGTTGGGATCACAACTCTATGTCCAGATTCCCCAAAACAGAGTTCCCCTCCATACTTAGCCAAACACATGATTAGAAACCACTTCCTGGCCTGTGCTGATCCGATTCTCTGAAGCTGATCAAGAGAAGTCTTTGCCAACAATAAGTGGACCTCAATAAAGTTAAAGGTTTTGGCTACATTGGTTCAGGGGCAGTTTGTTGGACCAAAAGAACCAATGAGCCGGATGAGATTAGAGTGTTTATATTTTCTTGTAATAGGTGTTATGTTAGCTTAATTTTGTACGTAATTTGATTTATTTGGTTTTGCAGTCCAACAAACTATTAGTGAAACTATAGTTTCGCTCACAGTCAGCTGTTAGTTCTCTCGGTGAAACTGTTGTTACTGTTGGACCAAAAGAACCAATGAGTCGGATCAGAAAAACCTTTAAGTCCCACAGACGTCACAACAACTGCTGAAGTCCACAACAGGTGACGACAACAACTGATTACAAAGTCTGAAGACACAAGTGCTGAGACAAAGTCTGAAGACACAAGTGCTGAAGACAAAGTCTGAAGACACAAGTGCTGAAGACAAATTCTGAAGACAAGTGCTGAAGACAAAGTCTGAAGACATAAGTGCTGAAGACAAAGTCTGAAGACAAGTACTGAAGACAGTCTGAAGACAAGTGCTGAAGACAAGTAGTGAAGACCAAGTATCAGACGTTGTCACAACAGCTGAAGAGGTCTTCTTCAGTAGTGTGACGGTTTTCTTTTAGTAGTTTTATATTTTCCCTTTTCAGTAGTTTTGTAATCAGTAGTTTAGTTTCAGTAGTTTAGTTTCAGTAGTTTAGCATCAGTAGTTTTATATTTTATGGTTAGCACTCTCTGATATGTTCTCAGTAGTTGTGAACATTTCAGTAGTTTGTTAAGTGTTAGTTTTTTTGTAATAAATCTGCCAGATGTCACTATCCCGTGATATCAGCAGTGATTGCACTCTATATAAGGAGTGTCAACCTAAATGTAATCTGTGAATGATTGAGCAGAAACATTTGATATAATTGAAACATTCCTTTTCACATAAATATAATCTCTCGTTACAACCGTATTTGTTCTTAATGCATACGAATATCAAATTCTTGCTATAATCTGTCTAATTCTTGATCTTATTCCGTTGCGTTACACTCTAATCCATCAACTTGAGATCACTGATCCTGTCAGTTACTATCGGGCTAAACTACAGTTTCGGCAGAATAGTTTCCCTGACAACGAAACTGTCTACGAAACTAAGACTGCTATATATAAATTTTGATACTTATCATCTTTAGATAATCTTGCAAAACCATAATTGTTTATCCTTGTAGCAAGTAACCTTTGTAAGCAGTATTTTCACACAAATATCATTGTGCTTTGTTATATTGATGTATTGATCATCATTGTCTTACTTTGATTGAATTGTTATTGTTCTTAATCTCCATTATTCATCTTGTCTATTGTTTGTATGTAATACTCAACAATTTAACAACTCATTTGTACTGTAAATTGATCAAATGGACCAACACTTCGCATGGGGTCCAGCAAGAGCAAGAGCAGAGGAAGAAGAACACGGGGTAGCTAGGGTGGCTGAAGAAGAAGTGGATGTGAGAGCATGGAGAGGAAGTGGGATTATCTATCTTTTAGACAGTTGAAGGAAACAAATTCAATTATAATCGGATACTATTATTATTTATTATGGGGGTGATGGCATCTTCCAACTTGTGAGAGTATAACTTTGATTCAATTATGCTTGCTAATACCATTAACTCAATCTATCTATGAAACTATTTCTATTGGTGCTAAATATCATTAAGCTATTTGTTTTGAACTGTTATGTGTCATGTTATGCGTTGGGAATGTTGGCCCGTGTCCATTCTGATGAATTGTCTTACAATAATTTAGTGGACATTGTTAGAGATATTTAGTGGTGGGTATATTACACTCCCTCCTTCTACAATGTTGTATATTAGGGTAAATGATGCATAAGCTACTCCAAACCAATTATGAGATGCTAAACAAATTTATTTGTGATGCTATCAGAATGCCGACTAGGAAAGGAACCCGGATTGGAAGACAAGGAGCTACTAGAGGCCACCGTGAGGAGGCTAGACAAGCCGGAAACCATCCCCCTACTACAACAAGAACTCCTCGTGGAGAGAATGATAATCAAGGGAGTGATAAGAGAATTGGCAACCTCATAGCACAACAAATTGCTAACACCATTCCGACCATTGTAGCCTAGATCAACGCAGACCGGAATAACCCCGGTGGTAATGATGGATTTGGAAATGACGAGGGAAACAACGAGGAAGTTGAAGCACTAAGGAATGGATGCTCCTACAAAACCTTCATGGCCTGCAAGCCAAAGGATTTCTACGGCACTGAGGATACAATAGAGACGTATCGATGGATCGATGAAATGGAAGCTATCTTAGATATCAGTGAGTGTAAGATGGACCACATGGTGAGTTTCACATCCCAAACACTCAAGGGATCGACTATAGAATGGTGGAAGACGGTTATTTGTGAAGTCGCTACATCGGTAGACATCCGAGTGTGTTCTTGACAGAAGGATAAACAACCAAAAAACCAATAGATAAATAATAATACGAAATATAATAAAATGGTTTCATTGATAAAACCTAATGATTACAAGCTCGTTACAACATAAGAATCAAGATACTTGGCAAGGGGAGATCGAGCATGATCTCCCCTCCCATCCGACAACACCTAGGCCTCGGGCACAATCATTTTCAAAACCCACCTCTCTCTACACAATGAAACTGGTATTTATAGGCCTTAGCCCATATTAGATGTGACTGGCCCATTTGTGCAATTGGACTATGCGTATGGTTCAATCGTACGACTGTGCCATCCGTATGGTTCAATCGTACGAATGGACCATACTTATGGTTCAGTCTTATGAATGGCCCAATCACATCTCTCAGTCGCACTACTGGTCGGTCGTATGACTGAGTCTCATTTACATATGCTCCAGCGAATGACTCAGTTTCATGTGTTTATAACATATCAGGTGTATTACATTAAGCCTAGACTATTCGTCAAGCGACAGACACACTATATATGACAATATATGCTTCAACAAATTCCCCCTTGGACGTTGCTTGCGAATAGTAGAAAACACCTCTTACAATCTTTTGGCAATCATTGCTCTGGTTTCCAATAGAATCAAACGAAAAACCATATTAGCCAACGTTGCCGATCCGTCAGGTTCCTACAGTATCCCTAAAAATGAATTTAGTCACAATAGCTTTCGTTTACTTTGTAGAACACATCATAGCAGGAAGATTCCCCATATGACTGATTTTTCCAGATAATGACATGAATAGTTTTCCACTGCTTCAATCTTCACACAGGTTAACCTGATTAACATTAACACCTAGATAAATTCCCCCTCAAATTCAGCATATCCTAATATATAGACGTTGTACTCTCCTCGCATCTTCACACGGTGTATTGGGCAAAAGGTAGAGGGTTCCAATCCACAGCTAACAATCTTAACCAAATCAGCATGCACTTAGATTCATCATTTGAAACAGCTCCCATCATCACTTTCTGATTGCGTCTTCAATTTCTCTATACTAGGATTCCCCTAAGAATGAGAATCCTCTCTGTGCGGATAGATATAACTTGATTGGCCCATAAGTAGCCAGATGCTCCAGACTACCCCATAAAATCAGCACCGACTGCTGATATCTTCTCTTCACTCTCCTGTGTTCTTACAACATTCACCTATTCTGGAAGTTGAACAAATAATGGGGTATCCATCGAACTTATTTGACAGAAGAACCTCTGGATGAATGTGCTTTGCTCATCCTCAAATATATGCAAGAGGCAGATCCAAACTCTTTTTTTTGGTCTAGAACAAATGCACATGAGTCAATGCGTATGGCTTAGTGGTGCAATTGAACATAAGACTGGTCCATTCACCCGACTGAACATACGACTGGTCCAGTCACGTGACTGAACATACGAGTGGTCCAGTCGCATGGTCCAGTCATACGAATAGTCCATCAGCATGGTCGAGTTGTACGAATGGTCCATACTCATGGTCCAGTCGCATGAACAAGTATGCACGCAGATTTTCAGATCTGCAGCCGCCATGGCCGCCAAAAACCCTAATCTGATGAATTTTACATTAACCGAAACAAGATAGACATCATCAAATTGGCAAGGGTGATAGGAATGTCGTTTCGAGTTCGATTTTAACATAGAAGCAACACACGTAACAAGATCTGAGCAAAACACAAAGAACACGAAGTGGGTTTAATGTCAAAGAACCTGAAATAGATCCAAAAATCAAGAGCTCGGGTTTCTCGAATGATTGTTAGATCATTCCAGCAGTAACCGGCTGTGATACCAATTGTGAAGTTGCTGGATCGGTAGATATCCGAGCGTGTTCTTGATGGAAGGATAAACAACCAAAAAACCAAGAGACAAACAATAACACGAACTATAATAAAATGGTTTCGTTAATAAAACCTAATGATAACAAGATAGTTACAACATATGAATCAAGAATTTTGGTAAGGGGATATCGAGCATGATCTCCCTTCTCATCTGGTAGCACCTAGGCCCCGGGCACAATCCTTTTCAAAACCCACCTCTCACTACACAATGAAACTGGTATTTATCGGCCTCATCCCATACTAGATGTGATTGGGCCCATTCGTGCGATTTGGGCCATGCGTATGGTTCAATCGTAACACTGTGCCATGAGTATGGTTCAATCGTACAACTGGACCATACTTATGGTTCAGTCATACGAATGGCTCAATCGCATCTCTCAGTCGCACGACTGGTCGGTCGTACGAGTGACTCTCATTCGCATATGCTCCTGCGAATGACTCAGTTTCATGTGTTTACAACATATAAGGTGTATTACATTAAGCCTATACTATTCGTCAAGCGATGGACACACTATATATGACAATATATGCTCCAACATTATTCAGCCCCGAGGAAGAAACTTTGTTAACCGAATGAGTTGGACTAAATTCAAGGAGCTGATGACCAACCAATACTGCCCCATTAATCAACTCGAGAAGCTAGAGTCTGATTTTTTTAGCCTAGAGATAAAAGGTTCTAATTACACTGAGTACGTCAATAGCTTCTTAGCCCTGTCTCGACTAGTGCCACACCTGGTGTCACCAAAATCTACGGGCATAGCACGTTTCATCTGGGGGCTACATCCTAGAGTCAGGGAAATGGTTCGATCCTCCAGGCCCTTAATCCTACAAGATATGGTTCACTTCACCAGCAATTTGACTGATGATTTAGTTAGGGCTGGATGGACTAAACAAACCAGGGCTGCGAAAAGTGGAAGTTGATGGGTGAGAAAAGAATGTGGTTTGATGTGAAGAGAGCAATTGGCAGTAGTAGCGGGTCAAGCAAGAAGGGTTTTAAAGGTGTGAGGTGCGTTGACCAAGGTGGGAGGACATAGAAGCTATACTCGGGTACAAGACCATTCTGCAACAAGTGCAAACTGCATCATCAAGGGGAGTGCAACCCGATGCCCTACTTCCGATGCAAACGATCAGGTCATTTAATTAAAGATTGTATGTATGCACCAGGTAAACAATGCTATGAATGTGGAGACCCATGACATATGAGGAATAAGTTTCCTAAGTTGGGGAGAGATAAGGAAGCCAGAGCTAATAAGCCTAAGGGACCAGCATTCGTGATAGAACCAGCCGATGCTCGCAAGGAACCTCATGTGGTCAATGGTACGTTCCTTATAAACAACCGTCCTCCTACCGCTCTATTTGATACTAGAGCAACTACTAGTTTTGTCTCTAGTACATTTAGGCCTTTGATCGACTTGAGTGCATGTATCATGACTCATACGTTTACCATACAATTAGTTGATGCTAAATCATCAAAACTAATGAAGTCATCAAGGATTGCTTAATGAATCTTGAAGGTAACACATTTAAAATAATCCTGATTCCTATTAAGCTACGAGGATTCGATATGGTTGTTGACATGGATTGGTTGGCTAGGCATAGAGTTGAAATCATGTATGATGAACACCTACTCTAGATACCTTCGAGTGACGGGAAAGTGCTAGTTATTCATGGCAAAAGAAGTAACACGCTATATCCTATGACATCTCATTTAAAAGCTACCAAGATTCTGATGAAGGGATGCCTAGCTTTCATAGTCTATGTGAAGAAGGCTAAAGAGGAGAAGAAGATTAAGGATATTCCGGTGGCTTTAGAATATTCAGAAGTATTTCCGAAGACCTACCGAGACTCCCTCCGAATCGATAGATTAAGTTCTAGATTGATCTATTGTCTGGTGCTACATAAGTAGCCCAGGCACCATACCGACTTGCCCCTCCTGAGATGAATGAACTAACGCTACAAATCCAAGAGCTACTCGACAAGTGATTTATACGATCAAGTGTTTCTCCATGGGGTGCCCCGGTACTATTTGTTAAGAAGAAGGATGGAGCCCTACCTATGTGTATTTATTACTAGGAGCTAAACAAGCTGACAATAAAGAATCGTTACCCTCTTCCGAGAATCGATGACCTATTCGACCAACTGTGAGGGAGCAAGTTATTTTTTCAAAATATATTTTAAGATCAGGGTACCATTGGCTAAAGATAAGAGAAGAAGACATCCAAAACGGCCTTTAGAACTAGATATGGACATTATGAGTATCTAGTCATGCCCATTGGACTGACTAATGCACTAACGGCATTTATGAATCTCTTGAACCAAGTATGTCGCCCATATCTTGAAAAATTGTAATTATGTTTATTGACGACATCTTGATCAACTCCCATAGTAAGGAAGAGCACGAGAAGCACCACAAGCTGATTCTTGAGTTACTCAAGAATGAGCAATTATATGCCAAGTTCTCCAAATGTGAATTTTGGATGCAAGAGATCCAATTTCTAGGGCATGTGGTAAATGAGGATGGGATTCAAGTGGACCCTTCTAAGATTGAGGCTATTAAGAACTCGAAAATTCCTGAAACCCCTACCAAGATAAGGCAATTCATTGGATTGGCCGGATACTACAAATGGTTTATCAAGGACTTCTCTTGCATTGTGCAACCATTAACTGCTTAGACTAAGAAGAATACGACCTTCTTGTAGGAACGAGAGTATAAAAAAGAGTTCAAAATGCTCAAGAAAAAACTATGTAGTGCACCTATCCTCCCCCTCCCAGAAGGAGTCGACAATTTCGTAGTCTATTGTGACACCTCGCGACAATGACTTGGATACGTACTAATGCAGCGCAACAAGGTAATTGCTTATGCATCAAGACTACTGAATGATCATGTGAAGAACTACACAACGCATGATCTAGAATTGGGTGTCATGGTGCTTGCACTCAAAATGTGGAGGCGTTATCTCCATGGCATGACGTGCAGTATCTACACTGACCATAGAAGTTTGCAACACATTCTGCATTAGAAGATGCTAAACATGCGCAATAGAAAATGGGTTGAGCTATAGAATGATTATGAATGCGAAATCCGCTACCATCCTAGCAAGGCCAATGTAGTGGTAAATGCCTTGAGCAGGAAAGAAAGAGAAAAACCACTTCGCGTACGTGCCTTAAGTATGAGTGTGTACACCGAACTTATCATGAGCCTAAAAGAAGCTCAAGGCGAAGCGCAAAATGAAGATAAATTAGTAGGGGAATTGTTAACAAAAATATAGAAGCGTTTAGAGATGAGTAATGATGGAATATATAAACATGAATGGAGAATGTGGGTACCTAAGTACGGGGGAATTAGACAGGTAATCCTCGACGAAGCCCACAAATCTAGGTATTCGAATCACTCCAGAAGTGACAAAATTACCAAGATCTAAAAGCACTTTCTGGTGGCCTAGGATCAAGAAATTAATCTCCGTTTATGTTGGGAAGTGTCTAATGTACCCCAAGGTAAAAGCTGAAAATTAAAAACCATGAGGGATGCTGCAACAACCTGAAATTCTAGAGTGGAAGTGGGATAAAGTCATAATGGATTTTGTCACAAAGCCACAATGGATTTTGTAACTCCAGCAGGCTTTAGGAACCTATTTGCAATTAAGCAATGCATACCACCCGCAAACTAATGGTCGGAGTGAAAGAACCATTCAAACCATGGAAGATATGCTAAGGGCTTGCGTGATTGACTTTGGTGGGAACTAGGACAACTATCTTCCTCTAGTGGATTTCTCATACAATAATAGTTACCATGCAAGTATAAAGTCAGAACTATATGAGGCCCTGTGTAGTAGGAAAACGCCAATCACCATTGAGTTGGAATGAGATCTGTTATAGCCAAGTAATGGGACCCAAAATAATGAGACCACTAACAAATTATTCAAAATCAAGGAGCATTTAAGGGAAGCTTGAGACCGTCAGAAGAAATACCTTGATAGAAGACAAAAACCGTTAGAATTTCAAGTGGGTGATAGGGTAATGCTAAAAGTAGCACCATGGAAGGGAACTGTGAGGTTTGGAAAGAAAGGAAAGTTAAGTCTGAGATACATTAGCCCATTTGAGATACTAGCAAGGATTGGCTCTATGGAATATAAATTAAAGCTACCACAGGAGTTAAGTTATATACATGACACCTTCCATATGTCAAACGTAAAGAAGTGCCTGGTAGACAAGACCATGGAGTTACCATTGAAGGAAGCTTGATTAATAAAAAACTGAACTTTGTGGAAAAGCCTATAGAGATCACTGACCAGTTGGTCAAGAAACTCAGACGAAGCTGCATACCTAAGGTCAAGGTAAGATGGAATTCAAGACGAGAACCTGAATTCACTTAGGAGCAAGAAGATGAGATAAAACAGAATTTTCCGAACCTCTTCAAACCCTCCTGTTCCGAATCTAATCGAAGCTAAAATTCCAAGACGAAATTTCCTAAAAGGTAGGAGAATATGACAACCGACCTCTAGGTCATAATTCTAACCTTTATCAACCTGCATCATTACCCATTCAATTAACATTAATGTTAATATCATTACCATTATTATTATTAGCATTATATTATTTTTGTTATCATTGTCATTTTTGTTATTTCATGTGCTTTTTGTGATTCTTTAGTTAGATCAAGCTTTAGCTTAGGGAAACTTAGTGTTCCGGGAAAGTCAATTAGTCATCCATTGAAAAATTAAATCATAACTGAAACAATTAAAAGATATGTGAACACCTAATTCACAGGTTAAAGCATGCATGTTCATGCACAATACTTAACAACTAACTAAATATACCCTCTAATATACTACACTATACTACACTTCAAAATAATACTAAATTATACCCTCTAATAAATTACACTATACTACACTACAAAATAATACTACATAATAATATTTACCATTTAAATTAAATCAAAACACCCTCCACTACATGCCAAATTCGGCCTCCCCTTTTCACCACCCTCTCTACCACTCACCACACTCCCTTGAACTCCACAATACTACCTCCACACTCCCTTGAACTCCACAATACTACCTCCACACTCTTTCATTTGCATGGAACCACCATTCAAACTCTCATCTCACTCTCTTCCCTGTCTCTTGGTTCTTTCCAGTAGAAAGCACACACCACACAACAAATTCTCTCCATTTCCAGCCACATCTTCGAAGAACAACAACAATACAAGCATCGGCCAAGCTTGAACATGCAAGAGAGTAAAGTTTTGTGAGCTCTTGGTGCACGGTTTCATCGAGTACAACGTATCCAGCCTTGGTTCCAGATTCAAAAACTCTCAAACTCTCAAAATATTCCCAAACTCGTGGAACACGTGAAGTGTAAGTGACCTTATACCTGATTGAGGCTATATCTTGTGTTTTCTTCACTTTTCTCTCAAAAATCATACCATTATTTGATCTAGCAGAAAATTCTTGTTGGACCCTCAAAGGATCATACATGCCAATTTAATTGGTGAGTTGATGGTTGTTCTGCTGGAAATCCCACAAGTCCAAGAACCAATGCGGATGAAGAATCTGTTGAAAAGAACAAGTTTTGGCTAACCGCATTTGTACATGCAGAAGACATAGAACAAATGTTGACAAGTGTTTCTTCTTCTGCATTAACAAATGCGGATAGCCTAAAAGATATGCGGACAAGTTTTGATCATCATCATTTGCAAATGTGGATAGCTGGACAACAAATGTGCATAAGTACTTGTTCATCCGCATTACTCAATACGGATGACCGAACTACTAATGCGGATAACAAAAGAAGAAATGCTGATCAAGTCCAACTCATCTGCATTTTTCAATGTGGATGAACAAAAAAATTGCTCATGAAGACATAGACTAGTTCAGATGTATAGGTTAGGGGTATTTTAGTCATTTTGTAAAAAGGCATCTTGTCAGCCTATAAATAGAATAGAAAACCTCGTACATGAGGTAAATGTTGATAGAAAATTAGAATATTTTGTGTCTTGATTATCAAGGTTTATTATTACTGCTTAATGCTCAAACCCTAGCATTTATTGTAATCAATCCCCTTTGTCTGTACAAACAAGAATTTATGAGTATTTCTTGCACTAAATCTTTATTGATTGTTTGATTCCGCCATAGAATCTTTAACTTGATCATTATATGTGATCCTAGTGAGAATCTCAATCTAACTACCCAGTCAATTGGTATCAGAGCTTTGGCTCTTGGTTCTTTTTCAGATCTACCCATGATCTGAATAGAACTTGATTGATCTGGTGATTTGAGTTGCTAATAGAGTGTTCTATCACCTCTACTTAGTAAACAATAGAAAATACTCCTCAACTGTTACTGTTCATACCTTCTCACCTTCGAGAACAAAGCAGTAATCTTCACATTCGAAGCTGTGAACTGTTAATATAACAAAAACTAGCAACAGAAACTCAGAAACATCAACAAATCTAATTCATTGAGCCTGTTTTGAAAGATTTGAACCAATTGGACTAATTAAACTTACAATTTATCTAATCTACATTTAAACAAGTTAAAAACACCTTGTTAAAATGGATTCATAAAATTTTTCCAAACTTGGTCGTACTCCAAAACTACTCATGCTTAAACATAAATCTGAGTTTAAGCAATGGAAAATCATATTCATGAATTACATTAGAGGTGTAGATCTAGACTATTGGATCTCAATATGCAAAGGGCCACACATTCCTGTTACACTATCTGCTGATCTAGCTGCCATCTACAAAACATCAAGAATACCAATTGAGGA
Source organism: Flaveria trinervia (assembly GCA_025506515.1). Classification (NCBI taxonomy): domain Eukaryota; kingdom Viridiplantae; phylum Streptophyta; class Magnoliopsida; order Asterales; family Asteraceae; genus Flaveria; species Flaveria trinervia. The sequence continues at coordinate 75,056,382 of CM046448.1, forward strand.
TCTGAATCTTGATGATAATGACTATAAGAACATTAGGATAGATCTTAAAGCTTACTCCATACTCGCTCAAGCACTAAAAATGGATGTGCTAAAAAGACTGGAAAAGTATGATATTGCTAAAGAAGTATGGGATGCACGTTGATTATGTGTGAGGGAAGCAGTGAAGTTGCTAAAATCAACAAGGATAAACTTGTTAATCGGTATGAAACATTCCATCACTACAAAAAGGATTCCATCTCTGAATAACTGCTTAGATTTATGCAGTTGGTGAACGACTTAGAGATCATGGGAGTCACTTATAAGTCAAAGGGTTAAACAAGAAGATGCTACACAGTCTTCCAGAAAACTGGAAACAAATATGACCATGTTGAAAAACACTTTTGATCTTGAGAGTACTACCCTAGATATAATGATAGCCAAGATAGAAGCACTGGAGCTTGATGAAAGAAGTAGAAACCTACGAGGACCCAAAGTGATTGAAGCATATAAGTTTCCATCAGACTCTCACTTTGTGGAAAATGCATTCATTACTGAGGAGGATGATTTTCTTTCCTCCAGGGATCAAGTAAACACTATAGGATTCATTGCAGCTCCTTCAACCAATAGGATTCTCTCAAGAACACCTTCAAAACGCAACATGATTCATTTTTATAAGGATTCTCCGTAACACCTTCAAACACTCCAGATGATACAAGATCTGAAGAACAAAAGGCAACCTACAATTCCTTTGTTGCTAGCTTTGAAGCTTATTTGGGAGGAAGACTCACCTCTGCACATCTGATCCAGCAAGACTTGGAAGAAATGGATCCAGATGATGAGGAAGAAATTGATTTGCAGTGGCAAATGGTCATGCTTGCTATGAGAGCCAAGAAGTTTTTCAGAAAAGGAAGAAAGCTCAGCCTTAATGAAAACACCAAGCTTGGGTATGACAAATCCAAAGTGAAGTGCTTCAACTGTGGCATGACTAGCCACTTCTCTAGAGAATGTAATGCTCCAAGAAGAAACAAAAACTTTCAAAGGATTCTTAGAGCCAATCATCTTCATAACCAAACTCAAGCTTTCACTCCAACAATCATCAACAGCAATATCATCATCAACAACAACAACAAACATATGAGACTCAACCTCAACTGACCAGTCCAGCTCATGGAAGTAGCCAGCCATCTACATATGCTCTTGTTATCAAGCAAGATGGAGTATGTGACTAGAGCCTGTATGCAGAGGAAGTAAAGCCTCAATTCCAAAATCATGCACTCATGGCTCACATCAATGATGGTCCATCTCCCGTGCCATCTGAGGTAAAATCTAACCTTTGTAGTGATAAATGCATTACTAAACTACAATGTTATCGAGAGCATAACCATAAATTGGCCAAAAAATAAAAGAAGAAAAGGTCAAGTCAGAGATGCATAAGAGAGAAATAAAAGGATTTGAAATCAAAATTAAATTTCTCGTCTCTAACATTAAAAAATCCCATGGTGAAAAATACACTCTTGCAGCTGAGAATGAGCAACTGATTGAAAAGTTAGCTCAATATAAACCTGAACAAACACTTACTAAAGTGAAACTAGAAAAGTTTCAACTATCTTCAGTCAAGTTGCAAGAGATGCTTGATTCTCAAAAGGATCCCAAGGATATGTCTGGGATTGGATATAATTCTTGTCCTCCACCATACAATGACAACTACACTGTCATGCTTAAAACAGGTCACATTCCTCAAAACAAACCAAATGGTTACATTGAATCAAATGAGTATAAAATCAGATTAGGTCACCTTATTAAAATCAAGGAGTGTTCAGACAAGACATTGAGTGTTATCAAACCAACAAGTCCAATCAAGGCCATTGTCCCATTTGTGAAATTTATGCCTGCTATTTCGAGAGGGAAGAAGAAATTTGTGAAAATAGTGAAACCTTCTGCTGAAAGCAGTTTTGATAATGAGATTAAATCTCCAAAAAAATCAAGCAAATCAAACAAGGTTTCATTGCAAAAGCAAAAAAATACCTCACTGATTTCAACAACTAAAATTCAGTCAGACCCCTAATCTTCAAAATTAAGACAAGGAAACGGTTTTGACATATACAACAAGGAGCACATTGATTAGTTTGAGCAAGAAGTAAAGAAAGGGTTAAGGAAACAAAAACATCCCAGAACAATTAACAAAAGTAGTGTTGCAAAGCAAACTACAAAAAAGGCTGATTTTGATTCCTCCCCTAAGCAAAATAATATGACTCAGTTGAAAACAGGAAAATCAACTAAGTCTAATAAAACAAAATTAGATTAAAGAAACAAACTATGTATTGTGACATATGTGACACGTTAATCACAAAACACAATAATGCTTTTTCAATCAATACTGCTCTATCTGTGACATGAACAACCATTCCACTAAAAACTGCTATTTTAATAAATATTGTTCAGTCTGTTATATAGAGTGTTTAATCCTAGATTAAACATTCAACTATTAGGAAGTCTGATGAAGGATTCTTTATAGGTTATTCTTCTATTTCAAAGGCTTATAGAGTGTTTAATCCTAGATTAAACATTATTGATAAATCAACAAATGTTCAACTCAAGGAACACTCATTTCCCAAATCTATAAATGGTCCCGACTGGTTGTTTGATATTGACTCAATTACAAAATCTTTTGATCGATTTCACTTGTCTGATGCAGGAAATCTACATTTAGCTGAATCTACCTGAGGCGTAGAAAGAAGAAAAGACTTTCCATTGATTCCTCATACATATACTGAGCAAATGAATGAAGTTGTTCCTCTCCAAGCTGATCCTGTTAGACAACCATCTCAAAGTCAAAGTGGTTCAACTGAAGCAGGTCCTAGTTTGCTACAGTCACACTGAGAAGATATATCAACTGAGATCAGACATCAAAAGCAAGCAACTCCTTCATTTGAAACAAAAAGAACATCAAATGATGGAAGTAATCAAAGTGCTGCTCATGTTGAAGTAGTCACTGAAATAGAATCTGATTATCATCATAACTCCCCAACAGTACCAGATAAACCTGCCTCTCACCATAATGATCTGAATGTCTCCAATCTTGATGTAGGCATTGCTAGTGACTTAATTCCAAACACCAGAATACACAAGAATCATCTAGTGGTAAGCCTTATTGGTGAACTTAATGAAAGGGTGACAAGATGCAAGTCAAGTATTGCAAACATCTATTTGTTCACATGCTTTCTGTGTCAAACAATATCCAAAAACATCAAAGTGGCTCTTCAAGACAATAGCTGGATTGAAGCAATGCAGGTGAATTACTTCAATTCAAGAAGCAAGAAGTATGGCAACTGGTAGATCTTCCTAAAGGAAAATACCCTATCGGCACCAGATGGCTGTACAGAAACAAAAATGATGATAGAGGGATTGTCATTAGATATAAGGCAAGGCTAGTGGCATAGGGCTACACACAAGAAGAAAGAATTGATTATGATGAAGTGTTTGCACCTGTTTCCAGATTAGAAGCAATTAGAATCTTTCTTGCATATTCAGCATCCATGAAGTTTACTGATTATCAAATGGATGTGAAGTGTGATTTCTTGTATGTAAAGGTTAATAAAGAAGTCTATGTCAGTCAACCACCTAGCTTTAAAGATCTAGATTTCCCTCATAGGGTGTACAAGCTTGACAAACCATTGTATGGTGTTCATCAAGCTCCAAGAAAGTGGTATGAGGCTCTATCATCTTTCCTTCCAGAAAATGTATATGAAAGAGGAAAGATTGATTAGACTCTCTTTAGAAAGATAAGAGGAAGAGACATGTTGCTAGACCAGATTTATGTGTATGATATAATATTTGGCTCAATAAACAAGCAACTCTGTAAAGACTTTAAAGACCTTATGCTTTCAAAATTTCAAGTGAGTGCAATGGGGGAACTCACTTTCTTTCTACGGGTGCAAGTCCAAAAAATAGCAAATAGAATTTTCATCAATCAATCAAAATTTGTGGAAAAAATGTTTAAGAAATTTCAGTTTGTTGACTGTCAGTCTATCAGAATTCCTATGGATACTAAAGTGAAGATTGCACTGCTCCAAAAGGCAAATCAGTGGATGAGACTCACCATCGATCTATGATAGGTTCACTATGTATTTAACAATAGTAGACCTGACATTATGTTTGGTTTTTGTGTGTGTATCAGATGTCAAGCTGTTCCTAAGGAATCTCATGTGAATGCTGTCAAGAGGATATTCACACATCTTAAGGGCAAACTAGCCCTTGGTTTATTGTATTCGAAGGAAGGAGACTTCAATCCCCATGCCTTCACTAACAGTGATTATGGAGGATGCAACTTCAATAGGAAATCCACTTCTTGCGGTTGTCAATTTCTTGCTCCTAGACTGGTCTCCTGGCAGTGTAAGAAGTGGACAAACGTATGTGTTTCAACGGCAGAAGCTGAGTATATTGCAGCATCTGCTTGTTGCTCTCAAGTCCTCTAGATTCAAAAAAGATGCTTGATTATTGTTTTAACTTCTTTGATACACCAATTCACATTGTCAACACTACAGTTGTTTTCATTACAAATAATACAGTTCAGTACTCAAAAACAAAACACATTGAAATTAGATAGTAGTTTTTGAGAGACTGTGCTGAAAAGGGGTTAATCAAATTGATTCAAGTTCCCACCGAAAATCAATTGGCTGATTTATTCACCAAGGCATTTGAACCTAGTAGGTTTGAATTCCTAGTTCAATTAATTGGCATGACTAACCTTGAGTAAAACCAATCAAAATAACAAAAACAATTTAAAACATTAGAAAATCACAAAAAGAAGTCAATTTAAATGAAGAAAACAATATAATGGGAAATGATATAATTATAGTCGTTATATCATTCACTGTGCTTGATTTCAAAAATTGAAAGACTGTAATGACTGAGCAGATATGTTGGTAGGCTCAACCTAGAAGAGAAGATACATGCTGTGATAAATTAAAGTCTTATTCAATGGTGAAAATCTCATCTCAAAGTACTAGTATGTATTAGCTTATCTAAGTGTATGTATGTGTAGTAACCAAAACATATCAGGAAATGATGCTTTATGACTCTCTTTAACTTACATCATGATTCATCTCTGTTATGCTGAGCAAATACCTGATGAAACAAGCACATAGTGCAGATGTACTGATCCAAAAGATTCGTAATGAGAAACACATCCAAATTGGATGAATCTACAAAAACAATACATTCCATGTGAATGAACAAAAGAATCCAATCATGGATCACCTTCCAAAGTGAAGTGAAAAGAATCCCAATATGGATCAGTGAAAATGAGATCTCATAACTTAAGTAATGTTGGGATCATGTACGGGATGATGTACTAACTGATTTACGTCTATAGCAAGTCAATAGTGCGGAATCCTATTTGATTGGTTATCCAATAAGTGAGAATGCACGTAGAATCGATCTTAGATTGAATCAAAACGTTAAGAACAATTGCTAATCGATTTAGTGCTATCTATGAACTTCGAACAAGTTCTTAGAAGTATCTGGACGGCTAGGGTACGATTTAGTACGTAGGTATTTGAAGTGTTACGTTTTTCTATGAATTAAGTGGTATTTATAGGTTAGGGTTTCTCATTCGTGCGACTGAACCAGGAGCATGGTTCAGTCGTGCGACTGAGTCATGCGGTTGATCCATTCGCACGATTGAGTGTTTAGTCATGCGACTGAGTCAATCTCATGTCACAATCGTGCCACTGATCCAGTCTCCTGGTTCAGACATGCGACTGGTTCATTAGCATGAAGTTGTTCATGTGTATGGTCCATTAGCATGGGCAATTCGCATGAAAACTTCATACGACTAAGTCTAAGTATGTTTCTTAATCATTACTTTACTAAGATTTATTCGAACAACCACAAACCTGTATAATTAGTTCATATGTGTTAATAAACAATAGACACTCAAACATGCACTGAAACATTCAACATTTAGATCATCAATCACATATTATGTTTCATTCAACACATATGTTTCATTTACATTAGGACATGACAGACATATTACATTAAGATCACAAACTAGGTACATATGCATCTACAAACTCCCCCTTGGACCTAGTTTCTATTTTCTTGCATCCTTCATTAGCTTGTCAAACTTCTTATGCTTCTCCTCAACTGTGACTCTAGTATGTATCTCAAAGCAAAGCAGAGTCTTATAACATTCTTAAATTGGAGGGTCTGTATGATATCCTGCGAATCATAGAATAATGTCCACCTGTATAAAGTATAAACATCATTAGCTGACAGGTTGGTTAGCCACATGGCGTCAAATACCTGGATGGTCTCTTTAGAGATTAATGAAGAGGCTGATGCAACCAAAACATCTTAAGTCTATCCTGCATGTTGCACAAGTGCATTGAAGAAGAATGCTCATGAAGTTTCACACATGCAACAAAGATACTCTAAGTGTGAAAACTTCCGAAGCCAAGACCAATATCTTCCGAAGCCAAAGATGAAGTCTTCCAAAGCCTGAGAGACAAAGTCTTCCAAAGCTTCAACCTATGAAGACATATTTCTTCCGAAGACTTTTAAGATATGCTTTATCTGATGTACTTTTCCATAAAGCTGGACACCTTTCCACTGCATCTCTGCAAGTCACCAACTTACAAGAGTTGATGAAAAGGTCCATGCTTTTAGTAACTGTACATTGAGGTCTTGAGTCTGCAACTTTCTACTTCATGTACTTTATCCTTTTTGTAATAGATAAGGATGTGAGCTATGGCATGTCATAGTCATAAGTCAAAAGGCAATCTGCCTTTTGATTCTACAATAGATTTTGTTTGTGTCTAGTCAATTGTATCCAGCTGGCCTTCATAATATAGTCAGCAGTAGGATGTAGTATAAGCATCTCATGTTATTGTATCTTTTCATTATGCTTTGTAACACTTGTAATAGAACATAGAGAAAGCAATATACTACATTCTTGAAAACCATATACTTGTGTTCTTTGTGTGTCGTCTCTTACATTACTTGTGTTCTTAGTGCCTTTATTGTGGTTAATCCAGTTTACTATTTGATCAAGTCTTAGTAAATGTCCTCATTATGTTGTTGTGTTGTAAAGTGATCCCTTCACCAATCCTGCATTTGGTATCAGAGCTTTCAGGCTCTTGATATAAGATCTCACCATCTTAAGATCTCTCACACACACAAATACTAAACTTTTCAAATGGCAGCCATTTCTAAAACTGACATGGAAACTGTAACCATGATCAAGTCCGCACTAATCACTCTTGATGAGTTTGATACCTGGAGTTTGAGAATGGAAGGTTTCATTGTTGGATTCTTTATGCCCAAGACACATAGAACATTGATGTGGTTAGTACGCTATGATCCAAGTCGGGTCATACCCAATAATAAGCTTAGCAAACACCAAATAATATTTAATTGATGATATGATCATGCAATTAAATAAATACACCAATTTAGAAAATAGGTTTTCTAAATAAGTTGCATATGAGATTGAACAATTTATAGGGATATTTTGTTCATAGACATTGTTTGTAATGTTATTTACTTAGTTAAATAACATCAAATAATAAAGGAGTGTGTGTGAGTTATACAATAAAAAGGTTAATTATATATAACTCAAATTAGTGACTAGTTAACTAGTGAAAATTGGGTGTTTATGTTTTTGGGGGGAAAACCCTATTAAATGGGCATTTCGGCCGCCCTTGGCCTGATTGCCCCATTTTGTTTTCTTTCATTTCATGTCTTGAAAAGTGAACACTCTTTACAACACACACACTCCATCTTCTTCTCTCTCTTAAATGTAAAGACCACAAGAAAAAAAGGTTTTCTCCTCTTCTTGAAGAGAATCTCGGCTGGAAGTGGCTCCAGCAGCTCCTTCTTTGGGTTTTGGTGTACAAATCCTAGCAAGAATGGTGTATGCTTGATGCTTGTGGGTATGGATGCTTGAGGACATCTTTCCTTGGTGTTTTTGCTGTTCAACAACATCATCTTCTTCACCCAAATCTCATTTTTCAGCATCCTTTGGAAGGTAGTATGTATGGCTTGTTTTGGGTTGTTATTTCTTGTTGATAGCTAGTTCATACACATATAAATGATCCTTATGTCCTTGGTTTGTTGTTGTCATGATATGAACCTTAATTTTCAGATTACTTATGAACTTAATAAGGTTTTATTCCGCTGCGTTTTCATAGTTTAAATGGTTAAACTAGTTTGATTTGGTCCAACAAACCCCAACATTGGAAGGTAGTATGTATGGCTTGTTTTGGGTTGTTATTTCTTGTTGATAGCTAGTTCATACACATATAAATGATCCTTATGTCCTTGGGTTTGTTTTTGTCATGATATGAACCTTAATTTTCAGATTACTTATGAACTTAATAAGGTTTTATTCCGCTGCGTTTTCATAGTTTAAATGGTTAAACTAGTTTGATTTGGTCCAACAAACCCCAACATTGGTATCTAGAGCTGGATATATGGATGACTAGTTTCATTTGTACTTGTAAAATTGGTATTATGGGGATTTAACAACCTTATAGGGGCTGTTTTGTGGTGATGTTATAAATCCCCAACCTTTCAAGGTTATATCTAACATGCTTGTGATTAAACCGTTAAAGAAAGATATCAAATGGTTGACTGTGTTTTGTTTGGACAAAAACACTCTAAATTCTTGGTTATGTTCGTTGAAAATTTAGGGTCATATGGGGATTTATTTGGTTCTTGTATGTTGTATATGATGTTTCATATTGGTGCATAACCTAGCTTTGACCTTGTGTTGATTTGGTTTTGAATGGATGTTTCTTTTGGTTGATTTCTTTCAAATTGGGTAGTAATATTATTCTTATATGTTTTGTATTTGGATGTAATTTATTTATTCATTCAATGGCAATGTAATAGATAGATTAAGTGTGTTTTCTTTTATAGAAAATTTGTTTTAGGATATAAATTTTGTAAAAGAAGATGCACAAGATGGAAGCACAAAAGGAAGACACAAGAGAAGGACTTGAAGCATTTGGATGCAAGTTCAAGTGGGGGTATTTGGAGATCTCATCTTTTGTGTTGTGTTCAACCCTTAGGAAAGACCAAATGACAACACTTGTGATGGCAAACAAGTGTTGTCAACATAGTGGCTAAGGTTATGCACATGTGGTTATTTGATTTATGCTTGTTTGATTATTCATGTTATGTTGATTGTTTGATATATGGATATGCTTAACAATCTCAATAAATTATCATAACAAGCTGAATTTTTTTGGGTTCCTAATCATTAAGTGACTAATAAAAGGTTATTAAAAGGATTAATGATTTCAAATAAAAGTGGTTTTATTAAAAGAACCATAGGGTACCATGTAATTGAAAGCATGCAAATACAACGTACATAGAGTTTTCATAAAACTAGAATTAATGAAACTAAAATCCTTTTGGAACAAGTTTAACACCATCCTTTTACACGACACTCGAATCACTTGAGAACTACTTGTTGGATAAAGGTCACCTAACCACTTTTTGAGAACTTGTGTGTTTGAGGTGGGCTTAACATATTTGTAGGATAAAGGTCACCTAACCACTTGTATGTGTGAACTCACACGTGTGCGTAAATAGGACGACTTGAAATGGAAACCATGTGCATAGGGTCACCGAAGCATGACGTACAATGGTGTTGATGGGATTTTACATGCCGACTAAACATAAGATGTTTAACCCATCCCATAAAACTAGAAGTTGCAATAGGTTGCAATTGTCAAATGTTGACTACCTTGTTAATTTAAATAATGGGATAAAGGTCACCTAACCATAATTTAAATGTAACCTTGGATTCTAGATTTTACTTATTAATTGTCTATGAGACATAAAAGGGTATTAATAATTAAAATGTAATTTTTTCAGAAATACTAATATTGACTTTGTAATTTTGTAGAAATGGCCGCAAACAACAATGCTACCACCCCGAATGCCCCTACCCTATCACTGAGAACCATCTTAGAAAGGGATCGTCTTAACCATAATACTTTTATGGAATGGTTTCGAAACTTGAGAATTGTTCGCAAGCAAGAGAAAAAGGCCTATGTCCTTGACGATCCCATCCTTGACCAACCCGATGCCGAGGATGTTGAGGCCTATAACGATTGGCTTAAATACACAGACGATTCCAGGCAGGTTTCTTGACTCATGTTGGGAACCATGATTCCTGAACTCCAAAAGGACTTTGAGCATCATGGGGCATATGACATGATTACCCAGTTGAAGGAAATGTTCCTTCAACAAACTTGGGTAGAGCGCTTCGAAACGGTTCGAGCGCTTCATGCATGTCGCATGATGTCGAAGCCCAAGGAGACTATATTTTGAAACTTTCAAATGGTTTGGAAGTTGTTCTCAAGAACATTTTGTATGCTCCTAGTTTGACTAGGAACATAATTTATGTTTCCCTTTTAAAACAAGGTGGTTATGAATTAAAGTTTGTAAACAATGGTATTTATGTTTGTATGGATGATGTGTTTTATTTTAAGGCAATGCCTTTTAATGGTATCTATCAATTGGTTCATGATGATTCATCCTATAATAACTCATTATAACAATCAAGCACAAAGAAACTTAAAATGGGTTTAAGTGATTCATATCTTTGTCATTGTCGTCTTGGTCACATAAACAAGAATCGAATTCAAGCACTTCAAAAGAATGGTCTTTTGAAAACAAATGAAAATGTTTCATTTGATAAGTGTGAATCTTGTTTACAAGGCAAGATTACAAAGTCGCCCTTTAGTGGTACTAACGAGAGGGCAAAAGACTTATTGGGAATCATACCCTCGGATGTATGTGGTCCTTTTAAGACAATGACAAGAAATGGTGAAAGATACTTCATTACCTTTACCGACGATTATAGTCGCTATGGTTATGTGTACTTGATGGCACATAAACATGAAGCTTTTGAAATGTTCAAAATCTTCATGAATGAATAGAAAATCAACTGAATAAAACAATCAAAGTTCTTCGTTTTGAGAGAGGAGGTGAATACCTCGATAAGGCTTTTCAGGATCATTTAAGATGTTGTGGGATTTTCCCACAACTTACTCCACCTGGAACACCACAATATAATGGTGTGTCTCAAAGGAGAAATCGAACCCTATTGGATATGGTTCGATCTATGATGGCTATAAGCTCACTACCTCTATCCTTTTGGGGTTTCGCATTGCTCTTCGTGGCTCGTATTTTGAATATGGCCCCAACCAAGAAAGTGAATTCGACACCTTCTGAAATATGGCATGGAAGAGTTCCATCTCTATCATATTTAAAGGTATGGGGTTGTGAAGCTTATGTTAAGCTAAACACCCAAAACAAGTTGGATAGTCGATCCACTAAGTGTATATTTGTTGGATATCCCAAAGACTGTATAGGATACTACTTCTTTGATCCAACAGAGCAAAAAGTATTTATTGCTCAAAAGATAGAGTTCTTGGGAGCTAAGTTCCTTGTGGAAGGAATAACACATAGAATAGTGGAATTTGATGAGGATCAAGATCCACAAACCGATACACGTTGGTTGACACTAGCAATCAACAAGAGGTTGTTGATGATGATCAAGTGGTTGTAAATACACACAAAACATTCGCAAATCTGGTAGAGTTAGTATTTCACTTGAAAGATATGGATTTTTCATGAATGGATGCTATGTGGTTGACTCTAATAAGCCAACTACATACCGTGATCCAATGTCCAATTCAGATTGTGACAAATGGCTGGAAGCCATGAACATAGTGATGCAATCCATGTATGAAAACCAAGTTTGGGAATTGGTTGACCCTCCACTTAACTCCAAACCGGTTGGATGCAAGTGGATTTTCAAGAAGAAAACCGATATGCATGGAAACTTGGATACTTACAAAGCAAGACTTGTAGCAAAATGTTTCACTCAAACTCAAGGGATTGATTGTGATGAAACCTTCTCACCTGTGGCAATGCTAAAGTCAATTAGGATATTGTTTGCCATAGCCGCATATTATGACTATAAGATTTGGCAAATGGACGTCAAAACCGCTTTTCTTAATGGACATCTCGAAGAGACTGTCCATATGATTCAGCCTGATGGTTTTGTTGATTCACAACATCCTAATAAAGTATGCAAGCTAAAGAGGTTAATTTATGGATTGAAACAAGCATCAACAAGTTGGAATCAACATTTTGATGAAAAATCAAGAAATTTGGTTTCATCAAGAACGCTGACGAGGCTTGTGTATACAAGAAGGCAAGTGGGAGCATAATTACATTTCTAGTATTGTATGTTGATGACATACTACTTTTTGGAAATGATATTCCAACCATGGAAGGTGTTAAAACCTGGCTTCGAAGTTGTTTTTCCATAAAGGATCTCGGTGAAGCCGCCTATATTTTGGGAATAAAGATCTATAGGGATAGATCGAGTCGGTTAATAGGTCTAAATCAAAGTGCATACATTGATAAAGTCTTGAAAAGGTTCAAGATGGAAAACTCTAAGAAAGGTATGGTACCTATTCAAAGAGGGACAATATTGAGTACATCTCAATGTCCAAGCTCAAAGGATAAGCAAGATCGAATGAAGGACATCCCATATGCGTCTGCTATAGGATCCATCATGTATACAATGATATGCACTAGACCGGACGTGTCATGCACGTTAAGCATGACAAGTAGATATCAACAAAATCCAGGTAATATCCATTGGATGGCTGTTAAAAGTATATTGAAATACCTTAGGAGGACTAAGGATATGTTTCTAATATACGGGTCTGGTGAAGAGGAACTCGTTGTAAAGGGTTACACGGATACGAGCTTCCAAACTGATCGAGATGATTCTCGATCACAATCGGGGTATGTCTTCATTATGAATGGAGGGGTAGTGTCATGGAAGAGTTCAAACAAAATGTGGTAGCATTGTCCACTACATAATCCGAATACATAGCCGCCTCATTAGCAGCTTAGGAAGCTGCATAGATAAAGAAATTTATCGTTGATCTAGGGGTCGTCCTTACCATTCAAGACCCCCTAGAAATCTTTTGTGATAACGAGGGTGCAATTGCACAAATCAAGGAACCCCGTGCACATCAAAAGACTAGACATATTGAGCGAAGATTCAACTACATAAGGGATGAAGTTGAAAAGGAAAGATATTTATTCGTAAAGTTCACACTGATCAAAACATTGCGGATCCACTCATGAAGCTACTTGAAAGGGCAAAGCATGAAAGTCATACTTGTGCCTTAGGACTTTGATATTCTAGTGACTGGAATTGATCAGTTTAGTATTAAAAGTTTGGAACAATGTAATATTTAACTCTTTATATACTTGTGATATTTTGAGTTATATTCATTTTGGCATGTACACATCCATGAATATGTTTATTATTCTAAATGTCCGTAGTCGGTCATGTTGTGGGAACACATATGAACGTAAGACTATTATGAACATGGATTGGTAGATATTCATAAGGAATGAATATAGAGCAATTGGTTGTTGCCAAGGTTCATAGATATTTATGGGATACAAATATTGGATTGACCCACATCTCAATTTTACTACATGGAATCTTCTAGATTGATCATAAGTAAATTTGAGTAAAGGCGAATATCATTTGGAATCCTTCGACCTCAGATACATATTGGGTTTTGATATTCACCAAATGTTATACCTTGAGCTACTTCTTCACTGCTCTGAAATAATGGGCAGTACATAAGGCTATGTTCAGGTGTCACACGAGGTGATTGTGAAAAACATATATAGTCAAGATGGAATTTGTTCCTCTTATTCATTGAGAGCAAGATGTTTAAGGCCTGATTAAGTTAAATCAAAAAGGAATAATCATTCTATGTCCTTGGATTTATCATGACATCTGTAACAAAAGGATAAATGATTGATTCACCTAAATCATTTCAAGCTGGATACTTGATGGGGATAATGTTATAGAATAGCTTTTAGTCATGCGTATTAAGGGTAGTAAACCGTTGTTAGGCGGTATTTACTGCTTGCATCAATCTTCTATGAATCTTGTGCAAGTGGGAGATTGTTGGATTCTTTATGCCCAAGACACATAGAACATTTATGTAGTTAGTACGCTATGATCCAAGTTGGGTCATACCCAATAACAAGCTTAGCAAACACCAAATAATATTTAATTGATGATATGATCATGCAATTAAATAAATACACCAATTTAGAAAATGGGTTTTCTAAATAAGTTGCATATGAGATTGAACAACTTATAGGGATATTTTGTTCATAGATATTGTTTGTAATGTTATTTAACTTAGTTAAATAACATCAAATAATAAAGGAGTGTGTGTGAGTTATACAATTAAAAGGTTAATTATATACAACTCAATTAGTGACTAGTTAACTAGTGAAAATTGGGTGTTTATGTTTTGCGGGGGGGGGGGGGGACCCAATTAAATGGGCATTTCGGCCGCCCTTGGCCTGATTGCCCCCTTTTGTTTTCTTTCATTTGATGTCTTGAAAAGTGAACACTCTTTACAACACACACACTCCATCTTCTTCTCTCTCTTACATGCAAAGACCACAAGAAAAAAAGGTTTTCTCCTCTTCTTGAAGAGAATCTCGGCTGGAAGTGGCTCCAACAACTCCTTCTTTGGGTTTTGGTGTAAAAATCCTAGCAAGAATGGTGTATGCTTGATGCTTGTGGGTATGGATGCTTGAGGAAATCTTTCCTTGGTGTTTTGGCTATCCAACAACATTATCTTCTTCACCCAAATCTCGTTTTTCAGCAGCCTTTGGAAGGTAGTATGTATGGCTTGTTTTGGGTTGTTATTTCTTGTTGATAGCTAGTTCATACACATATAAATGATCCTTATGTCCTTGGGTTTGTTATTGTCATGATATGAACCTTAATTTTCAGATTACTTATGAACATAATAAGGTTTTATTCCGCTGCGTTTTTATAGTTTAAATGGTTAAACTAGTTTGATTTGGTCCAACAAACCCCAACATTCATCAGGTCTCTTGATTCAAGAATGTGGGAGCCTATTGAGAATGGACCTTTCATACCTAGCACCCCCTCTGCTACTGGTGCTGGTATGATCCCCAAGGAAGTGGCTAACTACTCTGATGAAGATAAGAAGAGAGTAGAGATTGATAGAAAAGCCATGACCGCCCTCCAAACTGCTCTTCCTAACTATGTGTACGAAGGTTTCAAGAAGTGAAAAATAGCCAAGGAGCTGTGGGATTCACTGAAACTAATGTATAAAGGCTCTTCTGAAGCCAAGGAGAACAAGAAAGATGCTTTGAAGCTGCAGTTTGAAAACTTCACCTTCAAGATAGGTGAAACCATGACTCAGCAGTACTTCAGGTAAGTTGAGATTGTGGATACCCTAGTGGATGGAGGGGTTGCGCTTGAGAATAGAGACATTGTAAGGAAGTTCATGTCCTCACTTCCTAGGCAGTGGACACACTACTGTGTGGTGATCAAGAGAACTAAAAATCTCAAAACTCTTACTCTGCCATAGTTATATGGGATTCTTAGTGGCTATCAGATGGAGATGAACATGCAAAACTCCTCTGGCACCTCCAACAATCAAACGGGTTCAGCCCTACACGTGGTTGAAAGGGATAGCATAGAACCCTAACATCATCTCATATGCTATCCTGAGAACACACCAAAGGTTCCTTTCATCGCCTTCCTAGAGACACCAAGGGAGAACTACACTCAAGGAAGCTCATTCCAGGAGACAAATTCTTCTCAAGCTTTTGTGTCTTCTGATGAAAGCTGTGGCAACTCTCTTTTCACTCTTGAAGACCTGGACTGTATCCATCCAGATGATCTGGAATACATGGAGATAGTCCAGCAGATGGCTCTTCTCACTCATAGAGCCAAAAAGTTCTACAAGAGGACTGGAAGGAAGTTTCCAAGCAATGCAACCAGTGGAAATTTTGGCTTGGATAAAGGCAAAGTCAAGTGTTACGACTGTAACTTGATGGGCCACTTTGCAAGAGAATGTAAGGCACCTAGAGAAATGGTGTCTAGACATAGTCCAGACCAAACTACACTATCCAGAATGAGAAGTCAAAGTAGCAGGCTGCTGTTGCTATAGAAGAAGGAGGCTTTGACTGAAGCTCTCAGGTGGAAGATGCTTCTCCTAACCAAGCACTAATGGCAGATCATGATGAAGCCAAGGTATTGGAACATCTCTGTACTCATGAATGCATTGCTAAAGTTAATAGATACAGGTCCTATAACTTGTAGATAAGATCTGACCTTGAGTCCTTAAACATTTTAAAATCTGATTTTAGAAAGTCTGAAAATGATTATAAACTGAAGATAGAGGACCTAGAGAAAACTATTTCAGTTCTAAAACCTGAACACACAGAATTTAGGACTCAAATCAAAGATCTTATAACCAAGCTGACTGAGTGCCAGGCTGAGCTTGTGATCAGCAAAGCCAGGGCAGAAAGGAGTGTTCTTGAAGAAGAGAACTTCAAGAACATGATACCCTCATCCGTGCACAACAAAGTGTGCTATCAAAACAGGCAGGGACTAGGATCCAATGAGATAGCTCCTCCACACACGATCTTGTCTGTAAGATCTCCTAGGTGTGGAACTTGGGAAGATAAGCTTCCTCTAATAGATCCTATAAGTGAAGAGGATGATGAAGAGATAGTGAAGAATTCCTCTAAGAAGAGTGTAGAGGAGGATTCCAAGAAGGGTCACTATCCCTCTGAGGAGAAAAAGAAGACTGTGATGACAAAGTCCATGAGAAAGAACTTGATCAGAAAGAGCAAAAGGAATGCAAGGAAGGCAAGGAAGGCTCAAGAGATCAAGATTGCTTTTGACTCTAAGCAGAAACAAGTTTTCATCTCTGTAGGGTTTAAAGTAGTAGGGACTGAAGACATCAACTAAAAGTCTTCTGCTAAGAGTTCTGGTTCATATTCAACTCATCTCAGTAACAAGAAGAAGACTGATCTACTGTGCACCACTGCTGCATAGCCTAGACCATCAAACTCCAAGCACAGTTCTCAGCCCAAGAGGATTGTCTCAGTATCTGCAAAGACGAAGGTGGAGAAGGGATGTGATCAAAGACAGTCTTGTTCCCAACAAAAGACTCTTGTGAAGAAGAAGATGAATTGTTTCATGTGTGAAAGTACCACTCACATTGCTAAGGATTGTCCTTACAATCCTAAAGGTACTACCTATATGACCAAAACAAAGATTTCAAAGGGTCTTAAGAAGATTCAAGCTTCGGAAGGAAAAACTGTTTCCTTCGGAAGCTCCAAATCTAAGAAGAAGGAAAATGGAAAATTACTCTCGGAAGATAAGTTGGTCTCGGAAGAAAGGAGTTCTTCCCAAGCACTAAAGTCTGTTGCAGTGTCTGCAGAATCTTCCGAACGTTCAGTCATCAAAACTTCTGAAGTTTCAAAAGGTTGCGAAGTTTTGAAGGTCAAGTTCAAGACTCCAAAGGTGGTGTGGATGTCTAAGAAAGACCAAGTGACTGAGAATTCTCCATTAACGACAGTTCAAGATTCTCTTAGTACAACCATAGGATCTATTACTGTTGAATTACCTTCTCTAACTGAGCCAAAGACAAGTAAGGCTTGGGTTTCCAAATGTAACTAAATCATTTTCTTTGTGTAGGGACAGCTGAAGACAAACAAAAATATCTGGATCATAGACAATGGCTGTTCCAGGCACATGACAGGCAGTAGGTCATTACTCCAGAACTTTGAAAGGATTAATGGAGGACCAGTTGCTTTTGGAAAAGATGATGGTGGTTACATTTCTAGAAGCGGCAAGGTCACAAATGGTAAGCTCAGCATAGAAAAGGTAAGCTTTGTTAAGGAGCTTGGATACAACCTTCTGAGTGTATCCTAATTTTGTGATCAGAGTCATAACATGCTCTGTACTGAGCATGAGTGCATTGATCTTAAGCCTGGAGTGGTCATTCCTCATGAGCATATCCTGCTTAGAGCCCCCAGGAAAGGAAACATGTACAAGATGGACTTGCAAGAAACCTCTCCATTTGGAGAACTTTCATGCTTTTCTGTCTAAAGCAAATAGTGATGAGTCTTTCCTATGGCAAAAAGAATGTGCCATGTAAACTTTAAGAACATGAATAAATTAATCAAGCATGATTTCATAACTGGAGTATCAAAGAAAGAGTTTACAAGTGATGACCACTATATTGCATGCCTGAAAAGGAAGCAGCATAAGGTATCTCACAAGCCTAAGGAAAGGAACTCCATCACTACACCCCTACACTGTTACATATGGATCTCTTTGGCCCCACCAGTGTAATGAGTTTAGGAAGGACCTTTTACTGTTTAGTGATCACACATGACTTTACAAGATTCACTTGGGTCTTCTTACTTAGAACTAAGGATAAGACTCCAGAGATTCTGAAGAATTTCATCTTAAAGGTTCAGAATCAATCTGATCACAAGGTCAAAATCATAAGATGTGATCAAGGAACTGAATTTAAGAACCAAATCCTTGATACATTGTGTGATGAAAAGGGTATTACAAGACAATACAGTGCTCCCGGGACTCCTCAGCAGAATGGTGTTGCTGAAAGGAGAAACAGGACATTGACTGAAGCTGCAAGAACCATGTTATCTGACTCTAAACTGCCCATCACCTTCTCGGCAGAGGCAGTCAACACTGCCCTGCTATGTACAAAACAAAATTTTAGTAGTTAAGGCTCATGGCAAGACTCCTTATGAACTTTGGCACAAGAGGAAACCTTTCATTGGTTTTCTCAGTTCATTTGGATGTCCTTGCACCATCTTGAATACTAAAGATTAAATTGCCAAGTTTGCCAAAAAATCAGATGATGGACACTTCATCGGATACTCTTCTCAAGCTAAAGCTTATAGAGTATACAATCTCAGAACCAAAATTGTTGAAGAGTCAGCAATATGACTTTCAATGAACACACACCCAGTGTGGTTGGTTCTGGTCCTGATTGGCTATTTGATCTTGATTTAGTTACCAACTGTTTTAACAAATCTTGGGAGAATATTTTAGGATCTACATAAAATTAAATACAAATGATTCTTATCCAAGATTTGAGCTAAGAAGATCTCCAACTCATACATCTTCAGCTCCAGTTGGAACTAATTCTGCTAATGAGGTTTCTATCAATACTACAATGACAAACTCAGTTGATACATCTAGGGTGCTTTCAAATTCTAGCTCAGAGGATCCACAACCAGATAAGAACACCTTAATTGTGGAAGACAACGATGGTGATGGTGACAGTGATCAAGAATTTCTCGATGCCACTAACCAAACAATAGATGACAACATCAATGAACATCATTGGAGATGTTGTCACAGGGGTAAGGACAAGAGGACAAACCCGTGAAGCAATTGTTTGTCCTAACTCTTGTTTCTTATCCCAGATATAGCCAAAGATCATGAGGCTTTAAAGGATGGAAGTTGGGTTGAAGCTATGCAACAAGAGCTGCTTCAATTCAAAAGGCAGAAAGTTTGGAACCTTTGTCCTTTTCCTTCTAGGAAAACTACCATTGGAACCAAATGAGTTTTTAGAAATAAGAAGGATGATAGAGGCATCATTATCAAGAACAAAGCAAGACTAGTTGTTTAAGGATACACACAAGAAAAAGAGATTGACTACACTGATGTTTTTGCTCCCGTAGCAAGATTAGAAGCTGTTAGGATATTCTTGGCATTTGCTGCATCCAAGAACTTCAAGGTTTTTTTAGCTTGTTGTGAAGTGTGCCTTTTTGTATGGAGTGATTGATGAAGCGGTATATGTCAAACAACCACCTGGTTTTGTAGATCATGATCGTCCTTATTATGTCTACAAACTTGACAAAGCTCTTTATGGGTTACATCAAGCACCCAAGAAGTGGTATGAGACACTGTCTGAGTATCTTTGCAAACATGGATACAGGAGAGGTACTATAGATGGAACTCTCTTCATCAAAAGACAGGGAAAAGACTTATTGCTAGTTCAAGTTTATGTGGATGACATCATCTTTGGTTCAACTAATCCAATGCTCAGCAAAGACTTTGAGAAGCTGATGAAGGACAGATTTGAAATAAGTGCCATGGGGGAACTCAATTTCTTTCTGGGAATTCAAGTGAAGCAAGTTGAAGATAGCATCTTCATATGTCAGTCAAAGTATGTGCAGGACATACTCAAGAGATTCAACATGACTGACTGTAAGATTGCTAAGACTCCCGTAGCCAGAAACCACTCCCTTGCACCTGATCTTGAGGGGGAGTGTGTAGATAAACACTTATACAGGGCTATGATTGGGTCTCTTACATATCATACTACTAGCAGGCCTGATATCATGTTTGCTACATGCATCTGTGTAAGATATCAAGCCAACCCTAAGATGTCTCACCTCATCACTGTCAAAAGGATTATAAGATACCTCAAAGGTGCTTCAACCCTTGGTTTATGGTATCCCAAGAATGCTAACTTTAACCTGTATGCTTATAGAGATAGTGATTATGGTGGTTGCAATATGAATGCAAAGTCAACATCTGGGGGATATCAGTTTCTTAGTGGAAGGGTTGTCTCATGGCAATGCAAGAAACAATCCTCTGTCTTTGCATTAACTGCTGAAGCTGAATACATTGCTACTGCAAGCTGTTATGCTCAAGTACTTTGGATTCATAATCAGATGCTAGACTATGGGTTAAACTTCAAGGAGACTCCCATTCACATAGACAACAATAGTGCTATCTCAATCACAGAGAATCCTCTATATCACTCAAGGAACAAGCACATCAATATCAGGTATCATTTGATAAGAGATAACTATGAAAAGGGATTGATTAAACTCGTCAAAGTTCACACAGATGAACAATATGCTGATCTGTTTACAAAGGCTTTCGATGAATAGAGATTTAAATATCTAATATCAGCTATTGGGATGATTAACTTTGAGTACGTATTTATTAAAACTAATTCTTATTATTTCTTAAAATTATGTGTGTCCTAAGTTGTCTAGTTCATCACTTTCATAAGCTCATGTTTTTCTTTGGATGACAAATTTTTTTTGAAGATTTTCCTTAGATATTTGAGAATTTCTGATACTTTGGAAGTTATGCTTTTAACTTCGGAAGCAAATCATGCCTTCAAAATAAGTAAATGTCTAAGAAATTTACTCTTGGAAGAGGCTTCAGATCTATCTTTTGAAGGTTAAATACTTGTCTTAGACACTTACATATCTTCAAGGACCATTTACTTTCAAAGCAAAATTAACTCTCGGAAACTTTGTGTTTTATATACAAAGAAATCAAGTTTTAATTTCTCTTCCAAAGCAAAAATTTTCAAAACTCTCAGGAAATTCTTCCGAAGTCTTTTTAGTTTCGGAAGCTTTTAATTAAAACTTCTGAAGATAATTAACCTTCGGAAGCTTTTCGACTTCCAAGAAAACTACTTTTTGAGCAAAAAGTAATCTACTTTTTCAGAGGTGGGACCGAAATCCGGATTTCAAAGTTAATCATCTTTCATTAAACTTTATCGGAAATCCCTGTCACATATAAACCCAACGTTTCCCCCTCTTTCTATCATTTGTTCTTTCTCCAAACCTAAAACCCAAAATTTCTCTCTGAAATTTCTTTCTTCCTTCTTTCTTCATCTTTAAGCTACCTCAAAATGGCCAACCTTGCTCATAGAAATGATCCAAACTTTACCATGCAGCTACACAGACAATATAATCACGTTGCTCTGTTAAGCTCTGAGAAAGATCCTTATTTCTCAGAGGTTTATCTAAATACTTCGCCTCCCTAACCATTGATCCTCCACTCTATGAGGATCAACTGCTTGATTCTGGAAGACCTGCCAAGAGGTCATTATGGATGGGGAGAAGGCAATTTCTACCACAGTGTAGGGGAGAACAATCTTCATCACTCCGGCCATCATAAATAGGCATCTTCAGCTAGATGATGAAGAAGGTGAGGTGTTCTTCCCAAAGGAAGCTGTCAATCATTCCTTTGAGCAGATGGGATATGAGGGAGATTTCTCTGTAAAGACCTTTAGGAAAGGGAAGGTCTCATCCCAGTGGAGATTCCTGCTCCATGTGGTCATCTACAGCTTATCAAACAAGCATGGTGGATGGGATCAGATTCCTGAGGATCTCTCCTTCATAGTCTATGGAATGGTTCAAAGGGTCAAATTCAGGTATTCCTAGTTTGTTTATACAAATTTAATTTCAAATTTAGACTCCATAGAATATTATATGTTTCCTAGATATGTCGAGCACATTCTTAACTATGAACTGGGCTCACAGTTAAGGGAAACAGATAACATTCTTAAATTGGGACAGATGAAGCTCGGCAACTTTAAAATACTGAAAAAGCCCACTGTTGGCTTCTCTGGGGTAGAAATAGCCCTAGTCACAAAAATGTTAGAGCTCATTGCTCAAGGTGACAACTTAGCAGCACCATCTAATGTTGAACTCACACCTCCTGCTTCCCTAACACCTACACAGCCACAAATCACCCTCACTTACAAAATAAAATCCAAACGACCCCTGCTCAGACTATTCAGTCTGTGGAGGCCCCCATACACTGACCCATACAGGAAGAAGTGGACACTAGAGCTCCCACTTCTCCTGAGGAGCAAACCACTCCCATCTCTTCAAGGATCAGTGCTGAGGTTTCTCATGCTTAGCCTGATGAGCTCATAAGCCCAACAGCCTTAAGCCATCACTCTGAGTCTCAACACTCTAGTGATCAACCATCGAGGGATAATTACCATCCCCAGCCTATAGATCTAAATCAACCAATACCCAACCTTGATTTCTATACTGATGAAGATCTAGGTTTCAGTGAGTATAAGAGTCTCTCTTCTTTACCCCTACTCAAAGAGAGATGAATGCTCCTGAGTCTCCTATATCTACCCTCCATCAGTCGCCTACAACTAAGGTGGACACTTCTGAACCTGTTCGGGATGTCCATATGGAAAAGGCTCTCACTTTTGAAAGTGATTACATTATTAATACCTCAGCCATGGCAACTCAGCCCACTGTCATCTCAACTGAGACTATCAGTGAGCAGAGGAAATCCAGTAGCCAAGAACTTAACACTGGTAATGAGAGAAAGGACTCTGGTCCAATCTTCTCCACCCCCAGTGATTCTTCTGATGAAGATGAGGGGGATCTGAGACTAAAAGTGCAAAAGCTATCCAAAACATGCACCTATTTAGTCTCAAAGGTTAGTCATCTTGAATCTTAGGTGACTACCTTACAAAACAGGATCAATGATGAGCAACTTGAGATTTCTTATCTCAAGGAGAAACTAGTTGGGAGACCTTTAAGAAGAGCTCAACCAGGAACACAACAACCTGTGGATGTGATTGACCTAACCTCTAGCTCACCTATGCAAGTGGGTGATGCTACCAAAAAGGGGGACAAAGTCATTATAGCCGTAGAACCTGGGAGTTCTTCAGAGAGAATGGACACTAAGGACTCACCATCCTCAGTTGCAATTGGGCATTCTCAACAACCTCCTCAAATTCACATTGATGTGGAATACACAGACTCCTTCATACAGAGTCTGTTTGAGGAAGGGATACCAAGGGCTATGTCATCTCCACCATCTTCCAATCACATCACTGGGTGGAGGTATGACAACATCAGGAGAGCCTTAATCATTATGAGAGTTCAAGAGAAGCAAGAAATTCTAAATATTCAAACCTTGGACTACTATGAAGGTCTAGATCTAGTCAATATTCCACTTATTAATCCAAGCCAATCAAGACAAGCTGATAGGTTGGCACAAAGACTTCAAGACCTGATCATTGCAGAGTTCAGCTTTAGAAGGAGGCTCAGGCAATCAGGCAATGTCATTGGTCAACTGGATGTTGAGGCAGACCCTAAGATTAGCTTTATAGGGGAAACCTTGACTGAAGGCCCAGTGACAGAACCTGAAAGTCCAGTCTCATCACCAACAACTGCTGCAGAGATCAATGCCCTGTTTAAGACACCCGCTGGTGAAGGTGATTCTCAACCTCCCTCTGGCCAGAGCTCAGAAGCTACATCAAGCAATGAAGGCTAAAGCTCTCTCCACCTTGAGTCACAAAGATCTATGAGTGATAAAGGGAAAAGAAAGATGACATCTGAGGATGAGACAGAGAGGAAAAGGAAGCTAAGGGAAGAAGGTTTCTCTTCTAGGTCTACTAGACTCATGGAGACTGCATTTAGGGCTACCCCCAGACCAGACACTCAGAATGATGAATTAAGGGTAGTTAGGATAAACTACTTGCAGACAAGGAACTATGACATTGACAATGTCATCTCTTTTCTCTTAGAAGATTTAAATAAATTGGTTGACCTCGAAAGGTCAACGGAGAAGAAGGAGGCAGAAGATGAAGAGCTTCTAGTACAAATCAAAGAAAAGAGAAGAAAGAAAAGGTTATACAAGCATGTGCCTACCCTCTCCCTAGTTCAAGAAAGTCCTGCACAAGAGGATGTGGTTCAACAAGAAACTCAAGTAGATAAAGAAGAAGATAGGATTAAGATGATCAACTACTTGAGTGCCACAGGCCTCTATCAGGCAGAAGCACTCCTTCCCTTGTCTTATGACTAAGTTGAGTTTGAGTATCTCAAACAACTTGAACTTGAGATAGTTAAGGAAAGAAAAACAACCAAAAGAAAGCTAAGGGAAGCAGCTGCTAAATCAAGAGCCATCATTCAGAGAGTATGAAGAAATCTGCTGACAGGCAAAGGATGATAAGCTTCTTGAAGCTGTATGGATTCTCCAAAAGGAGACTTGGCCCTATGTCTCTATCCACTATGGATGAGCATATTAGGGTGATCAAGTAGAAGATCAAAAGTGAAGAGATCATTGACTTACACTCCACTCCAAGTCAGGCTCCACCTGAAGTGGAGGTTAAGGTTGAACAACTAGAGACAACACAACCTGGACCTCCTACTGATACTCAACAAGCTTCATCTTCTGATGCACAGTAGGGTCAACCTCCCTCTCCTTCTGAGCCTGAGAGAGAGGAAGTCCCAACTGAGAAAGACAACAGAGATCAATCTGGTACTATAGGCCAGTCTACTCAGTTAAAAGGCATAAAGAGAATGAAGAGGATGGCTTCTAAACCAAAGCCAAAGAAGAAGAAGACCGCACCCTCTTCTAAACCCCAGGATGAGTCAGAACATCCTGAGGATGTACCGCCAGAGGATGCTCAATCAACTCCAATTTCAGTAGCTCCTCTAGCATCAGGAATACCCATCTTGTCCTGGACATACACCAAAAATCCAAAAAGATGGCATGTCATTAAAGATCAATGCACTAAAGAAATTTACATATGGCAAGATATGTTTCAGTTGCCTCTGCATGACCTCTTTGATATGAGAAGACATTTTGACAGTCTGAAGGATCCTGATCATCTTATGAAGAAAGGACCGATGATCATCCTAATGAGGACTGTTGATATCTAAAGTCTACTAAGTGTTTTGGTAGCATCAGCCTAGTGGGAGTTTGTAGAGATCAATAAAGAGGCTGAGGCAACCTAAACATCTTAAGTCTATCCTGCATGCTGCACAAGTGCATTGAAGAAGAAAGCTGAGTAAGTTTCACACATGCAATAGAGATACTCTAAGTGTGAAATCTTCCGAAGCCAAAGATGAAGTCTTTCGAAGCCTCAGAGACAAAGTCTTCCGAAGCTTCAACCTATGAAGGCAGATTTCTTCCGAAGACTTTTAAGATATGCTTTATCTGATGTACTTTTCCATAAAGCTGGACACGTTTCCGCTGCATCTTTGCAAGTCACCAACTTACATGAGTTGGTGAAAAGGTCCATGCTTTTGGTAACTGTACATTGAGGTCTTGAGTTTGCAACTTTCTACTTCATGTACTTATCCTTTTTGTAATAGATAAGGATGTGAGCTATGGCATGTCATAGTCATAAGTCAAAAGGCAATCTGCCTTTTGACTCTACAATTGATTTTGTTTATGTCTAGTCAATTGTATCCAGCTGGCCTTCATAGTATAGCTAGCAGTAGGATGTAGTATAAGTATCTCATGTTCTTGTACCTTTTCATTATGCTTTGTAACACTTGTAATAGAACATAGAGAAAGCAATATACTGCATTCTTGAAAACCATATACTTGTGTTCTTTGTGTTCTGTCTCTTACATTACTTGTGTTCTTAGTGTCTTTATTGTGGGTATTCCAGTTTACTGTTTGATCAAGTCTTAGTAAATCTCCTCTTTGTGTTTTTGTGTTGTAAAGTGATCCCTTCACCGATCCTGCAGTCTCCATTTGGCGCTCTTTATATAATACTACGACCACTTCTCTTGTTCTTTAGTCAAAATACCACCGCTTGAAGTGGGAAGTGAAGTCTTGTGGCATTTCCCTTAAGGGGATCTTAGACATAGTGCAAGGAGGACTCCACTTCAACACCAGTTTGGGTTTCCTAGTCCTTGGGTCCACCTCCAACCTTGTAATGTATCAAGTAGGTTGTTAAGGCTTGAAATTAACCCATTCAGTGTGGTATTCTCTCTTCAACGCTGCTTCAAACTAGCCTGACATCTTCCTGGGATCAGCATACAGTAGGTTCAGGCGTGCCAACCGGTTGAGCTCAAAACTTGGAAGAGTCTTCAGATCATGTGGAATCTAAAGTACTCGATTCCCTTCTCTCTTTTCACTGCATATACATTAAGATCCTTGAAGTAAGCCCACGCTATTATCTTGCCAGATACCTTTAAATGCTTCTTTACTCTATAGAGCTTGGCTTAGGCACTCGGCTTTGGCGCTGTGTGTTGGGCACGGATCTCTACAAAGCAAACCGCCCACTCAGTCTTTTTGGTTTCAACATCGGTATCCGAGGCTTGGGCTTGGCTTTTTGATATCTCAGTCTCCCTTCCATCATATCCAGCTTAGCAAAGATGTCACTGTCTAGTGTATCTGCATAATCAGGGACCACGTTTCCCTCTTGATCAGTATATTCTGGATAGTGTTGTATTGCGATGTCTTCAATCTCTATCTCATCAACATCATGGAGCTCATCATCACTTGCAATGTCGACAGTAAGGGCATCTTTGACCAGTTCATCCAGATTCAATCGGAACATCTCTGCTAGTTGCTCATCAGTGAGGTCATGAATAATTTCACCTTCTTCTGGAGCATAGCTCACTGATCTCCTAACAATCCCTTGCAGATCAAGAATCATAGTAAACTGAGTCTTGATCTGCTACAAGGGAACAACATCATAATCATCTTGTTGAAAGTTTGGATCTGCTTGTTTAAAAAACATGTAATACATCATTCATCAGTAAATAATCAACACAGTAAACATTAAATATATACATTAACATTCACGCACATAAGTTGAATACACTATTTAATTACACATGATTTAAATTACATAAACATCTATGCATTACTTTTGTCTTGAATCATGTGTTACTCTGCTATCATAGCTAATGTATAGGTACCCTGATCTTGAAATCTCTTGGTCCACCTCTCACTCTTTGATGTGGCACCCGATGCAGATGCATCTCCTTCTCCCTCATCGTCTCCTCCCTCCTCATCATCACCTACCTCTGTATCATCCCTTCATCATCACCATCATCATCATCATCATCATCATTGTCATCGTCATCACCATCACCCTCTCCGATCTTCAGAGGCTCTTCTTTGGATCCTTTAAGCTTAAGCATGATAGATCTGTTTGCCGACTCCAACTCCTCAATCTTCTTTTCTCATGCAGCTTTATGCTCTTTGAGTTGATCAATCTCTTCTGCCTGTTGATATAGCTGCTATGATTGGGAAGCAGTTAGCTCCATCAGCTGTCGTAGTGTGCAGTCTTCTCGTCGTCTACAGCTAACAGCTTCAGCACCATACGGTTTAGTGCTGAAAGTTGTTCCTCTACCCCACTTGGAGGTAGAGATGATCCGATGGTAAATATGGTATGAGCTAAGGGACCAGCTTGGTGGCTAGTAGTGGTGGAAGTGGTGTATATGGGTGGTGTATAGGTGTGGGTGGTGATGGGTAAGTTGTAGTGGTGGTGGATATGATGTGCGTAAGTGGTGGAGAGGCTGTGGTAGTGGTGCGTGAGATAGTAGGAGTGGTGGTGGTAGCTGTGGCAGTCGTAGTGGGTGGAATGGTGGTAGTGGATGTGGGTGGAATAGTGGTAGTGGATGCTGTAGGTGGTGGTAGTGATGAAAGTCATCCTCCTTCTCTTCGACTTCATCCCATAGGGATGAGCCATCCTTTTCTTCCTTGAACTCCTAGAGGTGGATGCTCCCCCTAGGATGTGTAGCTAGTCTGGGGTATAGGTGGGTTCTGTAGTAGCTTGGCATCCTCCAACCGCCTCTATCCCATGCTCAGTCGGAACCACCTGACTACTCACTGTCCGGGTCAGTGGCTCTTCATCACTCTCTTCCTGCTCATGAGGAGGGTAGAAATCCTAATGGAAACTAGCAGTGGTGGTATCTCCATGAGTTGGTGGTGGAGGTGTAACATGTGCAGTGTTGGCCCTAGTAGCAGCGGGGCCATAATCTCCACCAACGCCACTGTCATCATCATCGGAGTCATCAGATAGGAGGGCAATCTGCTCCATATCTGAATCACTCTCCTCATGGCGCCACCTATGCCTTGCAGGAGCCACGTAATCCTCCCGGGCCAAGTGCCCGAAAAGTCTCCTCACAGGGGGCTTGACTTGCTTCCCCTATAGACCTTCATGCGGCCCAAACTCGTGTCATCCATCACCTCAAGTGACACCGCATCTTGGCTCTCCTTGGGCAAGGAAGGCAGCTTCTCATAGAAAATCATCTAGAGGAATCTTGGGTACATACAGAATCCCTCTTTTCCTTTGGCCTCAAGATTCGCTATGAGGTAAGAGAATATCATGTTGGAGAAGCTGAAGAGGTGGTTTAGTACCAGAGCCATGTAGGCATTCTGGATTTGGTAGGATAAGTCATCAAACCCACCCCTCCTCGAAGTTATGCAGTTCAGTATCATGTGTGCCAAGTACTTGAACTAGGAACACAATGTTAGGATCAGTGATCTAAGTTTGATTAATTAGAGAGTATTGCAACGGAGTTCGAACAACGAATTAGACAATTCACAAGAACACAATTGATATTCAATGTAACAGTAAATGGTTATAGAAAAAGAGAATTCTGCAAAAGAGATATTTCGTTCATATGCTTTCGTGGTGGCTCAATGTCACACTTTACAATTAGGTCAACATTCCTTATATAGGATATGTGACGTCTGCTGATGTCACTTGATAGTGACATCTAACACAATTATTCAAACTACTGAAACTATGCAAACTACTAAGAATGTTCTCAACTACTGATCACATCTCAGAGAATGTTAAGTACAAGAAACATAAAACTACTGAAACTAAACTACTGAAACTATAACTACTGAAAAGTAAATTACAAGTACTGAAATGAAACCATCACAACTACTAAAGTTGACAACTTCAGCTGTTGTGACAACTACTAAAGTTGATAACTTTAGCTGTGGTGACAACTACTGATCACTTTGGTCTTCAGTCTTTGTCTTCAGTCTTTGTTCTTCAGACTTTGTTCTTTAGACTTTGTCTTTAGCTGATAGCTTCAGACTTTGTCTTCAGTACTTACTTTCAGACTTTGTCTTCAGCTGATGGCTTCAGACTTTGTCTTCAGTTCTTTACTTTCAGACTTTTCTTCAGTAGTAGTCTTCAGTTCTGTCTTCAGACTTGTCTTCAGACCTTGTAATCAGCTGATGTCTTCAGCTGTTGTGATCTTCTTGAGCAGTTGTAATGTCTGTGGGACTTAGAAGTTTTTCTGAACAGGCTCATTGGTTCTTTTGGTCCAACAAACTCCCCCTGAACCAATGCAGCCAAAACCTCTAAACTTATTGATGACCCACTTATTCTTGGCAGAAACACCCTCTTGATCAGCTTCAGAGGTAATCAGTTAAGCACAGGCCGGGAAAAGGTTTCTAATCATTTGATTGGCTAAGTATGGAAGGAACTCTGTTTTGGGAAACTAAACACAGAGTCTTATCCCAACCATGAAACCTAATTCCCATGAATGAGTCTATAACCCACTAGCATAGGCCTCAAGGAGAACAACTTGTTCCTCCTTGGTGAGTTCTTTTGCTTCTCCCTCGAAGAGACCTCTGGGCCATAATACTCAAACAGGTATCTCACTGTCTTTCCATTTTTCAACTCCACAGTTGTTATCTCTCTATAAGCAAATTCATCAGGTGAGAGCCTTCAAGCAACAACTGGAGTTCACTCTTCTGAAGATCTTCAAGTCTTTTGTATAACAACCCCTTCTTGATCATTTTGTTCTCAAGAATAGATTGAGGGGTTGTCTTGGATTTGTGAGCTCTCTTGAATTTTTCATGATTTTCCCAGGGTGAGACTACCATGGCTAATGTAATTGCAGCATTCAAGGTCTTCTTCACTTGGCCATGATATCTACTTGGTATATTCTCTTATGAATTCTAGAACTTACCCTGGGGTCTGGCTAGATCCGCACTCTTTCTTTGTGATGTTGAAAGGTATGTCTAAGAGTGTACAGCCTTAGAGCCTGTTTCTTCATTTCTTGAATGGATGAGGACTGAGGGAAATCCTTATCAACCATCTTGAGAAACTTCTCATCATGCTGTTTCTGCTGTTCTGCTTCTTCAATCTTTACCTTCACCATCTGCATTTGCAAGTCAGAGTAATCACTTGTTGACTTCTGTGCTCAAGTGATTTGAGTTTGAGAACAGTAGAGATTGGCAGACTATCATGATCATCATCCTCTTCTTCATCTTCTTCTACCCTCAACACCCTTCTCCTTTTTCTGGGTGCATCACTGGGTAAGGTTTGAGGTGTTCTTGGGGTAAGGGATTGGTTTTGTGGGTTGAGTTGTGGGTGGCTTTGGTTTAGGGATAGATTGGGAGATTTTAGAGATAAGGGTTGTGTTTGAGTGGGAGTGTGAGAAGACTGACTTAGCATTTTGGTGGTGAGTTTGGCTTTGGAGAGCTTTGCCATTTCAGTTCTCTTCCCTGCACCTGCTTCATCCAGTGCTTCAATTATCAACCCCTTATTATAGCCTCCAGCAGAGCAGATCTTCTTGGTTATCTCCAGGATACTGTCTCTGGACCAGGCCTTTATCTCTATCAATGATCTTCCAAGGTATTGGCAATGAATCTGATCATTATCTCCAATCTTTCCCTTTCCAACACACTATAACCGCCCATCTAGCTTGAATCTCTTCTATTTCCAGCCTTCTGATCTCAGTGTCTAGTGTAGCTGTGTCATGACCTTGTCGAAAGAGCTGATCTATAATTTTATCCATGGATCTGCTGTGAGCTTTATCAGTATCTTTGACAAGATCTTCTAAGGATTATCTTCATCAGCTTTTGACTCAGCACTTTTCTTTCTTTTATATGTGATCAGCTGTTCTCAGATCTTTCTTTCAACACTCTTTCTCTTTTGCAAGTTCTTTCTCATCATCAACTCTTTTTCTTTCTTTTTTCTTCACTGCCTAGACTTGGAAGTCTCTCCTTTTTGGTTGCATTGGGATCAGGGGCTTGAAGGCAGAAAGAGATTTGGGAACTGCATCATCAATGAGGGTTTGTAGATTTGAGGATATCCTCTCATCAATGGCTTTATGCACTATGTCAGTGATGATGGGAGTGATGAGAGGTAAGGAGTTTTGAAAGATAGCAACCATCTGCTCAGAGGGGTTCTGTCCCTGAGAGGTGGTGCCAAAAGTAGTGGTTGGTGGCTCAGTTACTGTGTAGGCTCAGTGTTTGGGGAACCTTCAATGGAAGGTGCCATCTGTGGGTTTTGTGAGGTAGATGGACTTTGATCCTGAGACATTTTGGCTAACACTCTTTGAGTCTGCTCACCTCAGTCTCAAGATGGTATTATGGGCTAATACATCATAGAAAAAGCCCAGGTCATCATCAGTTGTGCTGAATCACCTGACCTCCTGATTGAATCAGGATGTACATGCTCTGAGTGTAGATCAATAGAAGCATGTGCCCCTTGGTCTTGGTACTGGGGACTTCCTGCCTCAGGACTGTGTCCTTCATTGCCAGTTGCCTCTGGTAAGGTCTTATGGATGTTACCATCTTCATCCTGATCATTTGTTGAATCAGTAGAAGTGGCAGCCTTACCAGATGTTCTATTCTACGTTTCTACACTTGGAGAGTGAACATTGTAACCCCTGTGTTATGGGTTATCAGAAGCATTTCCGTCCTCCCCCTCAATAGTTGAGGTATTCCCAGTGAAGTGGTTTCTAGGGAGCGGGTGAGGAATGCAACTGACTCAGCACTTTAGCAATATCAGTGTGGGCTTTGAGGGGCGGTTGCATGTGGAGATTGGTAAAGCATATGCACCCGGGGTGAGAGGTGCTCTTCAATGGTAACCCTATCAATTGAGAGGGTTCCAGAAATGTGGGATCCCTAATTGTGGTTGCAACAGGATCCTGTTGAGAGGATACCTGTGCGGCTTCAGCGCTTAAGTCTTGGACATAACTCGGGGGTTATAACCAGTATGTATTTCTGTGTTTGTGGTACAAGGGCATCCTCAGGGGACTCATCTCCCTGAGTAGCCTTTTTGGGCTTTGGATTTGGGTTTGGTGGGGACTTTGGATCTGGAAGTGGAGGCGTGGGTTCCCTCTGCTTGGGTTTAGCATCGGGCTGCCCTATAAGAGTAGGGTCTGAGTTATGTCGGGAGTATACCTCAGCTAAAACAGCTGGAGTAGGGACTCCAAGACCAACAAGACCATCAGATTGTAATTGATTCAAAATTATGGCCATCAGAAACCTGGGATAAAGTATCCATCTGTTTGCCACAGGTTTCTGAGCCAGATCCTTTAGTTCCATGAACACTATCTCAGAAAAATTTAGATTTTGGCGTTCAAGGATAGAGAACAATATGTTGCCATCGGGAAGACATCTGATCCCAAGATGTCTTAATGCAAGGCAGACATTCACCATATGAAAGATAAGTGGTTCAACATCATGGAAGTGCTTTTAAGTATGGTTGTAGCACTTAAGTCACCTTCATACCCGTTATGGATAAAAGACATATGAGTGGTGCCTTTCGGATATTCTTTAGGATAGGTGCCATCATGCAAATTTAGGGTTTGCAAATAATGTCGGGGGTGATGAGCACCTGTTTCTTGTTCACCAACGACGGAAGAGTGATTTTTCTATCATTCTCCCAGTATTACAGAGACGAGTGGTCCAGAACTGGGATAAGGAGTCAGGATATATGGTAGGATTCAAGAGAAAGGCTGTTCTGTATGGGGAATCCACCATAAGATCGATGCAGCAGTGTCAAACTTGGTCCAGAAGGCCGATTTTGAAAGGTAGGCAACACAGTTGTGTCGGGGTTTGAGTTTCATGGTCGCCATTCTTGAGAGAGAGAAGGATTGAAAACGTCTAATGAACGTTTGTCTATAAGTGCAGGTGTTTATAGGTTAAGAAAAGGCTGAAAAGAAAACGACTGAAAGTGTTGGGTTGGCATCGGTCGTATGAAAACAACTAAAGACTGGTTTTAACTATCAGACGTTTGAAAACAACTGAAGACTGGGTTTAGTCATCAGTAGTTGTGAAACTACTGAAAACCTTGGTTTTGTCTTCAGCTGTTGTAAACAACTCAGGACTTGGTATTAGTCATCAGTAGTTGTGAAACTACTGAAGACATGGTTTTGTCATCAGCAGCTTTTAGAGTGAATCAGCAGTTTGTGGAAACGACTGAAGTGAAAATTCTCATCAGTAGTTTCGTCAATTCTTAGCTTTTCAGCTGTTTCATACTGTCCTCAACACTTACTCATCAACTTTTTAGCTAATGTCAGTTGTGTCATAGGACATCAGTAATCTGTTTTTACTGACATTAGGAGTTTAACTACATTAGTAGTTGTAACTGCATCAGTTTCTTTTAACAGAATTACTACTATTGTGACATGTTTACTAATGATCATCAGTACTTGTTTACTCAGATCATCAGTAGTTATCATTATTCTAGCTGCAGCATACCAAGCCTTAACACAAGTTTTGGAAAGTTGAACTATCCAAAGGCTTAGTAAATATATCTACAACTCATCAGCACTAGGCACAAACTTTGGATCAATCAGACCTTTTTAAAAACAATCCCTAATAAAATGGTGTCTGATCTTATATGTTTGGTCCTAGAGTGCTGGACTGGATTCTTGACAATGCACAGAGCTGAAGCACTATCCATTGATAATGGAGTCTAGTCTCTGTAATGCCATAATCCAATAATTGGTTTTGAAGCCAGAGTACCTGAGATGTAGAACTTGCAGCAGCAATGTACTCTGCTTCAGCAGTGGATGTAGGAACAGTTGTTTGTTTATACTCTGCCAAGAAATCAAACAGTTGCCTAGGAATTGACATCACACCAAAGTTGACTTTATGGTTAACTTACACCCTGCATAGTCACTATCATAAAAAAGCAACTAATTTGCATGAGGTCCAGTGGAATACCAAAGACCTAGAGATTGTGTACCTTGCAGATATCTAAAGATCCTCTTGACTGCAATCAAATGAGACTCTTTAGGAGCAACCTGAAATCTAGCACAACACAAGTTGCAAACATGATTTTGGTCTAGAAGCTGTTAAGTACATCAAGGACCCATCATACATCTATAAGTGTTTCATCAACAGCTTTACCTTTCTGATCAGCATCCAGTTGTGTGGGTTGCACATGGGAGTAGAACAGGGCTTACAATTTGTAAATCAAACTTATTCAAATGTTCTTTTCTATTTTGATTGATGAATAAAGGTTCCATTAGCCTTTTGTTTGATTTGCAAGCCTAGAAAGAACTGTAGTTCTCCGATTGCACTTATTTCAAACTTTTGTTTCATTAACTTGTAAAATCATCACACAACTGGGGATCAGAGGATGCAAAAATAATATCATCAACATAAATTTGAACAAGTAGCTTATGCTAATCCACTTTCTTTATAAACAAAGTTTTATCTATGGAGTCTCTAGTGAAATTATTTTAAGAAGAAAATGAAAGTGTTTCATACCAGGCTCTAGGAGCTTGCTTCAACCATAAAGAGCCTTATCAAGTTGATACACCCAATCAGGAGGTTATTGTCCTCAAAACTTGGTGGTTGACACACATAAACCTCTCTTTTATTTTACCATATAAAAATGCACTTTTCCAATCCATTTGAAAAACTTTAAGATTGTAGATTGCAGCATAGGCTAAGAACAATCTAATTGCCTCTAGTCTGGCTACAGGGGCAAAGGTTTCATCATAATCAATACCTTCTTCTTGTGAAAACCCTTGTACAACCAGTCTAGCCTGTTCTTGACAATAAGCCCATTTTCATCAGTTTTATTCCTAAACACCCATTAGTGCCTATTGCACCTTACCTGGGGGTAGAGGAACCAGTTCCCACACTTGCTGCTTTTTGAACTGAAGTAGCTCAAGCTGCATGGCTTCAACCCATCCATTGTCTCTCAAAGCAACATGATAGTTCTTTGGCTCTAGCTGACTGATGAAGAGAGCATAAAAGCCGAAGTTTTAGACAAATGACTTCTGGTTGAGACACCAGCATTGATATCACAATGATTGAGACATGGGGTGATTCTTTAGCTCTTGGTATACTATAAGATCAGTGCAAGTGTTTGTAGCCGGTACAGCAGCAGCAGCATGGTGATCCAGATTCTTGAAACCAAGTATTAGATGGAAAGTCTAATGATGTAGAGGAGTCAAAAATC